>MU226330.1:1663293-1688618 GCA_018584345.1 Thuja plicata | reverse complement strand
CTATTTAGGTGGAAGATGATATTCCCATTTTGGGGGCAAAATGAGAATTTCAGAATTCCAATTCCATTTTTTTCCAAGGACCCAAACATGGAATTTGACATTATCCAGAATTAGATAATGCCAATTCTGGTCCAATTCCTGCTACCAAACGGGCCCTAAATGAATTGCAAATAAAATCAACATATCATTACTAATCCAAATTGAAATTAATCTAATTATGCAATTTAAGCTCAAAAGCATGAAATAGTCAATGCAAATTTCACTATAGAGTTGATGCTCTCAAAAATCATCCTCCTAAATGAAGAAAATGATGTCCAATATATAGAAAACCATGGAAAGAGGGTGAAGAGTTTTTTGAAAAGAAACGGTGCCTCTTCATTTCCAAGAATTGAGATTGAGACAAAAAAGAATGAATTATTTAATAAAAAAGATGGATTATCGCCACATGAGTGACCTTTCATATAGAATTTGAGGATAATCCATTCAATCAATTAAATAACTGTTCAATTCCTTTTTATGTATATTAGCTAAAGGGGGTGGAATTAATTTAATTTAAAAGCACATAGGACTTTAGAATTAAATCAATTAATCATAGGGATTTTAGCTAATAAATCTTGATAATTTAGGAATTAAATATAATGTCAAATTTATGCAAATTTGGGTTTTCTACATTTGAGACCAAGTCAATTAAAGTCAGTTAGGAAGAGAATTTTCCTAGTACAATAGGACTTCGATGATGAGAAAATTGAAGGAACGCACCAAAATTGATTAGGATTATAAAGTGCCAATTTTGGGGTGTTACATTTCGCCCCTCTTTGAATTGATGTGCAAGTAGCGCATTGATTCAAAGAACAGTCTGAAGTGAAGATGAAGATTTCAGAAGTCTAGGTTAGGTCACCAAGACACTAAATAGATTAAGAAGCAGAATCATCTGAGAGAAGTTCAAAATCAGGGTTAGATTGCCCCAATGTCCACTGATAGCTGATGAAGATCTAGGACTATCTTCAGAATTAGGGTTAGATTGCCCCAATACGAATGTTATCCCTTCAAGTTCTAGGTTAGATTTCCTAGATATCAGTCTAAAGATTTTTTGAGATCCATCTTTAGAACAAAGCATAACTTTCAGGAATTAGGGCTAGATTGCCCCAATACCTAATGAGATTTCAAGAATCATCTCCAGCATGAAGCTTGATCCTTAAGGATCTGAGTTAGATTGCTTAGATACCTAGAAAGATAGATGACAAGATGTGAGACATCACGATGCCCCTAGAGATTCAAGATCAAGAAATATCCAATTTTGACCATAAGGTATGAAAAACTGAATATGCCCCAAGTGATGAGATGCCCCTAGCGATTGGGATTTTTGATTCAGATCAGACTAATTTGAGAATAATGTGAAAAGATTCAATGATGCATTCATCTTTCCCCCTCGGGAGTGAAATCAAAAGATGACACACCATAATGATGAGAGCGAGAAATCGCAGATAGAAACAAGATCAAAGATCCAGAGAGATCCAGAAGAGAGAATCGATTTAGAGCGATCGAGAGGTCCTATTGATTAGGTTTGACCATAGTTGACCAGAATTGATTTTGATGAAAAGATTGCAGAAGCCAAGAAAAAGATAACAAGAGATAATCTTGACAAGAAAGCAATGTCAGAAAATTGAATGCACAAGCGTCCAATCGCATCGGTCCCAAAATTTTAAAACATGATTTTGAGCTACTTAGGAGTGTCAAATTTTGATTTCAATCATGAAAATGGATTCAGAATGGTCCATTTAGCCAAGGGTGCAATTTTCACAGAAAACAGAGCACTTTGAAAAATTAGGTCAAAGGTTATATAAGGCCCGAAGGGGTCATTTTAAAATCATTATTCACCTTTTGAATTTAGTGATGGTGAGGGCTCCAGCTGATATTGAGAGAATTCCCGTGCATTTACACTGATTTGAGTGCTCTCGACGGCACAACCGACCACCAGAACATGACGCACCTGTAAGTAATCGCAACCTGATCCTACATTTTAATTTTTTTTTGTCAATTTATATCATTTTAGCATGTTTTAGGCCCTTTTAAACTTTGTTGCATCTAATCTCGTGTGAGGAAACAGTTTCCTCATGCTGGCCTAGGTTGAATTTTGCATGAGGAATCTGATTCCTCATGTAGGTCAGGGGTTCCTCACACGGGCCCCTCCCCTGCGCTCGCGTGAAGAGTATGCTTGCACCGCATGAGATTTTAGAAATCTCACGCGGGAACAAATCCCATATCACACAAGCCAGAAAGCTCACGCGAGAAAAGAGTTTCCTCACGCGGGAAAAGAGTTTTCTCGCATGAAAAGCTTGCCAGAATTCAAAAGTTGTCATTTTCTTACGTCGCAGAGTCATCCAGTTGCAATATCTTAAAACTATGTGTAGGATAGGTCTGTAGCTGTATTTGCTATCTTTTCTTTGAAAAATCATCATGTTGAGGTACTGATCCAATTTCGTCACTTGCTTTGCAGGTTGACCTCCCTGACATCGGTTTCTGATCACATCATCCTATCATGGGTGAGACACTTTAGAGGCTATCAGATGCTGATGGTGCCCACACTGATGGGCTAGGATTGACTTACCTTCATGATGCACCTGATATTCAGGTAAATCATGGCTTATTAGGTGCCCTAGTTGAGCGTTTCCACTCGAAGACAAACACCTTTCATTTGCCACATGGGGAGATGATGGTCACTCTCGAGGATATATATATATAGGATTTTGAGAGTGCCTTTCCATGGAGTTTGTGTAGAGTATGACACTCAGCCTAGAGTAGGTACAATGGCTTTGAGAGTAGTTTTCTAGGATGATTTGGTGATGGGCCAGGCCATCTCATGGGAGGAGTTGATTCGCGGTTACGACAAAGATTACCCACTGGCAGTTGTATTAGCACTATTCCTGAGTTGTCACCTAGTTCTTGATTGTGGTTAGCATGGATTAGAGTGTGGCAGGGGAGGCATGTTATACAAGATGTTGGCTGCTCCTATAGTTACTTTTGGATGGGGAGAGTGCATGCTTTCTTAGATGTACCATGAGATGCATGAGATTGTGTATCGAGGTGCACATACCATGGCAGTAGGAGTTGTCATCCTTCAGATCTGGGCCTGGGAGCACATTCCCATATGCAGGCTAATATTTCATGATACATGATAGCCTTTAGAGCCATATATATATATAGGTACATAGGTCTGATGACCTAGCCTGCGCTGGGTAAGATAGAGAAGTGGAGGTCACAGATAGATGACATGGCTGCAGTCATATGGCAACCTTGGGTAGCCACTGAGGTATGGGATGATGCTCGTCATGAGCTATCATACATGTTCTATTCATGTCCTTTGATTGGGTGTACTATTACTATCATTAAGCACTTCTTGCTCACACACATATTGTGCTAGTTCGAGAGGCCGCAGGATGTTTCTCAGGAGTATTGCACTTATGCCTGATTTGTCGATGAGATGAAGGGTTGGCAACGACAGCTTGATAGAGGTTGTAGTATGATAGACGCTTGAGTACCACTAGGTAGGTGGGATTATATGGCCGCAGTGACAGATGCAGGTATGACACCTACATACAAGGATCATATGTTATCTCATCCATTCTCCAAGTTTATAGCTCCAGTTGGGCCGATACAGCAGGTGGTATGACCACCACCACAGCAATAGGTCCCTCCATAGGTACAATAGCCACCTTTATAGTAGAAGGTCCGTCCACAGGTACAATAGCCACCTTTACAGTAGTAGGAGAGGGTTGTACGATCGAGGACATCTTAGATTGATATTCCTGTTAGACCGATGGGATCAGATGCAAATGCTAGGCCCAGTGGTAGTTAGGACAGAGCCACTAAGAAGGGAGATGATACCATCATGGTTGATGTTGTTCTGACTGATCCACCAGTAGGCGGATAGGTAGCACAGTTGTAGGAGGTACTCCAGAGGGTCTGGGAGAGGGCTAGACAGTCACAGCAGGATTGTGACAACCTCCATATGCAGGTGATTATTCAAGATATGTGGATATCTGAGTGAGACCGAGAGATCTGGAGTTACGAGAGGCACTAGTGAGAACACAACTAGAGACTAGATATGAGGCCGCTCAGGCTTCTTATTACTATGTTGCGTACACTATTGCAGTACCTGAGGTAGCGGATTAGATTTAGCCATTTGCAGAGTATGCTGGTACATGGGCCGCTCCACCAGGACCTCCTCCTTAGTAGCAGGGTATGCCACCCCCTCCACCTCCACCGGGTGGTTAGATCTTGATATTCATTGTACCACCATTTTGACATATTGTGCTCAACTAGCACCCTTGTACATTTGACCAATCGATATATATATATATATATATATATATATATATATATATATATATATGAGCTCAATTTTTGGCATCATTGTACATGTTTATATATTGCTTTAGATGTGTTTGTTTTATGAGATGATTTCCTATATGATTAGATGTATGGATTAGAAATGTATGCCATGGATGGATATGTAAATGTTTATGCACATGTTTTATTAATATATGAAAATTCTATGATAGATGTTAGATGGATAAATGCTATGTATGATTTGATTTATGCTTATAATGGATGCACATGTGTATGGATATATAAATGCAAATGAATGGATGGAAATGCACTTTTTGGAAATGACTGTAATGTAATGAATGCAATCGTACTAATAATCTCATGCAGGATATTGCAATATACATGTACTAACCAAAAGAACACGAATGAAGATCGAGAACGAAGACCAAACACTTGTGCAGTCAAGAGGAAGCCATGATGAGAGATGAGGACCTTTGAAGAATGAGAAGACAATGAAGAGAGCACAAAAACTGCCACGATGCAAGCCTAAAATGTGAATGCAAGCCTAAAATGTGAATGCAAGCCTACAATGCAAAATGCAAGCCTAAGCTAAATGCAATCCCAGGACTTGGTTGTTAAACTCATCGTATTTATCATCATCGAGTGCTTTTGGGTCACCGAAGTCAATACAATCCTTACTAGTGCCACTGCAACCATAAGAATATGAATATGACTTTCATCAGATAAAATTTAGGAAATGAACATAAGCACCAAGGCACAAAAGCCAAGGTGACCTGAACATTGTTTCCAGCTTGATATAGTAAGAATTCACAAGTAAACAAGTAGAGCAATAACAGTCAAGGAGATGGTTCCAACCTCCCCTTGGCGTACAAATAAATAATATCGAGGGATGTGAGGCTTTTCCACCTTAATGTAGAAGCTCTTATCACATATACCCTATTTATTTGACGTTGCCAGATCATTGGAACCACACCAACAAGCAGTAGACAAAGAAAATATCAATGAATTTCATGAGAACAGGTAGCATACAAAGAAAGATTCAATCACAATTCAACAAGTTTCAAGGCTTACGAATGTGTCTATGTTTAGGGTGTTGAAAAACACCATCATGATTGTGAGTGCATTGTGTTTGATTGGTATCGAGAGATGTTTACATCATGAGATATCTGATGTGTGTTGAAAAACACAGATGTGTCCAAAGAGAGTGTTGAAAAACATTGTTTGATTAAGGTGTTGAGAAACACCAGTTTGTGCTAGTAGAAAGTTGTCCTTTGACAAGATTACTGACTCAAGTGTAAACCGAAGAGCAACTAAAGTGGGGATCCATACCCCTAAGTAACAAATGGATCGAAGCTGAACAAACATATAGCAAAATGATGGGAGAAATCCCAACAATATAGCGACAGTAGGCAGACTCAGTGAGAACCACTGGTGACTGTCGTAAGAGAGATTCTCAAGTGAGAAGATTAATAATGAGATCAAAGGCATCAACAGGCAGATGCAGTGAGAACCACTGGTGACTGATGCAAAAGAGAGTCTCAAGAAGAGACGAAGTGCTACGAAGCATCGGTAGGAAGACGTAGTGAGATCCACAGGTGACCGATGCAAGAGGAGAAAGACTCCAAAAGATAAGATAATGCCCCCTAGAGCAGGAATATGCCCCCCGAGTGTGACCAATTTCAATCCATGTGAGGTCGAGAAAAATCTCAAAGATGACTGAAAGAAAATGCATGAGCACACTAAAGCAGGAAAGCGAAATAAAGCGGGAAAGCAAACTAAAGCAGGAAAGCAGAATAGTGAGTGCGAGAAAGCCAAGAGATGCTGCGACAGATAAAGCATTATGGAACAAGAGGTGCCTGTTTACCAGGTTATCACCAACTTGGCAGAAATTCTATTTTTTCTACCATGACGCCTGTTTACCAGGTTTTCATCAATGGTACATTTTTCTTTTTTTTTCTTTTTTTTTTGTTTTTTCATTTTTTCAATTTTTTTGTTCTTTTTTATTTTTTTATTTTTTTTTGTATTTTTGTATTTTTTTGGTATTATCAAGGCACCTATTTACCAGGTTTTTACCAGGATAATAGATACATCAAAGCGCCTATTTTCCATGTTTTCACTAAGATGATCATTTTTTCAGGACATTTTACAATTTTTAGGATTTTCTCAGAATAAAGTATGTACATGAGCATGCAAAAGATATCTCAACTGTAGAATTTCTTCAGATGAAGAGCGTTGATGGGATCTTTGAGTTGTTCACCCTCTATAGTAGAAAGCTAATAGGCACAAGACCCAAATACTATAGTAATAATATAAGGGCCAAGCTAGTTTGGTTCAAATTTCCCTTTCTGAGTCCGCTGTTGCTGATTTTTAGGGTTCTCTCTTAGAATGAGATCACCCATTTGGAAGTCTCTTGGTCTAACCTTCTTGTTATAGCTCTTAGATATCCTCTTTTGATATGCTTTGAGATGATCGAACACCACCTTCTGATGTTCATCCAGTAGTTCAAGCTCTTGTAGCTGAGATATTCTAATATTGTTATCTATAATGAGGCCCTTCAGAGAGACTCACAAGGTAGGAATCTCAACCTCAATAGGTAGTACTACATTTACACCATAGACTAAAGCAAAGAGCATGGCACCTGTTGGCATTCTTATATTGGTGCGATAGGCCCATAAAGTCGGATTGATCTGGAGATGCCAATCTCATCTAGATTTGTGTACCATACAGTGCAGGATCTTGAGAATTGTCTTGTTGGAAGCTTTAGCCTATCCATTACCCTGGGCGTAATAAATAGAAGATGAATGTTGAATAATCTTGAATTTAGTGCATAAATTTGTCAAATCTTTGTTCTTGAATTTTCCTCCATTGTCAGTGATAATAGAAGAAGGTACACCATATCTATAGATAATGTAGTTTAGTATGAACATAGCTACAGATTTACCATCAGCTACACTGAGAGGTACTGCCTCAACCCATTTAGTAAAATAATCTTAGCAGTAATGATGTAGTTATGTCCTCTTGAAGAAGATAGATATATCTGACCCACTAAGTCAAAATCCCACTGTTGAAATGGCTAGAAGGTGATGAAGGGAATAAGCTCCTTGCCTAGAGCATGAATCAAATTACCATGTAGTTGACATTGTTTCCAAGACTTGGAAAACTATGTAGCTTCCTTCTCCATATTGGGCCAATAATAACCAGCTCTAATAAGTTTATGAGCCAGTCTCAAACCATTTGAGTGATAACCAAAAATGCCTTCATGTTCCTCTTCTAACGCACATTTGGACTTATCAGGTTCTAGACACCTAAGGAGGGTACCATCTAGACCTCATCTATACAAGTTGTTTGCTATGATGACATACCGTGAAGCACTGCGGATTAGGTGAAATTTTTCATTTCTAGTATATGTGTCAGGGATAATTTGGTCACAAAGATAAGAATAGATGTGATGGTAGTGGGCTGAATCATGTCCAATGACTGAACAGATCATCCAAGAGTCAGGAGAGTCATAGGCAGGGTAGCATAACATCTCCACTAGGAACTCATGTCTGAAATCATTCTTTGACATTTGTAACATAGAAGCCAGAGTAGCCATAGCATCAACTACTTTATTATCCACCCTGGGAATTTGCTAAAAAGTAACATGTGCAAAGTATTTCTTAAGACTGTCAACCATCTTTTTATAGGGCACTAGATTTTCATCTTTCATCTGATAGATGTCATTCACTTGATTGATAACTAGTTGTGAGTCTCCAAAGACTTTTAATTCATCCACTTACCATTCAATAGTGATCTTTATCCCATTGATCAAATCTTCATATTCAGAAGTGTTATTGGTACAAGGAAGCATCATTTTGTATGCCTTTGATAAGGAATACTGTTGAAGTGTGATAAACAGAATTCTAGCTCCTGACCCCTATTGGGTGAATGAACCATCAAAGAACATTGTCCATGTCTGATGTGTGAGAATCATGATGGAATCATCTGGGAATTCCATCCTTAATGGTTGATGATCTATAATGGGTGCTTTTGCCAACTGATCCGTGATTGTTTGCCCCTTAATAGCTTTCCTCTCAACATATGCAATATCAAATTCACCAAGGAGCATGACCCATTTAACTAGTCTACCTGTGAGGGTAGCTTTACTGAGTAAGTATTTCAATGGGTCAATTTTTGTGATTAGCCTTGTAGTTTGAGTCAACATGTAGTGTCATAACTTCTGGGAAGCAAAGACCATTGCTAGGCAAGCTTTCTTGATTACAGAATAATTCATTTCGTAAGAGACCAATGTTCTGTTGATGTAGTAAATGGCTCTTTCTTTATGATTTTGATCTTCTTGGGCCAATAGTACACCCAGAGATGTTTTTTTTGCTGAGATATATAAGATCAAAGGCTTCCCCTAAATATGAGGCATCAATATAGGCAGATTGGCTAGATATTATTTGATCTATTGAAAGCCTTGTTCTCATTCTTTGTTCTAGTCATAAGTCACACCTTTATGCAGAGTTTTGGTGAATGGTTGTGACTTATCAACTAATTGTGAGATGAAATGTCTGATAGATTGGAGCCAACCTTGGAGACCTCTGATTTGTTTGATATTATGAGGTGGAGGCATTTCCATTATAGATTGTACCTTTTCCAGATCCACCTCAATTCCTTTTGTAGAGATGATATAGCCCAGTAATTTTCTTGAAGTAACCCCAAATGCACATTTCTTAGGGTTAAGACACAACCTAAATTTTTCCATACAATCTAGTATAGGATGTAGATCAGTGAGATGTGTCCTTCTATCCATACTTTTAGCAAGTGTGTCATCCACGTAGTCCTCCATTTTCCTATGCATCATGTCATGAAATATGGTAGTAACAACTCTTTGATAAGTAGCTCTAGCATTTTTTAGACCAAAGGGCATAACATTCTAGTAGAATGTACCCCATGCACAAGTAAAATTGGTCTTCTCTTGGTCCTCTGGCACAATTTTGATTTGATTATAGTCAGAGAAACTACCCATTAGCAAATACATCTCATATCCTGCTGTCATATTCACGATCATGTAAATATTGGGAAGTGGAAAATCATCTTTGGGACATGCCAAATTTAAATCTCTAAAGTTCATTCAGACCTTGTTAGATTTTTCATGTTTAGTCATTGGGACTATATTAGAGACCCACTCTTCATAATCAATCACTCGGATGAACCCAGCTTTTAGAAGTTTTTCCAATTCTGCCTTGATCAATAAAGCCACATGCGGATGCATCTTTCTAAGTTTTTGTTTAACTAGTTTCACCCCAGGAGCTATTGATAAGTGATGCATAATGAGATCAGGATCCACACCTGGCATGTCAAAATACGTCCATGCAAAATTTATCTTTTTCTCTTGAAAGAAATCATTAAATTCCTTAAGTTCCTTTGTAGATAATGGCTTGGCCACATGAATGATATGTGGATGTTCTTCTGTTGCCAGATTTATCAGCCGAGTTGGCTCAATTAACACTGATGAGCATTCCTAGAAGTGACTTGGAAGTGCATCAAGTATCTCATCCTTAGGCACCTCAGAGAGGTTTTCACCTTCGGATACGTCTTTTATTTTTACTTTTTTTGGCTCTGATACTGCCACAATGTGGTTTTCACCATCAGAGCACCTATTTTTTCTTCTTTTAATTTTCTGACTAAGATACTTGTTGTCAACCTCGGTCATGTTGACAATTTTTTCACTAGTGGAGGACGTCACAGGTTCCATAGCATGAAGGTAGCAGGCTAGAGTGTAATCATTCTGGAATGTAAGGACTTCACTAGATGAAGAAGGGGAATTCTAGTCTATTAATTCAGGATGTTGGAGGGAAAGAGATGTGATAGGTTCAAGTGCGTTCAAAGTATAGTCATCAAAAGTGTTAAATAGAAAGATGAGAGCTAAACTAATCTCATCCAAAGGTGTGTTCAAATCCTTTTGATCCCTAACGACCAAAGTAAAAGACATGTTAACACCTATAGACTCAAACTCATTAGACCTTTCACTAGACCCCTCACTTACGTCAAGAAGTATTTCATGAGATCCTTCTGACAAACTATCAAACTCATATTCATGAGAGTCTGTATCAGAACTTTGACTTGGGTGCTTGCACCATGAAGGTTTTTGAGTTCTTGTAACACTAGCCTGTTCTTGCACCAACTACTCTTGAAATTCTGGTGGTATGTGCCATTCACCTTGGAAGTTAGGATCTTGCAACTCTATCCATTGTTCATAGGTTAGTGTCTCAAAAGGAGTGGTTTTATCATAATCACTGTTAGTATCAGCTGTACTGATGCATGATACAAATTTATCTCACTCAGCAAAGAATGTTGTAGGTCTGGAGGAATAGGATAAGGAAACCAATCCTCATCAAAGCTATCTTCTATGATGTCGACTGCAGCTATACCTTTAGGTTTTTGTGAAGGTTCTATTTCTGGCACAAATTTATTGATCCCCAGATGGAACAAGATCTTTTTGAAACCTAAACCAGTGGTTTCTTTTGTCTTTTGACCTATAGCTTGAATAGATTTAGGTAACCCATTACCATTCACCCCTATTGGGCCACTCCCTTTGTACCCAAAATGTTTCATAATCTTAAGACCTTCATTGTTGGGGTATAGTTCTTGAGCCAGGGTAGTCTGTTCAGCTATGTTCTTTCCTTTACAAAGCCAAGCCTTAATAGCTCTTTCCTCATCTTCATCTTCCAATTGTGTAGAAGACTATACAAAGACACCATCATAAACTATCTCAGGAGTAGCAAAGGGTCTATTTTTCTCAGAAGGTCTCCTATAAGAATGGGGAGCCAGAGGTAAAGCTGCTAAAGATAGCACGGGTTCTATTTGATATCCTCCCATGCCTATGTCTATGATTTTTAGTGTTTGTTCCATATCTCTGAGCTTGGCATCACAGAGTTTTGTGTATTCTCTATTAGTCAGAACAAGACTATCAGCTGATTGAGTGAGAGCATTACAAGAAGAGCCCATACTAGTGGGAACTGTCACCTCTGCACCTTGAAAAGAAAACTTAATACAATGATGGTATGTAGAAGGAACTGCTTGCATCTCATGGATCCATGGTCTTCCTAGAAAGATATTATACACAAGATGAAGGTCTAGCACCTAACATATGGCATCTCTTTCAACTAGTCTTCCCTGAATGGGGAGCACAACTAGACCTTTAGATTTTATCTCTTCTTCATCATAGGATTTTATGGTAATTCTTTTGCGAGAATCTATGCGGTCTTCACCATAACCTAGCTGAGCAATAAAATGAGTAGAGCAAATATTAAGACGAACACCATTGTCAATGAAACACGGTGGACTAGCTGTTTTCTGATCATGACTTCTATATGGAGGGGAGCATTGTGTGGGTGACTAATTGAGTGATCATATTCTTGAGAGAAGGACAAATAATGCAGTGAAGTCAAGTGACCCACCATGGATTGAAACTGATCTTGATTGATATCTTTGGGGACATTAGCTTCTGTGAGAGCTTTGTCCAGAATCTGCATATGAGCAGGTGAGATCTTCAATAGCTCAAAAATAGTTATCTGAGCATTGGTTCTTTGAAGCTAGTCAAGAATTCTATAACCAGTAGTAGGAGGTGTAGGGACCACCTTTGTGGTCTTGTTGGTAGAGCCAACAACAGTCTTATGCACAGTTTGTTTTGGTGCGGATGTAGCAATAGAAGGGTTAGGACCCTTAATAGTAATTTTAGCCTGAGATCTAGTAACAACGTTTGCACAATCTCAAGATGTTTTAGATTCTGATATTTGAGACCCAGGGCCTCTCAACACAAATGGGGTTCTGGGTTTAAAAGCATTCCCATTTCCCTTGCTAGTAAACATATTGCAGTATTCCACTTCCACTGGTTCAATCATGTTGATAAAATTATCGTAAGTGGTATGCGCATAATTTACTTTGGCATTATTATTCTAAGTGTTGGAGGACTCGCCTTTCTCATGATGAGGAAAGGGATCTTTGAATGCTTGATGATCTAAATTCTTGTTATGATTCTCCACAATGATAACCTTGTTATCAATCAAATCTTGGACTTTATGATGCAATTGGAGATATGTAGCAGTATTATGACCTTTGTTTTGGTGGTAGTCACAATAAGCATTCTCATTCCACCAATGAGGTCATGGTTGCAAATCATATAGACATTTCTCCAAAGGAACAAGAATCTGATTTTGCACCAAAGTTTTGAAAACCACATCAAGTGGTTCTCCCAAAGAGGTAAATTCACGCTTGGGTCACGCTGCCTAAGGTTTGTTGCCAGAAAATCTAGAAGGCTGTTGAGTATTGGTTGCAACCTTTTCAACAACTTTGGTCGCTTGTATACCAGAGGTGAGATTGAAGACCAGTTTCAAAGAAGTTGAAGTCACGTTATCGACCACCCCATCATTCACAACATCCCTATTTTTGTTGGAAAATTTCCCTTTATCTTTGTTGGAAGATGAGGGGTTTTATTTGTTATCTTTATTCAAGGTCAATTCACCTTTTTTAACCATGAATGATTCTATTTTCATAGCTTGTTTTATCATACTATCAAAATTAAGGGGACCTTTAAGTTGGACTTGGTACCCAAAATCAGGGGTGAGATTATCCAAGAATATATCAAGTTTCTCAGATTCGGGTATTTTGCGAGGGTACTTTGTGCAAAGTTGTCTCCATCTTTGGAGAAATGTTAAAAATGGTTCCCCTTACCTTTTCTTGAGGTTGCAAAGGTCCCTTATGTTGACAGGATGTTGAATATTGTGAGAATAATGTTGTATAAAGAGATTGGCAATCTCGTCAAAAGTCTTGATACCAGTGGGTTGTCGTGAGAACCACTCCATAGCAGGTTCACCAAAACTTTGTGGAAAAAGACACATCAAATATGTTTGATCATGTATAAAATCCATTGATAAGGCATGAAATTCTCTTAAATGATCTTGAGGATCAGTGGTACCTAGATACTTGTCATATTTAGGAAGCTCTACACCTTTGGGGAAAGGTGGCATAACAATACTCTTATCAAACAGAAAAGGACATATGCTTTACATTGTAAACTGTTGTGTGGGTTTGTCCTTATCCTTCATAAGTTGGTTGATTTGACCTTGCATGTCTTGAATTATTTTATGCAATTTGGAGGTCTCACTTTCCTCTTCCTTAGCAACAAGCGTTTCCACTTGGAAGTTCGTAGGTAACTTGACCCCTTGTTTTGCCAAATCTAGGAAGTATTTTTCTTTGTCTTCCGCAAGGAGTATTTCCATCATTTTGATGAGAGCTTTATTAGATTTTGCTGCATCTATGTCATTTTGAGTTATTGGCTCATCATCATTACCAAGGATTTCATAAATACTATAAGTCTGATCTTGACCTTGGTGATGATCTTCTTCTTGATGACCTTGTTCATGTTGGGATTGGTCGTGACCTTGTGTGTAATCAAAAGGTGATTTCATTTTGTTAATGTGAGATTGTTCTGTGTGCACTCCTTTAGTATGAGTGCGAGTATCACATTGAGGAATTGTAACCAATGTTCTCTTTGATGAATCAAAAGGATTGAAATGTTGGAAAGGATCACTAAGGTAGCGAGGATCGTTAATAGGACCAAACCAAATGGGTGATTTTTTGAAGCCTAGTTGATTTGAAAGAAATGGATTATGCTGATCTTAAAACAACAGATTAGAACACACCTGCAACACTAGTTTCTGATTAGGACTCGTATCTATACTAAACAGGGAAGAGGAACATGAGGATCCCTCTCTATTATCAACTTGAATAATGGGTTCAGAATGACCTTTTCCTTGATTGCAAGGTTTCATACCTACTCCGGAACCGCGTATGGGAAAAATATTACCGCTCCTAGTCATAATAGGAATAGATGAAGCTAAAATGAGAGGAAACTTAAGATCTAACTCAAAACTCTGTCTCTAGAGATATCAAATAAAAAAAGAGGTAATAGGCTAGAATAGCCAAGGTGTGAGATGCACCCGGCACAAATCATCGAAAGTATGGCTAGAACAGTCAAGATATGACTATCGTGTTGCAAGGTACAAAAACACAAAAAAGGATAGGATGGAGACAAAGAGACAAGACAAGTTTGAGTAAGAATCAGTCAGTTCACAACTTGAAACAACTAGTTTTAGACTACAGACAATGAGGAAACAAGCAATCAGACCCCAGACAAAAGCCAGATCAGGAAAAAAGTTCACTATTTAATGGGAAAAAGGTCACTATTTTGGACGCTAGGCTATAGATTCACATAAGGAAATGCCTCACCACATGAGAAAGTGCTAAACTTTGCGTGAGAAAATGCCAGCTCGCACGAGCAAGTGCTAGGTTTCTAAAACTTCACGCGAGAAAAGACCACATTTTGATAGACATACTCAATTTTTGAGGTAAAAACCAGATTTTGAGACACAGTGAGAACTGTTCTCTGACAAAATTTTCCAGGTTTAGGACAGTTTTATGATGATATAAATCAGCAATCTCAGTTTCAAGGTGACAAGCATTTGTTTACAAACACGAAGTTTCAATGAAGCAGTGGTGACATAAACAGTAGTCGTAAATAGTTCTACCAAGGACAAAGTAACTTGGAAGAATAATGGGAGTCTTTATTTGATGATGATTCAGATAGTTTAAGACTCAAAAACAAACACTTAGTTATCCCTACAAATAAAATTGGTTGAGAAGACAAAATATGTGCCCCGCTGTCTTATGCGTATGCATACACCTCATATAGCAGTGTCACCGTCGAAAGAGCACCCATGTTTTTGGTGTTTCCAAGGACTAATTATATATGTTTGAAGGTTACCTTTAAAGTAGGGGTAAGCATCATATACCACTTTAAGCATCCAGGTGCATACATATGTCGAGAATCTAGGGGAGAGATTCTTCCCTCTCCCTGCGCATAGATTATGTCTCCTTTTTGAGGTGAACCGGGTAGGCATCTAACTAAGAGAGTGTTTAGTATGCTTCCATTCAAAATAACCTTTGGTGCCTCTAATACAGAGCTGGGGCCTTGTATCCACACCAACAGTTGTAAGTCATACACCCTTGCAAGCAAGGTTGGGAGCGGCACCGCTCAGTACGACAGACAAGGCTTTCTCACAATGATAGTTGAAATCATGAGAAAGAAGTTACCATGGATTTGGAGTGTTTGGAATCAACAAATCTGACTTTATTAGAGTGAGGTGGAATCACCAATGATAGGTGTGTACTCACTTGGGTCGTTCCCAGAGGTTCAACATTTGATAGGCCCTCGAAAGGTGACACAACTTGGTTCGGATTCAAGGGTTTGATTTTTTGATTCTCTCAAAGAGAGAAGAGCATACTTCTCTACCTTTTCACCTCACCCAAACACATCAAGCATATTCATCATCTAGATAGTTTCACTCCACCAAATACACAAGCCTTTGGGTTTCTGATTCGCTCAAAGAGAGAAGAGCATAATCCCCTAACAAGTAGAAGTGCTAAAGATTCATTATCTTATTTTGCTTCCCCAAGTATCCGTCATGCTAGCAACATCTGGGTCTTGGTATCATCCATGGGAATCACTTCCATGTAATGAAGAGCCTATTCCCCTACTTTGTTATCGGGATCCTTACAAAATTTTAACAAAGCCCTATTTAAACTATGTGAATAAAAAATAGTAAACAAACATGACGTTTTGATTATGCCTTTGAGAATCGTCCTGTAAGAAAAATATTAGAAATTTTTTTGATCTTTGACAAGAGAACCTACAAACCACTATTATGCTACAGTAGAAATTAGAAATAGAAAAAATCACAGCAGAGTAGGTGTCAGAAAAGAAAAGCAGCAAATTAAAAATTCTGGAAATGAAATGTCTGTCTGCTAAATTTTGCGCGAGGAAGTACTTCGTTGCATGCGAGAAAGTACTTCAAGGCATGTGAGATTTATATTTCTTCACATGAAAGAGTGCTAAAAAGAGAAAAAATTCATGCGGCTTGACCTAAAACCTCACGCGAGACTCTATACCAGTGCAGTACAGACGTACGGTAGAATTCCCAAATCACTGTCAAAAAGTTCAAAAATGAGGCCAAAAATCATTTTTTTTGCCCCACGGTGGGCGCCAAAATGTGTGTGCTTCAATGTGACCTCTAAATTAGCTACATAATCAACATAGTCCTTACTCAATTGTTCAATTCACAAGGACAAACATGAATTTTTCATCCTGCAAATTCGATTGAAGCGACTTGCTGCCTCCTAATTAGTTATGGATGTCGAATTTACTCTCAGAATGAGATCCAACAACCTGACCATTTCTAACATGGAGAATTTCTAAATCATAAGAGAAGGTGAATTTTCCATTAATCTATGAAATAGAATGCAATTAATCTATGAAATGGATTGCAACTAGTCTAGAATTGAAATTGCAACTAGTCTATGAAATCAAGTACTCTTAATCTAGAAAGCTTGAAATGCTCTTAATCTAGAAATCAAATGCTCTTAATCTAGAAATGAAATTGCATTTAAACTAGAGAGCTTGAAAGAAAACATTGATATCTTAGATATGTAAATGAATTGCAAATAAAATCAACATATCATTGCTAATCCGAATTGAAATTAATCTAATTATGCAATTTAAGCTCAAAAGCATGAAATAATCAATGCAAATTTCACTATAGATTTGATGCTCTCAAAAATCATCCAATAAATGAAGAAAATGAGGTCCAATATATAGAAAACCATGGAAAGAGGGTGAAGAGTTTCTTGAAAAGAAACGGTTTCCTCTTCATTTCCAAGAATTGAGATTGAGACAAAAAAGAATGAATTATTTAAGAAAAAGGATGGATTATTGCCACATGATTGACCTTTCATATAGAATTATGGAATTCTTTTTGAGGATAATCCATTCAATCAATTAAATAACTATTCAATTCCTTTTTATGTTTATTAGCTAAAGGGGGTGGAATTAATTTAATTTAAAAGCACTTCGGACTTTAGAATTAAATCAATTAATCATAGGGATTTTTAGCTAATAAACCTTGATAATTTAGGAATTAAATATAATGTCAGATTTATGCAAATTTGGGTTTTCTGAATTTGAGATCAAGTCATTTAAAGTCAGTTAGGAAGATAATTTTCCTAGTACAATAGGACTTTGATGATGAGAAAATTGAAGGAACACACCAAAATTGATTAGGATTATAAGGTGCCAATTTTGGGGTGTTACAGAGACCAACCAAGACACATACATGATTCGATTCATCGTTCTCATAAGCAAGAGCATGAAGTTGTTCAACTAAGAATTTGTATTGTTTAGACTCATGAGGAATCTATAAAAGGGGGTCGATTGTGGCCATTATATCAGTAGCCTTGTTTTGCAAGCGTGGTACTTGTGTTATTTGCAAGTGGAGGAAATGCTCTTTCATCTTGTTAACAATCTCCTTATATGGCATCATCTTGTTGTCATTGGTTTGATACTCATTCAAGACTTGTTTGATGATGAGTTGGGAATTTTCAAAGACATGTATATCTATGATGTTCCACTCTATAGCCATGCGGAGTCCTGTGACTAGTGCCTCATATTATGCAATGTTGTTCGTGTAGGGAAATCCTTATTTAAAGGACATAGGGATATAGTCACCTTGTGGTGTGACAAAAAGTTTCCTACTCTTGCACCATGGGTTCTATAGGATCCATCAAAGTAGAGTTTCCAAGTGGGTTTCTCTTCTATCATGTACAAATGCTCAACTGGAAATTCTGTGAACTGATCTGCGATGACTTTCCCCTTAATAGTTTTTCTGTCTATATATTGAATATCAAACTCACTTAACAACATAACCCATTTAGCCATTCAACCTATGAGAGTAGTCTTGGAGAGTAGGTACTTGAGAGGGTCCACTTTAGAAATGAGCTTGGTTGTATGACTATGCATATAGTGGAAAAGTTTTTGAGTGGCAAAAGCCATTGCCACACATTCTTTTTCCATAGGGGAATAATTGAGCTCATAACCTACCAAAGTTTGACTGATATAATAAATAGCTCTTTCTTTACCTTCATCATCCAACTAAGAAAGGAGTGCCCCCAGTGCTATTGTAGTAGCATAAATATATAGGATGAGTGTTCAGTCGAGTACAGGTGGCACCAAGATGGGTGGACTAGCCAAGTATTCTTTGATCTTGTCAAAACTCTTCTGACACTAAGGATCCCATTTGAAAGTTTTATCCTTTCATAGGAGATGAGTAAATGGTTGGCACTTGTCTACTAACTAAGAGATAAAATGACACTGCACAATCGTCAAAGTGGTTTTGGTAGAGGCATCTCTATGGTAGCTTGTACCTTTTTTGGTTCTATTTCAATACCTTTTTTGGATACAATGAATCCAAGGAGCTTTCCTGATGTGACCCCAAAGAGACACTTCTTAGGGTTGAGAAATAGGAAGTAGCATCCAACCTTGTCAAAGACACATTCCAAAACATCTAGGTGATCTTCCCCTTTAACTAATTTTGCCAAGATATCATCTACATAGTCTTCAAGAATCTTGTGAATCATGTCATGAAAAATGACAATCATGGCCTTCTGATAGGTGCCCCCAATGTTCTTCAAGACAAATGGCATCATATTATAGTAGAAGATGCCCCAGGGGGTTGTGAATGCTGTCTTGTGCTGATCTTCTTCTGCAATACAAATCTAATTATATCTAGAAAAGCCATCCATGAGTGACAACATCTCATGTCCTGCTGTGAGATCTACTATCATGTCTATTTTTGGCAGTGGGAAATCATCCTTGGGACATGCCTTGTTGAGATCTCAGAAGTCTGTGCATACCCTGATTGATTTTTTAGGTTTAGACACTAGCACCATATTGGAAATCCATTCAAATTAGTCAATGACACAGATGATTTTGGCTTGGAGTAACTTCTCTAGCTCTGCTTTGACAAGTAGTACCACTTTGGGGTGCATATTTCAGAGCTTTTGTTTGACAGGTTTGATGTTTGGGTCCACTACTAGATGGTGAACTACCAATTTGGGGTCTAATCCTGACATATGGGAATAAGACCATGCAAAATTATTTATGGATTCCTTCAAGAGAGTGACAAGATATCGTTCTTCTACTTTAGTCAGAGATGCTGCTATGTATGTGATGGCGGGATTCTCTTTTGTGCTCAGGTTGATAGGTTTTGTTTCTTCGATGAGAGTCAAGGATTGTTTAGGCCTATAATCATGGATTAGAGGAAGAGGAGAATCTTCATCCTCTGGCACCTTAGAGAGGTTTTCACCAGTGGATACAACCTTTGTTTTACTATTTTATGATCGGATAGCACCCCAAAGGGTTTTTCTCTAAGGGATCAATTTTTATTTTTGTTTTCTACTTCATTTTTGTGGCTAAAGTTCTCCTCTTCATCAAAGTATGCCTTTGGATCTAGATTGTAGACATGTGATGAATCGTGCCCCCAGTCATTTCTTTGTTGCACTGCTCCCATAAATCTTAGGAGTGCATCCTTGCTTTAGAACTCATCAACATGTACGACACTTGGTTGGTCCCAGTCTATGAGTTCAGGATGGCAGAGGGGAAGGTCAATGAAGAGAATAGAAAGTTGGCATAGGATAGAATTTCCCAAGAAGGTTTCATTGTCAAAGACATCGTCATAGGCTCTCACAACTTTCTCTTCCAGGACATCTTCGATGTCAGCGATTCACCCAGGGGAGGATAAGAGGCATAAATGTTCTTGTTGGTGCCCCCATTTGTTTCAAAATCCATCCGAAGGCTTAGGTGTTTTTCTTGTTAGGTAGGTACAATAGGATCCTTCATTCCTTGCTCATCATAACTGAGGCCACCTCCTTAGTAGTTCAATTTTTCTATTACCAGCTTGTGAGTTGAAGGGTACTTACCTTTGAAGCAATTGAGGTGACTGGTGTCTTTGGGTGTGGATCCTTATAGAGCCATTGGTTGATGTCTGGTGTCATTTCTTGGCTATTAAAATATCATTTGGGATAAAAGTGGTAGGATCCAATTGTAGCGGCTTGGTTTTTTTTGGTTTTGTCTTGCTTGGATTAGGTTGGTGGCCTTGAGTGTGCAAATCAATTGGCAGTGCTCCAACTAGGAAGGCATCAGATAGACTATACTCACCACAAACTTTGTTGTTGATCTTGACCATAGAAAAGGTGGAGGAAAGGATGGTCTCTAGGTCTAAATGGGTTTGAGAAAAAAAGTGACAGAGGTGTCAATGTCAATCTCAGGATAGTGATTGGAATGTGGGAAGGAGGTTTCCAATGCATTGTAGTATGCAAAGGTCTTGGGATCTACGTGGATAGTGATTTCAGTGACGTTATATGGGAATTTGATGCACTGATGGTAGGTGGAGGGGATAGCTTGCATAGAATGAATCCATGGGTGTCCAAGGAGAATGTTGAAGGGAAGGTCAAGATCAACAACATGACATACTGTATCTTGGATAAAAGGCCCACTTTTATGGGTAATGGAATGGTGCCTTCAGAAGTGCGTTCTAGATTTTCATATGCTTTGATTATTATGACATCATTTGTTATATCAGCTTCAGTGCAACCTGACTATTTGATGAATTTCAGAGTACACAGATTTAGGGCCGAACCATTATCTATTATGACTCTCTTAATGGAAAAATCTTTAACCATGACAACAATACGGAGTGGAAGATTATGATTGGGTTATTCTGAGGGTATGTCTATTGGTTTAAAGAAGACCCCATAAGATGTAGACAAGTGGCCAACAAGGTTTTGGAATTTAGTGAAGTTGATGTTGCTAGAAACACCTGATTCTTGTAAGGCTTTATTGAGGATCTCTTGATAGGTAGGTGAGGTGTGGAAAAGATCCAGGATGGAAATTTGGGCAGGAGTATTCCCTAGGTGTTCCAATAGGTTGTATTAGGTACCAGTAGATGGAATGGTACTTGCACCTGCAACTATTATTCTTCCTCGACAAGTGGTGACTACGCATTAGTTATCAACACCCTTGACATGGATGATATTGATGGAGGACTGGACTTGGGATATGCAGCCGATGAGATTATCGTAGTTGATATATGCATTTGTATAATCTTTTCTATCATCATTTTCTTTTTTCTTACCCTTTCCCTGGTCAGAGGATTGAGTGGGATTACCTGGGCCTTTACCTGAGCTGTGTTCAGGGAATGCATTTTGATAGATTTTAAGGCCCGCATTTAGTGATGGTTGGCCTGGAGAGTCCACTTCAATTTCTTTGTGGTCAATGAGATCCTGGATGTAATGTTTTAGTTTCATGCATTTGATGGTGGTGTGTCCCTTAACATGATGGTAATCACAGTAATCATTGTCTTTACACCAGGCAAGCTTAGGTGTTGAGTCATCAAATGGCTACATTTTTGGGTACACGACTTGGTTAGCTTGGACCATTTTGCAGAAGATGACATCTGTAGGTTCACCAAAGGGGGTAAACATACATTGTGGCACATTTTGAGTGTGAGGCCTTTGTTTTCCATGTGGGATTGATATAGCGTTCATTTGGTTCACAGGACCTTGGTAGTTGGGTTGATATGATGTCCCTAGAGGGGGATAGATAGTTGCGCCCTGAGGGCGTATGTTTTGCTGGTACGTTGGTTGAGGATATGCAGGAGAAAGATGTTGATACATGGGAGGAGGTTGAGGGTATACCGGTAGTGCTTGCTGATAAGTTTGGGTAGGTGCATTGGGACTGGCCACCATGACTTGAACATGTTTGGTGTTGTTAGTAATAAATGAGAGGGGGGGTTGAATCAGTGGCCTCAAATTATTATCCAATTTAAACTTTAATCCACCAATCAATACTTCTCAAATTATTAAGTCCCAACAAGATGCATGCCTTTGAAATATTTGAAACAAATAATTGTTTGTCTGTTTACCTTGTCTGTCCTTATTCTCCTTGATAACTGATAAGTAGTAAACTGTATTTACCGATACTCAGTAAATGTGCAGAGTATACTAGTCAATCCATAAATGCATATGCAGAATGTAAAACACTAAAGTAATAAACCATACACATAACACAAGGATTTTAATGTGGAAACCCTGTTAAGGAGAAAACCACTGGGACCGGTACCCCAAATTTTCACTCTTCTAAAGTGAGCCTTGTTAGGAGACAACCCTGTTAAAGGTTACAAAAACACTATTAAGTGTGACCTTGTCAGAGGATTTTCAATACATAGGTTGTCACTAAGTATCTGGCATCTATGCCACCATCCTTGAATCAGTCTTATGACTGTCAATAGGCTTTAGGTAAGATCGGTGCTACTATCATGAGTCAACCTTCTGGTAATATGTTAGGATATACCTCAATTACAAAAGACTATTAAGTCCTGCTCTGTTAAGAGACTTATTGCTTCAATGGTTAAACTGAAACAAAATGACCTGTTTCTAATGCAACTTAATTGCAGATTTTCAGATCTATTTACTTACAATATCTTTTTGATCAATGTATCAATACAATTCATTTGTACTTAACTCTTTCTACTCTATGATGCTGTGCTTTTCTGTCTATCGGTGTCTGTAGAATTCTTTAGCTCCCCCTCAGCTTGATTGATCACGACTGCATGAAGTTAATCCTTCATCAGTTTCTCTTCAAAATCTTCTATCAGTTCACTCCCCCATGTATCTGATTGCTTATCGACCACACAGAGAATGAATTATACTTGTCTCCTAAATAGACATGATTTTCCTTAATTCTAGGTTCTTGATTCTTGGCGTGAAAAACAATCCAGCCAAATTGATTTATGGCTTTAACTCCTGATTTATCTTGTAGTTATCTTCTTGCCAACTGTGCAAATCACTTACTTAACTGTGGTCAAATAAAACTAATAAAACAACCAGTTAATTCTATCCTTTAGCTCTGCCAGCTAGATATTTTGTCATTTTCTAATCTCTCTATTCCGTCGGTCAATTCTGCAGTTTGTCACTAGTGACAACTGCCAATTCTATCGGTGTCACTTTAGTTAGCTTCAGGATCTTCATCCATCGGTCAACATTGGATCTTTCTCATCGGGAAACACTATTTTTATCTTGTCAGGCATCATTTGATTCTACTTCATCGGGAAACACTGTCTTCTGCTCGTCGGGCATCACTCTGACTTTATCTCTGTCTTTACCGATGGTGTGCACTCCACCGGTGTAGTCTGTCACTTAGTGAATACTAGAATTTTATGCATTGCTGAAAGCATAAAATTTATTCCATTGGTTCTCTAAAGACTTTGGCATGACCATATAGATGATATCAAGTTGACATCAATGACAATACAAACCATTAACTGATTTAATGTCTTGCATCATCTTCAACTTAATATAGTCAATCATTTAATCAGTTACATGTCATCAATCTCTCCCTTTGGAATTGATGGCAACATGCTATATTATCACACTATACTATTGCTAATACAATATGAAATACAATTGTGGAGATTCATCAAATTACCAAACAGTTTGCTTTGATAACTGATAAAATGTCTGACCGCCGGTAAGCTCTATGTAAGCTTAGATTTGATTCTTGTAGCTTTTCTATTTCTTCTTCTGATGTGTTGTGACCTCTGTTGGTGTCAATTTTCTCTTTGACTACTCTGCATCTTTGATGTCACTATCTTGTATTTGCAACTTTTATACAAATACTCTCCCTTTGGATATGATCTCTCCCTGTTTGGATTAATCTGATAATGAATAGTTTCTGATGATAATATGGAAACATTCTCTCCCTTTGACAACAATGCCAAACAAATATTTTACAAATATATGACATTCTATCAACTAATTCATTCTTTCCATAATATATTCCTTGAATTTCCCTTATCCATCATCAATATAATAATCTGCTCTAGTGCTTGGTTCTGATATATACCTTATTGTATATAGATTTAGCTTTGAAGTTCAGCTTCTAGTTGCATCAATCATGATTGATATTCTGATAATATATGGTTGATGTAGCCTTCAATCCTTTTACTAACTGTTAGACATGGGTTTGACCCCTAGTCTCTTTCTCAGGTACTCAAATGTATCCTTGGGCAGTGGCTTGGTGGATATATCAGCCAATTTGTCTTTTGATTGCACATATTCAAGTGTCACCTCTTTTTATTGAACTTGTTCTCTTAAATAATGATACTAGATGGAAATGTGTTTAGTCTTCACATGCATGACTAGATTCTTGGAAATATTTATTGCACTGATGTTATCACAATAAATAACTACTGGTTCTTTGATCTTCATATGCATACCTTCCAATAGCTATTTGATCTATGCAATATTTGAGCAGTTTGCAGTAGCAACAACATATTCTGCTTCTGTAGTAGACTGAGAGATGCATCCTTGCTTCTTGCTAATCCATGTGACAAGTCTGTCACCCATAAAGAATGCTCCTCTAGTTGTGCTCTTCTGATCATCAAGATTTCCAGCCCAATCAATGTCGGTAAACACTTCCAGTTCAAATTTACCTTCTCTTTTATACCATAAGCCAAATTCCTTAGTATTCTTCAGATATCTTAGTATTCTTTTCACAGCAGTTATATGTGATTCCATGGGGTTAGCAAAAAATCTAGCAACAATTCCTACTGCATGTCCAATATCCGGTCTAGTGTGTACAACATACATGAGTTTTCCTATCATGGATCTATATAGAGTCTAATTTACCTCTGTTTTCTTGTATTCCGTTGTTAATTTTCATCTAGTAACCATCGGTGTTCCAACAGGTTTGGAATCTTCCATCTTTAATATTTTCAGAACTTCTTTGATGTATTTGGATTGAGTAATGAAAATACCTTCACTTTGTTGAATGATCTGTAGGCCAAGAAAGAACTTGATCTCTCTAAACATAGAGATCTCAAATTCCTTTCTCATCTCATTAGAAAATTATTTTCATAGCATATCATTGCCTCCAAATATGATGTCATCAACAAATATTTCAGCAATCAAAGTGTTTGCATTTGTATCTTCTTTCAAATAAAGATTACTGTTTTCACTAGTCCTTATGAATCCAATACTTA
>MU226330.1:1633512-1648307 GCA_018584345.1 Thuja plicata | reverse complement strand
CATGGAAGATTCTAAGAGCTGGCTATTATTGGCCAGATTTATTCAAGGATGCTCATTCATGGGCAAGAAGATGCCAAAGTTGTGCTATGTTTGCAGGAAAGCAAAGGTTGGCAGCATTACCATTGAAGCCAATCATTGTTAATCAACCATTCAACAAGTGGGGAGTGGACTTTATTGGTCCAATAAACCCTAACTCTAGTGTAGGGCATAGATGGATCTTAACTACCATAGATTATTTAACTAGATGGACTTAGGCAATTGCACTAAAATAATCTTCTGGAAATGTTGTTCTAAATTTCTATGATGATATTATTACAAGGTTTGGAGTTCCTTAGTTAATCATATCAGATAATGCTTTAGATTTTATTGGAACAACTATAACAGAGTGGGCTATCAAGAATGGTATTTACTTAAGTACTTCTTCTAATTACTACCCACAGGGTAATGGTCTTGCAGAATCTACCAACAAAAACCTAATTAGGATCATCAAGAAGACTTTGCAAGGAAATAAGAGGGATTGACACTCTAAGTTGAAGGTAGCTCTGTGGATGGACAAAATTACACCTAAGAAGGTTATTGGGAATTCACCCTATGTTCTTGTTTATGGAAAAGAGGCTAGATTGCCTATATCTACAGAATTTCCTGCACTGCAGCTAGCTGATCAAATGCTTTTTTTTGAAGAAGGAGATCCCCTTTCCTTAAGGTATGCCAGTTTATTGCAATTAGAAGAAGAAAGGAGAAAGGCATTTGAAATTATGGAATTGGTCCAAGCACAAACTAAGAGGTCTTTTGACAAGAAGACTACATCCAGGGATTACAAAGAAGGTGATCTAGTACTTCAGTGGGATGTACTAAAGAGCAGGCCAGGGCAGCATGATAAATTTGATAAATTTTGGGTAGGCCCTTTTGTTATTACAGCCTACAAGGGAAACAATGCTTATCAGTTGTCCACAACTGATGGAGAAGTTTTTCAAATTCCAGTTAATGGAATACACCTCAAGCTTTGCTTTGAGGGTTAGGTTTTAGTCTAGGTTTTCATTTTCAATAAG
The DNA here is from genome assembly GCA_018584345.1 of Thuja plicata. Classification (NCBI taxonomy): domain Eukaryota; kingdom Viridiplantae; phylum Streptophyta; class Pinopsida; order Cupressales; family Cupressaceae; genus Thuja; species Thuja plicata. The sequence continues at coordinate 1,647,258 of MU226330.1, read as the reverse complement.
TGTTGTCCAAGCACATGGGTCCCTAGGTTGCTTAGGTCTTTAGGTTGCATTAGGTTTAGGATAGATGCATTTTAATTTCAATAATGATTACATTCATGGTTTCAAGTTTCCTAACTCCATTGCCCAAGGATAAAGGTCTAGGGTTGTGTCTAGCAGGCAGACATCTAGTAGAAGTTGCCAAAATTGTTATCCTAATTTTTAGCATGCATCAAAATAATCATAAATAGGAAGAGATTGCATTTTAGAGGTCCCATTAATATTATCCTTTATGTATTGTTAATCAACATTTTATAATTGCATTCATTTTCAAAGATTGTCATTTTGTACTCTAAGAATTGATCACATTCCAAAATTTTTAAATTACAATTTTGATCAATTACATTGTGCATTCAAGCTGAATGTATTATACAAATGTTATTTCATCTTTATTTTCAAGTCAAAATAATAGTACATTGCAGAATAAAAGGCATAATTAAAAGTATGGAGTAGAGGTCCCATGCATTGCCTTGTGGTTGGTTTTTTGATGCTTGCATATTAGGTCTCCATTGCTGGCTGCATATCAGGTCCTAGGTCTTCATAGTCCATCTTCATCTTCATATAGGTCTTCTTAGGGTTTACCTACATCATGGTGAAAAGGATGTTAGATCTAGTTGGATCTAAGAAATACATGGAACATAAACAACATACAATCAATCTTTCTGAAAACTGCATATCAATATGATGAAATCAATGTAATGAGAAAACATTCATCTATAATATCTGAAGAATAGTATTAAAGGGACTTGTTCCAAACATGAAACCTTTTTCTATGTATGATCACTCTGATACATGTTGTTCTTCTCTATATAATCAGATATCTGAATGAAAGGGACTTAGTATTACCATCTGAGAAACCTTTTTCATGATTAGATCAACCTATGAGTTCACCAAATGACACAAACCAACCAATATTCATGAGTGAATGTTATCCTACATTCACTAACAAATATTAATTGGTGCATATGATTTTATGACCTAATAAATTGAGTGTTATTTTGTGTGCAAATGGACAGGTATCTATAACTAAATGCAGGAAACAAAAGAAAATGATGCAATGGATGTCACGAGCCCATGCTCAAACTTCACATAAGCCATTATATGTAGAACGATGGTTGATATCTCAGAAGGTTATTGATCATATACATAAAAAGTATGAGATGTAGACATATGAAGGAATCCAAAGATTATATAGAAAGGACATGAACAAAGAAAGCTGGAGAATTGTAGAATTGAAAGACTTAGAAAATTCACTATTTTTATGCAAATAATGGAGAGTGAGAAAATGCTATTACAGTAAGTGCTTCTTCATATATATGTTTCTGCTAGACATTTTTTAAAGTTCACTTGGAGGATCTAATTTGAAATCTCATACATAAAGATTATGCATAAACTGTGTTAAATGAGAAAATGCTGTCAGAGTAAAAGCATGGAACAAAAGATGTGAAAACTACAAGTAAGGACATAGATTAACAATCTCAAATCAACATGGGTTTACACATACAGAAAGAAAACATAATGTAAAAAGTATTACAAGATATCCAAAAGATTCATTAAATGAGACTATGCTTAATAGTTCTAAAATATTGCAGTGCATAATGTGTTTTAGACAAACTGTTGAGACAGTTTCTTTTTGCAAAGTTTACATCTCATATAGATGTTTTGAAAGGATGCACATTCTTGATAACAGAACAGGGCATGTAATATTGATAAGAATTATATATGAAAAATGGGTTTACTATTTATATGTAAAACCCATGGGAGTCACAAGCCCGTGCTTGAACCCCATGGGTTTGTTCTTTCCTATGTATACTTCAAAAGAAAAATAGTGTATTTTTACATTAAAAATAGCAGCATATTCAACATATTTTTTCTAACATGCTAAAGAGATGCTCAGTATTGTCATCAAGACTGTAAACTAAAAGTGTTTTTTAACATAATGTTGCAGTTTAAATATATTATGTGTGTTTCTTTTTCAGACAGTGGAGTGTCATCAAACAAAGAAGCATATGTTGTGCTTAGTAAATTTTTGTATTCGAAGACAACAAGAATGATGTTTTTATTAAAACATTCAGACAATACAAATCCTGCGGTTCACTTCAAAATTGAAACAAGCATTAAACTAACAACTCCAAATGCAAAGCTATGTGGTTATTTTAAAGTGATGCAAGTTATAGCATGTGGGAATGATAGTGAGGTTCGACATCGAGCAATATTAAAGTTCACGGGCTCGATAGTAAACAAATAATATATGAAGAGTTGTATGAAGATTTAAAGCTACAATCAACATCAAGAAGAGAACACCAACATGCACTAAACACTTAGAAGGTTCACATTGATGCAATAAGCAGAGATAAATAAACAACAGAGGAGATGATCATTTATGTGTATGTACAGAAGCTGCTGATACATTATATTTTCAAATCATGGTTGTGTCAACTCACAATAGAAATGTGAATCTTATGACTGAAAGATGTCATAAAGTTTGAAGAGAATACATTCACCACACCTTTCAGTCATAAGCTACATTTCTATATGCTAAAGAGAGTCACAGTTTCCAGTCTCAACATGGTGGTCAAGGTAAATCAATCATAAATTGGTTTGTTGCCCGTGTGTCTGAAGGAGGAAGTTAAAAGACATACAGTGGATGCTGTGATTTTTTTCAGTTACATGTCACACAACAGACTGGGGATAAGTCTGAAACTATGACTAAGATGTCCTGAGTTCAGAGCCAAGGTTCATGGGTTGATATCTCAATCATAGTTTAAGACCACTCCAAGATTGCAGTGGTAGTAAACTCCAAATGTACAGTGGTGGCCGCAAACAAAGATAGCCAGAACTTCCTTCATACATTGCAATTTAAAACCCAAAATGGTGGTAAGACATCAATCTAGAACCTGAGTTACAAGTGAATCTACAATGCCATTAGTAAATGGCTTTGAAAATACTTCATCATCAAGTGTTCCAAGCTTTCAAGCAGTCTAAAGTCAACCCACTGTGAAACCCAAAATCAAGCAAAAAAAAGAAGACTGATGACACTATATCATTAAACATCCCAACAATAAAGAAAATGCAGGATAACTTACAGTTGGAACCTGAGCTCAAAGCAAATGAAGATCAAAATCCATGGCCTTTATTGAAGAAGAAAGTGACAACAAAGATGCCATGTGTTACAGTGAGTATGTAAATGACATTTTTTCCTCATAAATCTCATGAAACTAGAAGTTTCTTCACAGAATAGAGGCAAAAACATAGCAGAGATTCATGGTTTCCATTTTCAAACATGGCGGCACCATAGAAAAAAACCCTAAAGATGCAAATGAAACCGATGAATGGAATACATTATGTTTTACTTTCATTTGAAATCCATTGTCAGATGAAGTAAATGCAATTATAGTTCAAATGCATTGACATTCCCTCCTTGTTACCACATTGGTACCTTTTTGTGCCATGACATAATGAAATGTCCCTTCCAACTAATGGTGATCAAATCAATTACAAACTATGTTGGTTACCAAACCACAACAGCATCGACCACAGTGGTATGGTGTTGGCAGAGTCAGAGATGGGTTGATGCCGAGTTGACAAGGGTTTTGAACCCTTTGAGGTTAGGTAGTCAGGTTTTTTAAGTGGTGTGGTAACACTGTTAGTTTAAAATGTCATGTATTTGAATGGGATGTAATTGATACATTGGTAATTGGTATGGTATACCAAATTTGGGGGTCTAAAACTTAGGGTTTTTGTCTTAGGGAAATTTATTAAACCCTATAGTTATGGAGGGTTTTTGGAGGGAAGATTATTTGAAGTAAGCCATGTTGGCCATTTAGGGAGAGTTTTTGCTTTATATTAAGGGGGTAAAATTGGTGGAGAAAATAGCTTTAGTGAATTTTTGATTCCTATAGTTGTTGATTCATTTTTCTTTGTATTTCAGTTTAAGTCCATGCTTGTAATTTCGGTTGTGTGCAAGAGGATTTCATCATTCCTTGCCATTGCTTGGGAATTCATACATGTAACTTATATACAGATTTTGAGAAGAATATAGTGGCCCAACTTTTTTACATACATCTTATTGTGATCATTTGTTCAAGTTCCTTTTCAATTTTCTGCATATAACAGTAATACCCTTTGGAATATGGTTTAGTGAATTGCATTGATTCCTATTCTATATTACAGAATATAAGCCTTTTGTAGAATATGCATGTTGTTAATGGTAAAAGTACTGCTTGTGGTCAAACCCGAGTTGTCACCTTCCAATTAACCTATGTATTGAGCAATGAATGATAGTGTAGAGATCAATCAGGGTATGATAAGTGAATGTGAGTTTGAAGCTTCAAAAGAAACTGAATCTCCTTGGTGTATCACCTTTTTCTAGTTTTTATGCAAGTTCAATTTTAAATCTCTCTTCCTTTTTCTCAGTTAAATTTTCAATCAGGAAATGATATTCCATATCAGATAGGAACCGACCTAGAATCCAGAGATTCTTCCTCATCCATAGTTCACTCAAAGCTAGAGGAAGTTTCCATTGTCAGATAGAATTGCCATGAAGCCTTAATGCCTGATTTAGGGTGACAATTCTAAGCTTGAACAATCACTATAGGCCACTTCCTGGTAGGCCATGTAGAATTCTTTCATGTGGCTTACAAGATCTCCTTTCCCCTGATATTTATCAAACTTGGGTGTTTTAAAGTGCTTGGGGAAGGGTATTACAGTGATAGATCGATCAAATGGGTAAGGACACACCTCTTCAAACTTGAATGTTTTAGCTTTGGTCCCTGCTTTTATCTCTTTGAGAGCATTCTTCATTTCCTCCCATTCAGGATTGATTCGTGGGGGAGGATTATTATCCCTGATTATATTGGTTCCCTAAGTTTGATATGAATCAAATGGTGAATATGAGGGATTCTGTGGGGGATATTGTGGTGTTTGATATGATGGTTGTTGATTAGTGTATATAGGCTATTGTGGTGTAAGCTGCGGCTGAGGGGAATATTGCATTGGAGGAGGTGATAGCACTTGATAGGGTTGTTGCAACTACTGGAAGTATGCTTGTATTTGTTGAGGCATTGGATAAGTGGGATGAGCCTGTATAGGGTGGAGGATAGGTGTTCTATGGTGGAATGCCTCTAGTGGCTAGAGTGAGGTAATTGGTGTTACTAGGAACACTTAATTGTTGTGGTGGTGGAATGGCTAGGTAGTTGGTCAAATGAGTTTGCTGCTGCTACGTTGGTTGGATGAAAGTGTGCATGTTAGTGAAAGGATTAGTAGACTACTGTAATGATTGTGCTGTGAAGGGATTTTCCCCTTGCATTTGTGGTTGTGGTTTCTGGGTAGCTTGGATGATTGATTGGGCTACCGCAAAGGGGTTGGTTTGTTATTGTTGTGCTTGGGATGTGAATGGGTTGGCATTTTTCTATTGTAGTTGTTGTTGTTGGGCTTGCTACTGGATAATTTGTTGCTATTCGATTGGTTGTTGTTGTTGGATTGGTTGCGACTAGATAGGTGGGATAGGAATTTATGTTATGGTGAATGGATTGGTAGATGTTTGTGGCATGGGAGGATTTGGGTTGAATTGTATTTGAGGTAGAGCTACTGCCATGCGTTGCGGTTGTGTTGCTAGTGGAGCAGGGAAGGTGGACCCTTGCAAAAATAAGGATTGGTTATAGGAATTGGTAGGTGGTATTCTTGTGGTGAAGTGTGTTTGTTGTTGTGGGTATGCAGTAGAAGTAAAAGGAAAAATAGGCATGGAGATTTGGGTGCTTTGATGTTGCAAACTGGTTATTGTATTCTGAATGGGCTGAGTGAGGGTTGGTGGAATAGTGGTTTGCTAAGTACTAATTGGTGGTGGTGGGAATTGTGCTACAAATGTTGGGAATTCTTGTGAAAGCAGAGCAGGTGTGGCTTAAGGAGGTGCTTGCGTAATGATAGGGGGTATTGTTTGTGCTACTGATGTTGGATCAAGAGGTAGGGCTCCTGAGGTAGATGAAGGTGTTGTGCACATGATGGAGGGAGGGGTGGAAGGGTGGACTACTTGTGTGATAAGAGTTCCCACCCGTAGATCTCGCTTAAGTGGATCAAAAAATTCATTTCTAGTGGGATGATAACGTTCCCCTAGAAGTATCATAGGTTGTGTGACAAGTGTGGGTATAATCCAAGGTGGGAGTTGAAGTCCTTGTTGCTAAATGTCTAAGAGTTCCTGACTGTTGTTACATCCACTCATGGCGCTCACCATGTAGACACGCCCTAGATGATTGATAAATGTCTCTATGGTACTCATGGTTGGAGTCTCATTAGTATCTACCCATATGTGCTCAATTTGTTCATTCAGCTAAGGTGTACAGGTGACCATGGTGTTAGTATGGTCAATCATAGGATTAGATGAACTAGCTGCAAGATTAGGGTCCATCTCCTTCCTCTTCTTGGTGACTCATGTAATAGGTGGCATGAAATTACTACCCTAAGAGGATATGAGATGCAATATCCAATGCAAGGATGTGGCTAGGAAGCTAAGGATGATGGTGCTAGGACTAGGATTTTAGAGGATGTGTCTAGGATGATGAGTATGCTCCTAAGGATGACTTGGTGTATACAAGGATTAAAGGTTTATTTCCCTAGTGTAAGATCAAGTAGATGTGATTATTGTCTACCTAAGATAGACTTGTGGTCTTTGGTGGATGGGATTCCCTGTCAATGCAAACCAACCATTTGATCAAGGTGATGAGGTTAAAAAGGCAAAAGGGATTATCCTAAACAATGCTTAGTTTAAGGATAATTAAGGATGGGGGCTCGATTAAGTTGTAGGTTCTAAGAAAGTCAAAAAGGGGATGCAATACCAAGTTGTTGGAATTATATTGGAATGATGTACTAAGAGGGGAGGGGTGAATCAGTACCTCTAAAACTTTTCTTGGTTAGCCCATTAACCCTTAATCATTAGTTTGTAAATTATCTTATCCAACTGTTCATCTTTCTTTATGTATATGCAATCATATCATAAGTTCTTTAATATGTAACCATAAAAGAAACATTCATGAAAATAGATAACACATGACACAAGATATGATATTGCATAAAACTCCTGTTAGGAAGTAAAAACTACGGCGGGGATTGTTACCCACAAGACTTCACTATCTGCAGATAGGAAGGGGCTGGTTAAGGTTTACAATTGGTCACTTCTGATGACCTAACCTATTTGGAGTATTATAGTGGAGACCTGTTAAGATCTACTTCATTTGAAGCTTAAGAAATACTGTCAAGTGTGCACTCTGTTAAGAGATTTGTAAAGAACGGTTAAGTCCACCTTCTACAAATGGATTTTAGATGTGATGCACTTGTTAGAATGCAACTACATAAGTCTTTGATCTGATGATGTATGCAATCTCTAATTGCTGATAATAGATCCAATAAAGCTTCCTAAGTATGAGTAATCATCCTTCCATGATTGAATAATACCTTTGGCTACTCATCAGTAGCCTCTGTGTGTTCTTGACAACTAATATGATCTGTTTCTAAACTTTGCATGAATTCCTCCTTCTGCTCCTTAGATGCTCATCATGGCTATCAAAAACAATGAATTCAAAACTCAAAATTGATTTGAACATCTATTTATACTAGATTTTGGCTCAATTCTTGATTCACGCTTCATCAGTGATGTCTTGTTTACTTTGTCGGTGCAACACTTGTCAGTGTTTGTCGATCAATTCCATACTTATCATTTTCTTGTGACCTTTGTGTTCTGTCGGGTATGCTCGTTGTTCACTGGTAATGCTTGTAGTTCACCAGTAATGCTTGTACCAATGATCTCTATCAATTTTTTTCACTAAGTGTACTAATGGCAAAATTAATGTCATCAATCTCCCCCTTTGACATTAGTATCAAAAACATTGATATGTGCAACATAATGAGTGTATTAGTATGTACACCTATGTATACTCCTTCCTTAGTCATTTGAATGAGTCCCCCTATGTATATGTCGGTAAGTGTAAGTATATATACATATCCTTATGTACTTTTCTTTTCCCCTTTTTTGATATATATTGTACATAACTATCTTTATATATATGTTCCTTCTCTACATATAATATACATTTCCTTTCTATTCCTTCTTTTTTATTGTAAAGGAAAAGATACTTACAGCTTGTCAAAAAGGTGGGAATGTGAGGACTTGATCTCCTCCATCATCTTTTCCCATTTATCTTTTAGCATTTCTAGAGCCATGTGCTCTATTGATATCCTTACATGTATATCATAGATGTTGTCTATTACAGACATCTCTGGGGTTGCAATAAGGTTTCTTTCTTCAGAAATATGCTACTTTAGAATAGTAAGATTAGGTAGAATGTGTGCTTTTAGTTCTGTAGTATCACCTTTTAGTTGTGTTTCAGCATCCCATATTTCTTGCCTTAGCCTATTAGCCTCAATGACCTTGTCATGATGCACCTTGATATTGTCTGCATTTGAGGTTAGGCTTTGTGCACTTGTTGTGACATTAGAATCTATCTCTGCTAACTTGTCACTATTTTCTTTTGTAAAATTTTCAAGCGTGCACATCTTTTGAACTAAGGTAATTGCTTCAGCAATCATTGGCTCTAATTGATCAGTTAGTTTTGAGAGCTTTACCTTGTTTAGTGCCACTTCTTGGCTGATTTTATCAATTAATTTGTATTGATACTTCCTTTCTGCTTGTTCTTCCATAGCTTGTTCTACATCTATATTTTTCTCTGAGATTGCATTGGTAAGAACAACTATTTGTTCCTTAACTATAGTATTTGCTTCAAGTTTTGCCTCAAGAACAAGTTGTTGGAGAATGTCTCTTGCTTTTTCAAGTGTCATTTTTTCCCTGTGTTCCTGTATCATTTTATTTTGAATGGATTTCCTTTGACATAGTACTCTAAAATCTTGAAGTTTATCACTGTCCAAAGTGGTAATATCCCAGTTTGGAACTTCTATCACTTCATCCAATGTAACAGCCAGAATGTCCTTCTTCAAAGTTTTCTTCTTCTTCTTCTTCTTTGGTTGTGTGGTAGATTGATGTACTACCATCTGTAAAGCTTGAGATTGGGTTAAATATGTAGGTGAGGGTTGAGAAGATGAGGCATCCTTTTGTATCTATTTTGAGTCCACCAACTAGTTTGGTGAAGACGTCTCCTCATTTTCCTTAGGTGTATCAACATATGTATCTTTTTTAAGTTTTATACCTTCATCCTGCTTGAATCCTTCACTTTTATCTTTTTCTTCACCCTTTCTTAGTGTATCCTCTATTTTATTATCAGCTTCTTTGGTTTGTTTATTTGACACTTCTTGTTGATTATTGGTTGCATCCTTCATTTCTATATCTGTATCCTTTTGAGTGTTGGATGCAATTTTGTTTTCATCTGTATCCATATCCTTGGGTATATTATCATCTTTCTTAGATGATTTGTCCTGGCTTGACTGAATATCAATAGCATCTATTAAAATATTCATGTTTGTAGGTGTATTGAATGTTGCAGTGTCAATAGTTGTATCTTATCCATTGGTATTTCCCTTTGCAACATTTATGTCTTCATCTTTTTGAACTTCTTCTGAAGGGTCTTGTCCTATGGTGTTATTGATAATGTTGTCTAACCATGATTCATCATTTATATCATCAGTTAAGTTACCTTTTATTGATAATTCTTCTTTGGTAACTTCTTCATCCTCTAAACTGATGTGTATTGGACTTGCTGGTACTTGATTATCTTCACTGTCTTTTGGCCATTCTTCATCTATAGTATCAATCTATTTCTTGCCAGTTATTTGCACTTCTTCACTATCTAACTCAGCTGTTGATTTATCTCTCTGATTGACAGTTTCCTTCTCATAACTTCTCTTCTCAATAGGATTGAGTATCTTTCTCCATGTATCATGGGTTTCTTGTTCTAGCTCTATAAGCTTCTCTTCAAGAAATTTATAATCTCTCATCTTGGGTGAAGAAATTTTTGCATGTTTCTCCATGATTTCATTGATTTCTTCTCTTTTTGATTCAGGAAGCATACAAGAAACAAGTACTCTTTCTCTTATCTTCTTCTCCTCATGAAGTGAAAAAGTGAATCTAGAAGATATTCTGATTAATAGTTCTTGTGGTACATCACGTGTATTGAATTGTAGTGGGATATAATAGTGTCTGCACATTTTAGTAATAAGTGCATCTTCAATCTTATTCTATTCTACGGAGTCCCATTTTAACCATTTCCTAATCTTAGGATGTCCAAGAGATGCTGCTTCAGAAATATACTTACATATTTCATCAATGTCTTCAGTGGGTGATGTAACCTTTGCTATTTCCTTTGCTTTTTTTGTAGTGTTAGGTTCATCCATAGCTGAGTCCTCTAAATCCTCATTTGTCTAAACACATTTCCTCCTTTTGGCAGGTGCCCTAACTAGTTGTTTTGCCTTTGGTGTGTCAGGTTTCCTTTTATACACCTTTCCTTTTACCATGGGAGAAGGAGTTGCATCCTTTGCAGTTTGACTCCTTGTTCTTGACTTCTTAGGTGGAGGAGGAGGTGGTGAATTAGACTTCTTTTCCTCTGATTCATTTTTCTCTACTTTATCACCGATGGGAAGCTGGTCCTCGGTGAGTTCCTCCTTACCCTCTTGTTCCTCTTCACCTTCTCTTTCTTCTTCTCCTTTAGGAGATATATTCAAGTTCTTTTTCAAATTCTTCACCATTCTTTTTGACTATTTTATAGCCTTCTTGACAACAAGATTTGTTTTAATCTTCTATTTGGCCTCTTCATAGGTACCAAATCTTAGTTTCTTGTTGTCTACTAGTTCATTTAATAGTGCCTTAATGCACTCATTGGCTAATCCTGCTTTGACTTCATATTCTAATTTTGAAAGCCATGATTTCCCTGGTACTACTGCTTGGATGTATGTGAAATCAGTATCTACCATGAAGCATATGTCTTCTCGGTGTTCCTCTATCAGATTTTCAAGAATTCTTGTTCTAGCTTACAACATTTCCTTAATGGTTTTGAAATACTCATGCATAACATTATCAAAATCTGTTTCTAGTGATTCTATGAATTCACCTATCTGAATGGTTATGGGTCTTCTTGTGTCCCATAAAACTTTTCCAATGGAAGGAAAGTATTCTTCAAAGTAAAAGAATATGCACATTATGAGGGAACCAAACTTACCAGTGTTTATCCTTGAAGACCTTATTGTGCACATGTTCTCCTCTAGTTGATGTAACAGGATCTCTGCAAGATCCATCTTCTTTCCATGTTTGATGATCTTGTATGTTGTGCTCATAGTTGTACTTGATATGATATTCATTCAGCTTTCTTGGAAGATCTTATATCCAACAAAACATGCTCCAAACTTCAGTTCTACGTCGATAATGGTGTTGACCTTTAGTGCTCTTTTATCTGATTTAGCACTAGTCAGTTTTTCCACTTCTGCCAGAGATGGGTGCTTGTGAGCCTATGGTTTATCGGTTGTAGGATAACCTATGATGGCATGAATAAAATCCTTTTTTATTGGCTTTGGCTTATTTAGCCATAGAGTCTTGTTGTGAACTCTGCTAAGAATAATCTTTATCCATTTTGTTTTGAAGACCTTGGGAAAATGTAGTGCATTTGTGAGTCCCTTTACTTCCAAATGTTTGTGCTCTTCTTTGAGCTTTCCAACATCATCACATAGTGCCTTCTAGGCATTATCTAGCTCTAGATATCCTATTTTTGAGATCTTGTAGTGAATATAGGACCTTACATTCTCTACCAGTAAAACCCTAGGTGGGATTCTGGAGAATGCTCTAGAATTGTCAGGTTGTAAAGCTATTTCAGGGTGTAGCTTGTATTTAGGTTCAGCTCACAAGCCTCTGTTGACAAGATTGAAGGATTTCTTCTTATCTTCCTTAATTTTCTCAACTCTAGAAGTCGAGGCCATCTTGTTTGCAGAAATTTAGGGCTTTTTGTAAATAAAATAGTGCGGTTGGTGATTGTTATTACTTACGGATTCTCTGTGATTTCCTGTGAAATGTGAATGCTTCATGTCAAATTGATTTCTATTGGGTTGCTTTCCAAATTTCTCTAAAATTTCTCTGGTCTTCTCTGCTCTGCTTGAAAATCGCGGGTGCAAAAATGAGTTTACCTGTTGGGATTTTATAACATTTTTGCACCCTAAGTTGTCATAAATGCTTACCAACTTGTCAGTATATGAAGACTAATTTTTTTAGTAGAGACATTCATAACATCTTTTGTGTTTGTGCAAAGTGTCAGGGTTGCTAGTGGTTTTGGAGAGTTCACCGATGATTTTTGGTGAGGTTGCGAAGACAACTTTTGTTGATTCAACGTTCACCGATATCCATCGGTTTACACTTACCTTGTGTAATGACTGATACATTCCAGTAAGTAGTGCTAACCTTTCTGTGTGTGTTCACCAATGTAAAGTGTGCCCAATAACCGATGGTTTCTTTTCAATAGTTTAGCAAATAATAATATATTGCATCTTTATTCATGCTAATATTAAAATATGAATAATGTGCGATGGAACCGATGTATAATGTAACTTGTCATAATGCAGTTCCATACTTACTTGTGCAATTTAGTTGGATGTAGTGATGTCACTAGATCCATTGGATGAGGTGTCACCATTTGCATTTCATATTCTAGCACCTTTAGTGTTTGTGGCTTTTACTCACATCTTGTTTCTCATTCTCTTGATGTCATCAATGGTATTTCCATTGGGATGTGTACTTGTGTCTGTCAGTCTATCTTTGCAATCTTTTATCACATGTCCAACCTTATGACAATGAAAACATTCCATACCTGGATTGGTCCAACCTCTTGACCTTGTGGTCCACTTTCTCATACAGTTGGCAACAATATGACCATACCTTCCACATGCTGTAACGTTTACCCATGTGTTATAGTCCCAAACATATGAGTTACCTACTCTTGTTGGTTTGTAGCTTTTATTAGTTTCCTTTGGTGCCCATGCCTTGCTATTCTTTTTCTAGTATTCCTTATGTGTATGCCCATTCATCTTGCAGGTAGGACATTACTTGTCCATATAGGTTTTTCTCTTTGGATTTGTCACTTTGGATTTGCACTCATGTGCCTTGTGTCCTTTCTTTTGACATTTATAACAATTACCAATGAAAGTAGATTGAGTTTGAGAAATACCTTTCATTTTTCTTCTGCAAATGTTTAAGGTGTGGCCTGGTTTTCCACAGTGATTGCATGATAGCTTCTTGGATCTTGGGGTTGTGAAAGCATTTCTTTGGTCTGGTTGATTAGAAGATTCACCATTCTCGTTGTACCCTAATCCTGTGTAGTTGTTGACTCTTCTCTATCCATCAAGAAAATCATCCATCCTTTTGTTTCTATCTTTAGCCTTTTTGATCAATTCATTGTGTTGATTCTAGACTTTGATTTTATCTTCAATTTTCTATTCTCTTCTCTTAGCTCACCAATGATCTGTATTCTTTTAATGAGTTCTATATTTAATCTATTTGCTTCTTGACTCATAAGAATAATCTGGTTGGTAAACTCATGGTGATGCTCAGTAAGTCTTTGAATCTCTGATTCTTTCTCTTGTAGTTTCTTTGTAGTTTTCCTCCTATTATCAATGGCTAGTGTTCTTTCATTTTCAGCCTTTCTTGCATCATTCATGACATCAATCATTTTTACCATTTGAGTTTCTTGACCAATTTGCAGCATCTTGATTTGATCTGTCAGATGTAGATTGACC
>MU226330.1:1620562-1633097 GCA_018584345.1 Thuja plicata | reverse complement strand
AATTATCTTATCTAACTGTTCATCTTTCTTTATGTATATGCAATCATATCATAAGTTCTTTAATATGTAACCATAAAAGAAACATTCATGAAAATAGATAACACATGACACAAGATATGATATCATACAAAACTCTTGTTAGGAAGTAAAAACTGCAATGGGGTTTGTTACCCACAAGAATTCACTATTTGTAGATAAGAAGGGGCTAGTTAAGGCTTGCAATTGGTCACTTCTGATGACCTACCCTGTTAGGAGTATTACAATGGAGACCTATTAAGATCTACTTCGTTTGAAGCTTTAGCAACACTGTTAAGTGTGCACTCTATTAAGAGATTTGTAAAGAATGGTTAAGTCCACCTTCTACAAAAGGATTTTAGATGTGATGCACTTGTTAGAATGCAACTACATAATTCTTTGATCTGATGATGTATGCAATCTCTATTTTCTGATAACAGATCCAATAAAGCTTCCTAAGTATGAGTAATCATCCTTCCATGATTGAATAATACCTTTGTCTGCTCGTCGGTAGCCTCTGTGTGTTCTTGACAACTGATATGATCTATTTCTAAACTTTGCATAAATTTTTCCTTTTACTCCTTAGATGCTCGTTGTGGCTATCAACAACAATGAATTCATAACTCACAATTGATTTGAACATCTATTTATACTAGATTTTGGCTCAATTCTTGATTCACGCTTCATCGGTGATGTCCTGTTTACATTGTTGGTGCAACAATTGTCAGTGTTCATTGGTCAATTCCATACTTGGAATTTTCTCGTGACCTTTGTGTTCTGTCAGGTATGCTCGCTATTCACCGGTAATGCTTGTAGTCTGTCGGTAATGCTTGTACCGATGATCTCTGTCAATGTTTTTCACTAAGTGTACTAATGGAAAAATTAATGTCATCACAAGTGAGGGATGCAATTAAGGATGCTTTGGATGATGATTAGGATGATTCTAGGTTGACTAGGATTGAATTGGATTATGCTAGATTATGCTAGGATGAGTGTGTGATGTGTTTCTAAAGATGACAACCTAAGGGAGGTACTAAAAATGCAAGCTAAGTGATCCTAAGAAGAGGAGGAATGTGTGTTTGTTGTGGTAGACCAGCTATTTATATTTCTCAAATGTGATGAAAGTAGCATTTAGACGATATTTTCCCATGAAGCGAGCAACCTTGTTGTTGTATATCACTTTATCAAAATTTTCCCATGTGTGAGTTTCTTGCTTGATGGAATTAACGATGCGTTGGTACTTGGTAGCCTCTCGAGTTGCATTCTTCTATTCTCTATGCACGGGTGGTAACAAATTTTTCACCTTCTTATGCTTCTCAGAATCAATCATGTCCTATAAAAAGATTTGATTTTGGATAAGAAATTGAAGGTTTTTAGGAAATATCTCACAAAAGATCAGATTTTGAAGATTCGAGCAAATTTTTGAAGCTCACGGTAGTCTGAAAAAGGATGGTGTTTTGATGATTTAGCAAGAGCTTGATTTCTTTCTAGTTTTCAATAGGTTTGTTCCATGGCAAGAACCGGTTTCAACACAGTCAAATCAGAAAATAACAGGCATGGTTCTAAAAACAATCTGACAAGGGACAAAGCAACCTTGAAGGATATACGCAAGTGACAAATTTGTTTTTTAGGTATTCTGTTCGTGTTTTGGATTTGTCAATGTTCTTCAAACACTTCAAGCACAAGTCTACCTAAGGAGTTGGCTTTGCATGAAATATTAAAGGCCCATTTCTTGGTAGTCCTTTAGCTCACATAGTAGTGTCACCCCCGAAAGGGCACCTGTGGTTTTTTCCTTTTTTCTAAGTATTGTTGTCGTACTACAAAGATCTCTTTCGCAACACAATACCTTGGGACACATATGATGGGAATCTTGGGGGAGATTCTTCCCTCCCCTTGCACTATAATAAATCACTATTTGGAGGTGAATTGGGTAGCTTCTATGCTTAGAGTGTTTAGTAAGGGTCTCCGTTCAATTGTATCCTCTATGTCTATGCAAGCATGATTAAGGTGTATATCCCCATAGAGCGTCTTGACAAAAGTGGTCACATAAATGTGATTGAGACCACGAGGCTGCACTTAAGTTAGACAAGAGCCGAGTATAAGCTGAAATACCAATTGAATCCTGAGGCTTTAACCCCAAAGAGTAAATTTCATTAGCGTGAGTTGGAGTGGTGTGGCTTACACCTCATTTTCATGTGGGTCATTCCCAGGAGATTTTTCCCTCAACCAACTGGCCCATCTAAAGGATTAACTTGAAAAGAAAATGGGATTGGCGACAAAAAGGAGTCTGGATTTTTTATTTTTCCACAAGGGGAAAAGAGCATACTCTCCTATCTAGTATCGTTTCCTCCACAAACACGGAAGAAAAACTTAGTTCATTCCCTAAAGATTTAATTGCTTAACACAAAGCAAATGTGTCTAGGTTTTTGATCTTCCCAAAAAGGTAAGAGAGCATATTCCCCTAACACTTGCTTTGGATTAAACAAATAGATCTTTCTAATTAGTCAAGGTGCCTAAGAAAATGATAACAAACATGATTGTTTGGTCGATTTAGATTTTAGGCAACCTGCAAGAAAAACGTGAGTAGTCTTTTGAATTTGTGTCTTTGGCAAGTGGTGCTACAACACAAATAGTTAGTAGTTTCAAAATGCTAGCCTTTGGCAAGCATTGAAAACACAAAAACCACTTAAAAAAGTTGTTAGCAAATGATTGATAAAAAGTCTGACAAAGCGCAGACGCTGGTTCAGGGCGTAAACACTGATTCTCTATTTTATCCTTAAAAATGACAGAGATAGTAAAATGAACTAGAAACACAGAGAATCAGAAAAGATGTTATACCAGCATAGATGTTGATCTGTGTTGCATAGACGATGAAGGACAATTTTCCTGAACTATCATTTTGGCGTAGATGCCAAAAAATGGACCGACGTTATCGCAGACACTGTTGTATGTGCAAGGCCAAAAAACATAGCAAAATAATGAAACAAGTTCTTGTTATTTCTATCTTAGCTCTTAAATTGATAAAAAAAACCTATGCTGAGATTGATTAACCCTTAAAAACTATGTTCTTTGATGATTTATGAAGAAAGTGTCCCCTTTTAGTTAAATTTTGACATTATAATTGCTTGTAAAACTAATTTTTGCTAAAAAATAGAATGTTAAAACACTAAAAAGCTATGGGAAAAACAATAGAACTTGACAAACAAAAGTTAGGGTTTGTAAATCTCAAGCAAAGTGGTCTAAATCGGAGTTGCAAATTCAGGGTGCAGACGTTGGTTTAGTGAAAATGCCGAATGACAGTTCAGGAAGAACCAGCATTTGCGCAGACGCCTCTATGTAAATTAGAGATGCCGATCCGTGAGTTTGGAAAAATTTGAAAGAAAGAGACAAGAAATTAGAAGGGTTTTAGGGATGTGGGTCCCACTGGGCATGCCAAAATGTGTACGAGGAAATCTTCAATCTATTGGGAGAAAGCTCAAACATGAGAAGTTAGTGGGTTAGCACATATAATTCATGGAATAAGAAAGAAACCAACAAGACATCATCATAACATCAGATTGAGCTAAAACAAGTTAATTTGCACCCTATACTACTTGTTTGATTTTCTCTTTTAGATTGATTGTGAATGTGATCTCTCAAACACAAATGAAATGGATCCCCAACATAATGCAATTCATGAACGCAAGATTGGAAACAAAGAAGAGATTCAAGAACTAGTATGAAGAACTAGTCTCAAATCCTTCTCAAAGATGATTGTCTAACTATGAAAATGATATGCAACATGCAAGATTGAAACTATGATTCATTATCCATTATCCTAGCATGTGATTTCTAAATGATTTAAGCATAAAAAGCATGAAAATAGCAATGAACTCCTAGAACTAAAATAACATAATAACAATGCAAGAATGAGAGATGATAATACAAGAGGAGAAGGCCTCTATTTATAGATTTTTGAGAGATAAGAGGTGGGCTTGAATGAGGTCGCACCTATGTGGCATCCACATAAGAGCCACATGAGGGACACATAGGCTTGGAAGGGATGGCTATTTTGGAATCAAAGATAGCATTAAATGTTTGAGTGGCTCAAGATATTCAAGTGGGGGACAAATTTGTAAGAGTATTTAAGAGGAATGGGTGGCCATTTTGGAGAGAGTTTTCACACATGTGTGAGCATTCCATTAGCATTAAAAGGGTTCGGAATCACCCTTTTAAGTAGGCTCAGAGGGTGATTAGGTGGGAAGTATGCTTAAGAAGTGAGGTGATGGGTGTAGAGTAGGAATAGGGTAGACTTAAGGTAGGCTCCTAGGTTGGATTAATAGGTTTTCTAGCTAGGGTTTAGATTATAATCCAAATTAGATTTGAATAAATCATAACTTAGAAGAATTAGGGATATGGAGGATTTTAAATAAATATAAATTTATTAAAAATAGAATTTATGAGACAAATGTATTTAAATACATTAGAATAGTATTTAGATTATTAATAAATACTAGCAATAAAAATATTTAATTGATTAAATTAAATAGTTAGATCAATAAAAGAGAATTTAATATTAATAATAACATTAATATTTTTGGACATTTACTATGTGTGTGTGTGTGTAGAGATCAACAAATTCTTTCAAATTCTATTATTGTTATTTTATTAACATCTATTAGACACAAATATAACTAGATTGATTGGTTGATTAAGAGTGATATTAAATTTGTATATTTTATATGAATGAGGTACATCAATTATCTTTAATTTTTAAAATGAATTCAAACAATATCTTTTATGTTATATTTAATTTTAAAAATTTAAGTAATTTTTTATATTTAAAAAATATATAATTAAAAAACTCAATTATATCATTTTTAATATTATAAAATAATTATTAATTATATAAATAAAATAATTCATATTTAAATAATCAATATAATATATTTAAAAATTACAACTATAGAATTGAAAATTCTAATATAAAATATTATCTCATATTTTAAAAATAATTATTAAAAATAAAATAAATTACAACATTTACTTAATAAATGAAAAAAAGGATTTGAATTTGTGAACTAACTTATTTTATTGAATATGCATGCAATTATTTTACACTAATTTCTTTCCAATCTAGCTAGCAATATTGACAATTTGACACAATAACCACATGTATCTTATATATACTGACAAGTTTTTTTTATTAATATATATTATGAAAACGATAATAATTAAAGTAACATATCCCTCTTACAAAAGTCTCAATAAATTGAAAATACATATTGAAAAGAAAAAAATTCCCCAATAAATCATAAAATTAAACTAATCTCCTACAAAATTTTACCCAAATAATTATGTCAAAAGAAGACACCCTGTTCCATTTATATATGACAATTAAGAATCAATATTAATTCAAGTGGATTTTAGACCCAAATCTAATCCTAGAATGAATCATATCAGGTACTCATATATTTTATGCATTTTGGTAACCTCAAGTATTAATATATATTGTATTACATTCTTACTATTTTTCTATGAAAGATTTTAACAAACTCATAAAAATGCAAGAAACAAAGTTTGGGATCAAGTAACGCTACTGAAGACAAAGATTGCTTAACTACTGAATTTGGGTGATTTAAAACTGAGGAAGCATTGTTCATGTTATATGTAAATATTAGAAGAAACAAAAATAGAGTTGTAGAGATTAAAAGATAAATAGCACAAAGATGAAACACCAAGTTTTATCGTGGTTCACCAAACTTGGCTACATCCACACCGAGCAGAGGATTTTATTATATCAAACAAAATTACCTTACAAGTTACAACATCAAAAATATAAATGAACCTTTCAATAACATGAATATGATAGGTCATTCTAAAGTGGAGGGAAAATCCAACTGTGGCCGTTGGACTTCAACTTAACAATCTCCCACCTGAAGACAACGAGTGTTTCTACTGAACAAGTAATCCCCTGCTCTCCCTACTGATTTACCTCTTCTTTACAAGCCCAAGAGAAGTCCTAGCACATTCAAACTTCTCCTTGGGTACAAACTTGGTCAAAATATCTGTCGGATTGATCTTTGTGTCAATTTTAATTACACTCAACTTGCCTTCTTCAACCATATGATGAACAAATTAAGAATGAATTCCAATATGTTTAGAGCGGCACTGAGAGGAATGATTGTGAGACATAAAAATGGCATTGTGACTATTACAAAATAGAACATAATCACTTTGTTGGTACTTCATTTCACCAAACAACTGTTGTAACCAAATCATATCCCTTGCACCTTCAGAAAGAGCCAAATACTCAGCCTTTGCAAAAGAAAGAGAAATAGAATGTTGCAGCCTTGAGGCCCAACTAATGACCGCTGCATCAAACATGAAGACATAACTAGTAGTGAAACTTTGATTGTCTAAATCTCTAGCAAGATCAAAATCAGTAAACCCCTGTAGTTGTACATTATTGCCACCAAAACATAGATCAAAATCAGAAATACCTTTCTGATATCTTAATATCCATTTAACAGGTTCCTAATGAGTCTTCCTGAGATTGCTCATGAATCTACTCACAACTCCCACCGCATGAGCAATGTAGGACGAGTGGAAATGATAGCATACACAATGCTACCAACTATTGATTCATAAGGGATTCCTTCCATAAATTCCTTATCCTCTTGTGTTTGTGGACACAAATCAAAAGACAAATGAAAATGTGAAGCAAGAGGAGTAGAAATAATTTTGGCATAAGTCATACCAAATTTGTCAATTATTCTGTCAATGTATTCTTTTAGTGACAAAGTGATCTCCTTTCTTCTATCCCTGGTGATTGTCATGCCAAGAATCTTCTTGGCTGCCCCTAAGTCCTTCATAGAAAACTTTCTTGCTAAATGAAATTTTAGTTCACTAACAACCCTTGGACTCGTACGGACTACCAACATGTCATCAACATAGATTAGAATAATGATGAACTGACCATTAGATTTTTTCTTGTAATAGATGCATGGGTCTGAATCACAACGAATGAATTTATTTTTAGTCATGAAGGAATCAAACTTAACATACTACTGCCTCGGGGCTTGCTTGAGCCCATACAAGCTACGCTTCAGCTAGCAATAAAGATGTTCCTTTCCTTTTTGAATAAATCCATTAGGCTGATTCATGTATAATTCTTCATTAATGTCACCATGTAGGAATGTTGTCTTAACATCTACCTACTCCAGCTCAAGATCCCATACAACCGCTAATCCCAAAATTGCCTGGATTGTAGTCATCTTAACCACTAGTAAAAAAATTTCATTGAACTCAATTCCTTGTTTTTTATCAAATCCTTTTACCTTTAATCTGGCCTTGTAATGTTTAGTACCTCCACCTTCATCTTTAAATTTATATATCTACTTGTTCCTAAGTGGTCTTCGATTTGGTGGAAGTGTGACCAAATCCCAATTGTTATTAGTTGCAAGTGAGTTCATTTGTTCTCTCATGGTGATCATCCATTTATCATTATCAGTACTCTGACAAGATAATTTATAATTAGCCAGTTCAACTTGCTCAGAGATTAGCAATCCAGGCTCAGCCTCTTCATCAAATAAAAATTCATAATATGAAAACTTTGAAGGGATTTTCCTCTCTCCGGTAGGTCTCCTCAAACCTTGATTTTTATTTGAATCAATACATAGTTTTGATTGTAAATCAATATCATCACTACAACCAATATCATTTCTCTCAATGTTATCAAAAACATAAGTATGTCTCTGCACATCAGTATTTCAAGAAAACTCCAGAGAGGAAGACAATGATCAAATTCCATAGGTTTTCACTCTGTCTTTTTCAAATGCACTAGATTGCTCATGAATCATCGAATTATCATGCTGAAGTGAAATTTGTTTCTCCAATGGACTGTCTGTGGGTGGATAAAATATGGAAATATATTTATCCCTGATTCTTCATTTGGCGCGAACTTCTTTGCGCATGATATGTTATTATGGTCAGCAGGGAATGAAAAATAACCCATGCCACATGGGTCTACAAGGGTTGAGAGGATGTGTATCCCACATGGACCTATAGGAGACAAAGAGTAGCATGTCCCAAATAGGTGTGCAGGAGGCATCAAGCATCCCATCCCTCACTGGTCTACATGAGGCGTCAAGAAACCCATCTCGCATGGGCCTACTCTATCTACTATTGCAGAGTGCTGAGGAATAAGCACAAAGTGATCATTAACAGGTAGAGGAGAAATAATTCATGTGGACTATTCATCAAGCATGGGGTAGGTATCACTGTAGTTTGAATTCTGATGTCGTATGGAATTAATATCTTCAGTGACTAAATAATCTTGTCTGTAACCAATGTCTCCATAAACATTGAATTTGTCTATGTAATAGGTTGCGTAGAAATAGGGGTATGAGGATAGCACACCACATGAGGCATAGAGACTGATTGGTACATGCCAATACCTCACAAAGACTGAGAAAAATCATTATTGGTATACCCCTATGAACTATTATTTTCAAAAATGGAGAAAGGCACATACTCTGTGGACTGTGTTGATTGAGGTTGCAAAGCCATAAATGTTTCTTCATTGAAAACAACATCTCTACTCCGTATAATTTTCTTTCTCACCGGATCCCTAATTTTGAAACCAAAGTGATCTTCACCATAACCCATGAAGATACACCACTATGATTTGGAATCTAGTTTTCTCCTCTTTTTCTTAGGAACATGAACAAAGACTTGAAAACCATACACCCAGATGTGAGAGTAAGAAATTTGATTTCCAAGCCATTCTTCTTCTAGAATACCAAATTGAAAATGAGAAGAAGGACTGTGGTTAGTTAAATAAACTATTGTGTTGTAGGCTTCCGCCCAGAATTCTTTGCTTAAACCAGCAGTAGAAAGCATACACCGAGCTTTCCCAAGAATGGTTTGACTAAGAATTTCCGCAGCCCCATTCTCTTGAGTGTAGGGGAAAAATTTAATCCTTCAAATACCATGATCTTCATGAAAATTATCAAACTCCAATGAAAAAAATTCACCTCCATTATCTAACTTTAAGCATTTGATTTTGTGACAACTTTGGTTTTCAAAAAGTGCCTTAAAATGTTTGAATTTTAAAAACACTTCAGATTTTCTAGAAAGCATATAAATCCAAACTTTCCTAGTACAATCATCAAGGACAGTAAAAAATTAGTTTGCACCTCCATAAGAGGTTAATTTCATTGGACTGAAGACATCCGAATGCACTAAATCCAATGGTGTTGTCTTCTTATCATGTCCATCCTTCAAGAAGCTGACCCATCTTTGTTTCCCATGAAGAAAATGTTTGCAAATTTTCAAATTTGTGGATTGAAGACTCAGTATTTTTTCTCGGTTGAGCATAACCTCAAGTCCTTTCTTTCTCATGTGGCCTAATCTTTGATGCCAAAGAACCACATCTCTTCCCCCAATAGTCATAGCAGCTCTCACCTCATCAATAGTTTCTACAATGTAGAGGCTGCCAACTTTGTCTCCTTTTGAAATCACCAAAGAACCTTTAGAGACTTTCTGTGAGAGTGGTGAGGAAACCTTGTGTATATAGCTGACTTACGCAAATAAAATTTTTCTTCAATTTGGGAACATGTCATACTTCTTTTAGCAACCATTTGACTCCTCTAGCTAGCTACAAAACAACATCACCTTTTAAACCAATTTCACAAGCTTTGTTGTCACCCAAATAAACATGTCCAAAATTACCTTCTTGGTAATTTGTAAAGGCCTTAGTGCAAGAAGAGGCATGAAAGGAAGCACTAGAATCAATTACCCATGAATTTGATTTTCAATTACCCATGAATCTGATTTTGTTTCAGTTGTTGATAGTATTAGAATAATATCACCCTTACCATGAGTTATGTTTTCTTCGCTATCCAACACCCACTCTTGTGCCTTCTTGTATTTTCTACAATCCTTATTGATATGACTAGCTTTTCCACAAAACCAAAAATCACCTTGTCTACTCTGGGACTGCGATCTTCTTGCAGATTGAGACCTCCTATTGGAATTATTTCTACCTCTATTATGAATTCTTCCTCTATTTTTGGTACCCACCATCGTTAAGGTTTCTCTTGTTTAAGACTCCATGTTCTTTCTTCTCATGTCTTCACTAAGAAGAGTCACTAAAAATTCATATATTTTTTGAGCTTGATGTTGTTGTGTTGATGGCTATTACAACTCTATCCCAATTTTTTGGAAGAGAACATAATAATAAGACAACCTTGTTCTCATCATCTTGTGTCATGCCAACCGAATTTGTTTGGTTGATCAAGGTATTGAATTTTTTAAGATGATTTTTCAAGACCTCACCTTCCCTCATCTTCAACTTGTATAACCTCTTCATGATGAAGGTTTTTTTTGCAGCTGATATCATTGCATATGCGGCTGAGATCTTGTACCATACCACCTTTGTCATTGATTCATTTACAACATTATACAACACATTATCATTCAGAGAGAGAAATATTGTTGCATTGGCCTTTTCATCGAGTGATTCCCAATCTTCGTTACTCATAGCTATGGGTTTCTTTGTTTTTCCCTCAAGAGAAAGTGAAAGACTTTTCTTAATCAACAATTATTTCATTTGTATCTTCCATATCCCAAAATTCTTCCATGAGAATCTTTGTACCCTCAAATCTTCCATAGCTTTGAAAATTCTCTACCAAATTCCCAATCAGTTGTCCAAATAGCTCTGATACCAATTGTAAAATATTAGAAGAAGAAAAAACAAAATTACAGAGATTAAAAGATAAATAGCACAAAGAACAAACACCAAGTTTTATCATAGTTCACCAAAATTGGCTACATCTACACTGAATAGAGGATTTTATTATATCAAACAAAATTACCTTAAAAGTTACAACAACAATATTATAAATAAACCTTTCAATAACATGAACATGAGAGGTCATTCCAAAGTGGAGGGAAAATCCTTCTGTGACCGTTGGACTTCAACTTAACATTATACATGCATAGTCAACATATTTAGTCGTTTCCCAAGTCAGTGGTATAGGGGAGAGAAAGTATTTGGTCAAGTTGTCAACAGACAACAAAAATCAAAGATCATAGTCAACAAAAGAAGATATAATGGAAATAAATTAATATGAATGGAAACCAACAACCGTAGACTCCCTCAGCTCCAAATTCTTAATTTCACCCTAACAGTTGTAATTGAGAAGGTAGTGAATCATATACTGAATTTGTTGAGACTCATAGAGGAGTCTATCTAATCATGTCTATCACTGCAGAGGGAAAATAAATTACAAATCATAATAGTTATTGCTAAATCATTGCATATAAAAAAATTGTCCAAATCCCGTCCTTAACATAGCAAAGTTGTGAAAAGCATGCCTATAACAAAAAAATGTTATCAACTAATGAAATTATAAATAATTTTTTTTATAATATATTAAATTTTAAATTTTGTATGTTAACTTTATAAAAAATAAGAAATCAAAAAAATAGTTTGTTATGATTGGTGGAAATCAATTGATTAATTGCCACAAGTGAATGCAATCATATTGTTTACCAAGTACTAATAACATCTTTTATTATTCATTTCTATTTTATAAAAAAAATAAGAACTTCTTATTTAATAGGGAAAGAAAATCAAAACTCTCTTAATGAACTTAGTAACTGTTACCCAAATTTCTACATGTGGGGAAAAAGTAAAATTTGCATAAAAATACATCTTTTTGACATTACTGTTCAGCCAATGCAAAAGAAATACATTTTTATTACATTCATATTATCAGATTATATTTGTACTAAGTTTTGATCAAATTCACACTTTCATATTCATAAATGATCATTACATTGTGCATTCATACTGAATGTATTAGACAAGTGTTCCTTCAAGGTCACATCTTGCATACTAAAACTTAGAGTGCATATGCAGAAAAGAAAGAAAGAAGGAAGCATGATGAAGTCTAGGGTCTATGTATTGCCTTTAAGAGGTCTTCTAGTTTTTGGAATGGTTTATCTGCATCATCTAAATTCTTTCATGTCCTATCTTGTCTTTGTCTGTCCTCAATCCTAGGTCTTCAGTGGTCCTGTATCCTGTGTTATGGTGTGAAAATATATTAGATCCAATTAGATCTAAGCAATACATAAAGCATAAAAAACACCATACATCAGTCAGACTTAATGAACTACATATTTACTGATGATATCAATGAAATAACAAGATATGCATTTGCATTGACAAAATAATAATATCAAAAAAACATATTTTTATGTAAATTTTGTGCTATATTTGAAAAGATGTAGTGAGTGTCACGAGCCCATGCTCGAACTTCACTAAGTAAAATTCTGGTGTTTTTGAATGTCATGAGCCCGTGCTCGAACTTCATTAACAAATAATAAACATTTATCTTGTTGTAATTCATATTACAAATTGCAAAGTTCAGTATCAGAAGGAAAGGTACCATAATCTGCTACAGGAATAGTTGCAAATAATGCTGATGTTATTTTTCTCAGAATGCCAATTAGTCACATTCTTCAGTACTTG
>MU226330.1:1597315-1612578 GCA_018584345.1 Thuja plicata | reverse complement strand
ATATATATGTATGTATGTATATATACATACATATATATATATATATACATATATATATATATGTATGTATATATATATATATATATGTATATATATATATATACATATTCATGTTTATACACATTTAAACGAAGGAAGGATAGGATCTGTAAAAGCTACCTATCAAGCATGAATATTTATGTGAATAGATATATATGGATATATAAGTGAAGTGAAATTTAAAACTATATATACATATATACCTACATCTGTTCACACATATTTAGACAAAAGGAAGGATAGAATATTTTAAGAGCTACCGGTTAAGCCTGAATATGCTTGCTAGCTATGAAGTTGTCAATAGCTAAGTTAGCTAGCTCATCCGCACGTCCATTTCCCTCCCTATAAATATGGTTTAAAGTAATTTTATCAAAGGATTTACTCAAGAGAAGTGTAAGTGAAATGAGAGAGTCCCTTCTCCAATTCATGAGAGAGCCCTTCCTTAGTGCATTAATTATTATAGTAGAATCTCCTTCTATAGCTAAGTTGTTGATCTTTAGTTTTTTACTCAGGGATAAGCCTTCAATCAAGGCTTCCAATTCCACCTAGTTGTTAGTTTCCCTTCCTATAAATCTACTACTCTTAGCTATTTCAATTCCCTCTAAATTATGAATAGTGCAACCAATCTCGGCTAGTCTAGGATTACCTCTTGATGCCCCATCAAATTTAATTTATACCACCCATCAGTGGGTGGAAACCATTTACAAGATTTCCTTTTAATAGAGGCTTGATCTGGTCCATGACTAATGAAAGGGAGGAGTTTCAATCCTAACCATTTATTTCTAGTTTTATCATCCCATAGAGTCATCATTGCCTCCTTTCTGTTTCTAAGCAAGATTTTATTATTAGTAACTTCTATTATAGAGGTTTCAATTTTGTTGATGAGACTATAGGAGTCCATTTTGGTGTCCTGAAAAATTGATCTATTCCTCTCTTTCCAAATCTCCCATAGTACAATAGGAGGAGCCAAAGACCATAATAAACTATAAATGCTATCTTTGTTTAATTGAGACCATGAGAAAAGGAAATCAGAAATAGAATATGGAAAAGCATATATCTAGTTTAGTTTCTTGCATAGTCAGTCCCATATATTCCTGGAAAAGGGACAAGCCAAAAGAAGATGGTCAATGCTTTCCTCCTATTTTTCACATAAAACACACCTACTTGGGCCCATAAAGCCCATTCTCTGAAACTTGTCTACTGTTAAAATTCTCCTATTCCAAACTAACCATGTGAAAAATCCAACTTTAGGTAAGGTGTCTTTACTCCAAAATAAGTTGTAAGGAAGGTTCACTTTTGGGTTATTAATTTTTGATCTGAGATAATTGTAACCATCTTTGATTTTATATACCCCAGATTTATTACCATTCCAAATCAATTTATCCTATTTGGAGAGAAACCTAAGCTTCCTAGCTTCCAAGATCGCATTTATCCTTTCTTCTTCTACACTTGGGAGAAGCATGCCACCTCTATCTTTCCATTTCCACCAATTTATGGGATCAGAATCATAGACAATGTAATCTTTAACCTTAGAGCCCTAGTTAGTTTCAAGGATGCATTTCAATTCCATCCATAGTCCTAATTGATCAATAGCTTGATACCCTGCCCATGAGTCAGACCAAAACAAGGCTTCATCCCCCTGGCTAAGGTCCTAGGTAAGCCTATCTCTAATAAAATCTCTACAATCCAGCATAAAGTTCCAGATTCTAGAACCGTTTGGGGGATTTATCTCATGAAAGATATTAATAGGATTAGGTTGATTTAGATATTTATGAGATAAAATTTTTTCCCATTTAAGGTTAGGAATACTAAAAATTCTCCATACTAATTTCGCCCCAAAAGACTTACTCTGGATTTTAAGGTCTTTGATACCTTCTCCTCCTTCATGTTTTGGCTTGCATACCTTCTCCCAGGATAAGAGGGCAATTTTATTTTTTTCCTCAGAACCTTTCCTGAAAAATGTACGCAACATCTTATTAAGTTCATTTCTTTGATTGACAAGAAGGTCAAGGCAAGCTAATTGGTAAAGAGGGATTGCCGATAGGACAGATTAGATCATAATAGCTTTTCCTACCCCAAGATAACCATTTTCCTTTCCATAAGGACATTCTTCCTTCAATTTTTTATACAGTGTGATTCCAGGATGCAGAAGATTTAGATCCCAAGTCCAAATATAGGCCTAAATATTTACATGGAAGAGCCCCTTTTTTGAAATCTAGAATGTCTATAATACCTTGTTCAATAGGTGGAGTTGTGTTAAAGAAAAATATCTCAGATTTTTCTTTATTAATTTCCTATCCTGAGGCTGAAGCGTATAAATCTAAAATATGTTTGAAACCTTTAGCCTCTGAAATGGAGTTGTTCCCATATAGCATCATATCTTCAACAAATTTTTGATGGGTTGTTGGTTCAACATTGCTGGTAATCTGTATACCCTGGATTACCTCATTCATTTTAGCTTTGTTAATGGCCTGACCTAATGCTTCAGCCATAATGATAAAAAGAAAAGGGGAAATAGGGTCGCCTTGGCAAATTCCTCGAGAAATCCCAAAGAAACCTTATGGGGAGCCATTAACAAGAATTGAGAGCTTAGGAGGAAGAAATATAGGTAAAGATAAGTTTTACCCAATTCTCCTCAAACCCAAAAGCATGCAAGCAATTCTGGAGGAACAACCAATCAACTTTATCATAGGCCTTTTTTATATGTAACTTAATCAGCAACCTCAATTTCTTGTTGATTTTGACAGAGTGTATTGCCTCGATTGAAATAATAATCCCATCATAGATTGATCTTCACTGGACAAAACCCGACTGTTCCTCACTTATTATGTATGGTAGGAGTTTCTATAGTCTGCTAGCCATAGTTTTAGAGAAAAGTTTATATAATGTATTACATAGAGAAATTGGTCTGAAATCATTGAAGTTGTCTGGCTTTTCTTTTTTAGGTATTAGAGCGATGAAAGTATTGTTAACCTCTTTGAAGATATTTCCTGAGTTTCTAATCCTGTCCAAGGCCGCTATTACTTCATCACCTATGAAACTCCAACATTTCTGGAAAAAATAGGTAGGGAAGCCATTAGGGCCTGGGTATTTGTCTAGATTCATCTTATTAAGGATATTTTCTACTTCTTCTTTTGAGAATATAGCTAGAAGCATCTTATTTTAGTCTTTGGAGATAATCTTTGGAATATTTTCTTAGATACTATTTTGATTCTCTATATTTGGTACTCCATTCATCTGATAATTCTCTTTGAAATAATTAATAGCCTCATTAGCTATTCCTTTAGGATCCTTAATTAAAATGTTATTTTTATCCATAATCACAGTAATCCTATTATAACATCTTCTTTTCTTAGTGCTATTATGGAAGAACTTGGTGTTTTTGTCTCCCTCGGCTAACCATGTTTCTCTAGATTTTTGTCTCCAAAAAACCTCTTCCTTTGCTAACACTTCTTCATAATTTTTCAATAATTTTTTTCTTCTTCGTGTAGACTGATATCCATACCTGTCTCTAAAACTTGAGCATTAAGGGTCTTTAATTGATCTTCAATATTAATTTTTGTTTGAAAAATGTTGCCAAACTTTGATTTATTCCATTCTTTCAGTTTAATCTTAATAATTTTTAGTTTATTAACTACTTGAAATATTTTAGAGCCAAAGATATCAATCTCCATCCACCATTTTTCAACCATTTCCAAGAAACCTTCCTCTTTCAACCACATCTTTTCAAATTTGAAAGGACAATTTTTGAGGCTTTTATCCCTAAGGATTTGTAATTCAACTCGGAAGTGGTCAGAACCAGAAATGGGTAATACTTTAGCTAATAAAGTAAAAGGGAGCTTGACCAAATTATTTTTAAGGAAGAACCTATCAAGTTTTTCTACAATAAAACTGAAGCCCTTCCGTCTATTTTTCCAGGTGAATTGCTCCTCTAAAGTCTCTTCTAATAAATTATTTCTATTAATCCAATCATTGAAGTCCCTAGCAGCTGTGGAGAGAATGCTTGAACCCCCCTCTTTTCTGACAGTTTTGTTATCATGTTGAAATCTCCTCCAATAATGACTACGTCTTGTCCAAATTCATGCATTTTTTGTTCTTTTTCATTCCAGACTATTACTTTAGCTATATTTTGTGTAGGGCTATATACATTTATTATGTGAAATTTTAAGTCAGAGTGGAGACTCTTTAACAAACTACAACACCAGTTGGGATGATCTTCTAATTCTATTAGTGTACTAGATCTTGGGTCCCAAATAATACCTAGACCACCTGAGGCCCCTAATGCAGGAACACCCCATAGTTCTTTTACCCCTAGTCTCTTATTTAATTTTTGAAGTCCTAACTGATCTAATTTAGTTTCCTGAAGTAGAATTATGTCTGATTTAGTGTTAGTAATGCAGTAGGAGAGGATCCATTATTTGTTAGGGGCATTTAAGCCCCTAACATTCTAGGTTAGAACATTCATGTTGTCCTGGGAAGGAACTTCCCCTTCCCTGCATTGAAGATCTCAGTGAGTTTAACTTGTCCCATAGCTTCTCCAGCTAGCAACATTATCTCTTGGGAAGATTTCCTACCACATTTCTTAATAATCTTAGCGCAATTTGGAAAAGCTTTACTCAGAAGGGAAGAAACAATGCCTAGGGTCATATTATCCTTCTCCTCTAATTGAGCATCCTCTTCCAAAAATTGCTATAATTCTTGTAGATTTAAAGGGGAATCAGGTGCTAAACACTCTGAAATTAAAAATTTCCTTTGACGAGAGAGCTCTTCTTCATCACATATTTCCTCTATAAATTTCTCCATAAGATCCTTCACTAAATCCTCACACACATATTCCAGGATAATCCTATCTTCCTCCTTCCTCCTTTTTGATTCTTTACTTAATCCACATCCACCAATGGAGGGATCCTCAATAGATAATGGGGCTATAGGAAAGGGTACAGTATTAAGGTTAGCTTGCTCTGAATTATTAGCTGCATTCTAATTACCATGGGTATCTAGATATTGGTTATCTTCAGGACAATCATCAATGATAGGTCGGTTTAGCTCTAAATCTAAAGATAAGTCTACATTACATGGAATAGAAATAGTATCCATATTTCCAGTTTTACTTAGAATCTTGAAACCTCCAGAGGGGAGAAAATCTACATATATTTTAGCAAAATTATCAGGATTTTTATAAACATTACTGATTGGAGAAGGAGCCCAAATATTCTTACCCTTATTCTCCATCTGGATCAGATTATCCCTAGAAAATTTATCAAAGGTACGATCATTATTTTCAAAATCATAATCTATAATTTTAGGTTTTATAATGACCGAACTTGATTTGTATGAAATTTCCAATGGCTTATTAAGGTTGTTGTTAAGTTTCATACTAACAATGATATCTTTTTCAACATGCGCATTCTTAGAGTCTATAAAACCTTTGAATTTTCCTATTCCATTTCCTATTTCACAGAGGGATTCATCATCAGATAGTTCGATTGGTAAATTTTTAAGCAATACAATCTTTTCCACTTTAAGGTCTAAGTCTTCTAGGTTTAACATTGGAGACCAATCCTGGATAAAAAATCCTATATTTCCAAATTTTGGGCAACCTTCTATTATAAGTTTCGCTTTCAAATTTTTGCTGGAATAATCTACATACAAAAACTTCTCTTGGAGGATAGTAATACATACCTTATTGTCCAATTGTTCTATTAGCCAATCTGCAATCGTGTCTACCTTTGCCCCAATTCCATTCCATCTACAAAACAAGCCATACTCTGCACACATATTTTGAATCCTACCTACCATATCATTTTTCTCTGATTAGGGTTAGAGACACAATCCTTATGATTTACAATGTTTTGTGGAAATATGTTTGTCTTGACATTCATTACTTTCTCTAAATCTCTGGGTCACCTATGGGGAGGGGAATAAATTTTACCTGATACAGATCCAGGACCATAGTGATGTGTACCTAGCTTCAGCCTCTTGGCCACAACCGGCTTGCAAGAGGCCGAATGCTTCCTAGCAATATTTAGAACCATACCCGAAGTGAACAGAGATACATTTAGACCATTAATCCTTCGATGAGGTATGGAGTAAACACCAACTTTTTCTAGGGTAGAATCCATAGGTCTAGGTGAATTAGGGCTTCAAAAAAATTGTGCAAGCGGTTGCTTCTCCCAAGGGAAAGCCCTAGAGGAAGCTCTAGGGGAAGAAGGAGCCAGCACCAAAAAATTATTTGCCGTTTTGATTGCAAAGGGTTTAGCTGAGAGATTCTTTGCCCAAAAATGAGATCCAAAGATAGTTTTCCATTCATTAATTCCTTGATTTAGGGGCATAACCAAAGAGCACATATGATATCCATTGATTTTGAAATTTACATTCGCATACTTAGTTTTTGAAAAGAACCACATCTGATGATCCAAAGATTCAACTGTGAACAGTAAAACCTGAGTGCACGAGCGTTCATAAAAAAATAGAGACATGTTCACAATTAGAGAAGATCTTTCATAAAAAAAACTCAAGAATCCTAATAAAATATTTCTATTTATATAAAGTCTAAAAAAAATCACTATGAAGAAGTGTTCATGCATATAAAATTCACATTAGTACTGACCTGTGTGTTGCTCTTCATCTTCATCATCATTGAAGACCTCAATATATATGTTCTCTTGGATTACAATGAGTGCCTTCTCTTCAATAATTTTGAGACTGATAAACACATACTCACATCCTAAAGAACTCCAAAATCTTGTTGAACAGGTCAAATAACTGAGGGAGGGGTGAATCAAGTATTCACAAACACTTTCAAAATTTTTTATTGTGTTGGTAAACTCATAAACCATACAAATGATAATCATAGTTATATCAATATTAACCTTTTCTCTGCTAGTAACCACATCAACAAATATAAACATGAAAGCACACAAATACCAACATAAAGAACACCTGAGTTTACATGGAAACCCAAACTGGAAAAAACCACAGAGAAACTAATTCTTATGAAATGAAACACTAGTTAAGGTGGCACCGATTAAGGTGATTTTTATAAGGGGTCACTGCTGGTTTTCTCATTGTATTTTGGCTCATTTTCAGATGGGCTAACTACCCTGAAATATGAAAGGCTCACTGCCAATTAAAAATAGGCTCACTACTAGAATATAAGAAATGAAAGAAAGAATCGACTACTGAAATCACTGACACTGATACTCTACAATATAGAAATGTTATAACAATCTGCTACCGATTGCATCGAATCACACATACATCAAAACACAAATATTTCCTTATCATATTTGGATTCATTTTTCATATAAATCACATACAAGAAACCACATGAACAACTGAGAATACTTCTTCCTTTATAATGCTTGATGCCAATGTCCAAGTTGGCCTAAACCAATTTGAAATAGATCACACTGAAACATTCCTACAATGGTAAGAAAATTATTCTTAACTACCTTGCTCAATACAGAATGCCTAAACATGATACACAATCTTTGAGATCTTTGGTACAAACAAATACAATCTATGTTAAAATTACATCAACCAAAATACAACAAACACATCTAGGATAGGACCAACCCAAATCAAATGCTCCACCATATGTTGCACACTAAAAGGGACCATCACCAACACAAATAAGTAGAAACATGTAAAGCACATCTTTCGGTGAACACTTCTATTGATACACCAAAGATATCAGTACACATCAACTGATATAAAAAAATCAATAAAAATATGGATATCTTGAAATTAATGGAAACTATTAATGAAAACATCATGAATAGCATCCACTTCAAATTCTAACAATATTTTCATTTTTCATTGATGGCAACATTCATCAATAACAAAACAAACAACTCTCTGTGAAAATGTATCAACATGAAATTTCTCCAACTGTTCTTCTACCCCTTTGACAACAATGACAAAGGGCCAAACTCCCTCTTACTAATTCAATATTCTCCCCTTGAGTGGAAGCCCCCAAGAATTGATCCAAAAAAGAATAAGGATGAAACTCACTAGACCAAAGCACATAGGTGCATCTATTGAACATTAGGAAGGGATAGAAAACCCAACTTCCCCCTGAGATACTCCAAAGTATCCTTGCTCAAAGGTTTTTTAAATATTTCTTCTATCTTCTCCTTTGTACGAACATACTCAAGATTCACTTCCTTCTCCAAGACCTTCTCTCTCAAGAAATGATACCTAATAGATATATGCTTGTTTTGGAATGTTGCACCATATTATTTGAAATGTTTATAGCAGTGGTATGTTATAGATTATTGAAATGGATTAATCAAAAGTTATACCAATATCCTCCAAGGTTTGTTTCATCCGTAATACCTAAGTATAACATGAGGATGTTGTAATTTATTTTGATTTAACAATTGATAATGTTACAAAATAATGTTTCTTTCTTGACCAAGAAACCAACCGAGAGCCAAGAAACTAAACTCCACCATGAGTACTTCTCTGGTTATCCACACAACCTACCCAATCTGCATCAATATAAGTTGTCAGCATGAAATCAAAAGCTTTTACATATTGCAAGAGGTAGTTGGTAAATAATTGAATGATTTATTTACTAAGAACAAATTGTTCTTATAGAGATTATAAAATAAATGTTTCTAAAAAGAAACATACAAATAATAGAAAGAATCTATTATACAAGATATTTACAATATTTATAAGTGACCATTAAATATAGAAATAATCTAACCTAGGAGAATTATTTTAATACCCTCCCTTAACAGTCAACTTATCAATGACACCGAGCTACCCCCTGAATTCAACAAACTTCTCTAGAAGTAGGGACTTGTTTAGAATATCATTAGTCACATCATTTGTAGGAACAAATTGCAAATTCATGGATCCATCTTCAACCAACTAATGGATAAAATGATAATGAATGTCAATATGCTTAGTGTGCTCATGGAAGACTAGATTTCTGACAAGTTTGAGGACCCCTTGATTGTCTCAAAAAGGGGTGAAGGGCATGCCTAAGATATATGAATGTTGGAAAGCATCCTACAAGCCAAACTACCTCATAACCTGCTTTGACACTTCCCCAATGTTCAACTTCCATTGAGGAAAGAGATATCACTTGCTGCTTCTTACTGGTCCAAGTGATAGCACTAGTACCCAAACAAAAGACATACATGTAAGTAGAAATTTTGTCATCAAAAGATCCTCCCCAATTTGAGTCTTTGTAAACAATAATTCAGGGATCTCTAGTTTGTCCATATCGGATACCAAAATTAGGAGTGCCCTTTACATAGTGCAAGATGCGCTTCACTATAATCTAAAGATTTTAAGTAGGATTTTTCATGAAACAAGATATGTAACTTACTGTGAAGCTAATATCAGGTCTAGTGACAATGAGATAGATCAAACTACCCACTAGTTATCAGAATGTGGATTCATTATCAATAGGAGAACCAAATTTTCTGACAACTTTAGACCAAAATCCATAGGTGTAGATGCAGGTTTTCAATCCAATATTCTTAATTTGTTTAGCATAGCTCGTCCATACTTAGACTGAGATATGAAGATGCCATGTGACTTCTGCCAAACCTTGATACCTAGGCATTAGTGTAGATGTCTAATGTCATTCATGTCAAAGGATTGACGTAGATTCAATTTCATTCCCTGAAGCAACGATTTGCAACTGCCATTGATAATAATATCATCAACACATATAACAAAAATCTTGATATCACTGCTAGTAGTCTTGATGTAGAAATTTGAGTTAGAAGAACTCCTTTGGAAACCCTGTGTAGACACCTAAAATTGACCAGGTGTATCTCAAGCATTGAAAACTATAAATCTCAGCCAAATGCCTTAAAATCTCATCTCAATGCAAAACAAACAGATCAAATCAAATGGACACTTATCAAATCAAGAGGACAAAAATCAAATCAAATTAAAAGATCAAATAATCATGAAATCAAATAATTAAATTCAAGCCTAAAGGGATTAATCAAATTATGCAATTGGTTTTTCAATTGTATAGTTCAAATCAAAAAGATCAAATCGAACCCATTCACCCTTCTATGGCTAAATTAATTAAATGATTGAGTTATTTAATTTCTAATTTCTTTGAGACAACCAACCAACTTTCCGTCCATTTGAGAACACCTCAAAGCTTTTGACTTAACCAAACTTTGATCATGATCAACTCACTCTACCCCCTACCCTTGAGAAAATGCTATAAATACAAGCCATTTCCTTTGTGTTTGGGATCCAAGAATTTCAAGAGCAAAAGCATCCTTATTATAGGCATATGAAGAGCATTTGAGAGCTTTTGAGAGCATTTTAGCATTTGCATAGCATTTTAGCATATCATGTTTAGGAGTATTTGTTGTTTTATAACATATCATGGAGCATTTTTGAGCATTTTAAGCTAGATTTGAGCATTGTTTATCATTCATTTTCTCATTCCAGGATTGTCCTTGAGAGAGATTAAGCCTGAGAGCTCTCTTAACAAAGCTTAGATAGAGAACCATGAGATGATATGGATTTTTAGCTTCAATTCTTAGATTAAATCATAGTTTCTTTCCATAGAATTGTTGTTATTAGTCCTAATTTCATGAAGGTGTTAATATTACACACACAAATAGGGGCCACCATGGGGCTCTAAGCCTCATTGCTAACATTTTTATCATAATATTTTGTGTGTTTTTCTTTGTTCTTGGTGTTATTTTGCAGAAAACAAAAGAAGAGCCTCCTATGCAATATTTAGAGCCACCTATGAACAATAAAACACCACCTACGAAGCTTCTTTTGTCTCTGTCTTTCATTCTTCAGCCGCGTGCTAGATAAATTGGTTCGCCTGCTAGATAAAGCATGCCACCAGCTAGATAAAGTGTGCCCCCTAGAATTTTTCAAGAGCCGCTTACTAGCAACCTTTGGCCACTTTTTACACTTGTTGTGCCACCTTCTAATTTTGTTTCGTCGTCTGTGATTTGTTAAAAGCTACTTGTTAGGATTTAAAAGCTGCGTAGAAAGTCTCCTTTTATGCTTAGAAACATTTAAATTCCACCCTTTAGCTGTTAAATGTTGCATAAATGTTTTTTCATTAAATCAGGTTTCTATTGATTTACTCACTGTTGTAATTCTCTGTGTTTTTCTGTCCCGCAGATGAAAAATTACCCAAAGGTGCAAAAAATAGAGAAGCAGGTCAAAAAGCTTAGCAAAGAGGTGAGAATAAAAACAAAAAATGACAAAGAAATACATACAACCAATCTTTTAGAGAGCTTATTTGAGGAGGAACACTTGTATGATCACTACATCAAAGTGTTTTTTTCTTACAAATGAAAATTTCCTACTCTTTAATTGGTTTTCATGCCTAGTTCTTTAAAGCGTTAATTTTGTAAATCTTTCATTAAAAGATCTTTTAAGAGGGAATTTGTCATTTTAGTTTTTCCAAGTTTTCTTCCCTTTACCTTTCTTTGTGTTGACTAACTTGTTGGAGGAGCCGGAGTGGGAATGATCGCCACTAGGTGAGTGGAAAATAAGCCAAAACACTCAAAAATGTGCCTAGCCTTGCTAGCTTTGAAAAATCAAGTATTTATCTAATCAAGCTTGCATTGCTTAACTTGTGGCAAATTATTTGAATCTAGCATAATTAGGGACACCCTACTATTTTCTGTTCAAACGAGACATTAGGTATATGCTCTCAACTTTTTGAAGTTGATCAAAAATCCAAAAGTGTCAAGTTTGGGTGGTAAAAAGAAAGGGAGGATTAATTGAACCACACATCTCATTTTTTAAGAACCTCCTTGTCAGGAGGTTGAAAATGAACAAACCTATTTGAGGTGTTTGGAACAAATAAAAACAATAGGGATATGCTCTTCACTCTTTGAGTGAATCAGATTCCCAAACTTGTTGGACTGAATTCGGTTTTTGCTTTCCATATTCATGCTAGTTAAATAGAGATTTAAAGGGCCTACCTCCCAAGAATTTCCTTATGAGGATGGTGAGAGGGAATGACCCAAAGTGGGAGATATTCACCTTTACCATGATGTCGTCTGACCCACTATAAATAAATGCACTTCTCCTTAATCAGAAAGTGACTAAAACTTGTGCAATCCATCCTCACTTCCTCTAGTAGTCCTTCGGGATTGTGCAAAATCATACTTTTGTGCATGTGTGAAGCCCACAATGGGGTAAAGGATCTTGTTGAGATTTAGAATGGGATAATTTGAGACCTTGATAAAGTAGTAGACCTACCTTTGTAGAGCCATTATTAAAAGCCAAATTTGTTGACTCTAAGGTAGACTGTTTGGAAGACATTCTTGTGTAAACCTATCAAAACATCTGAGAAAATACACTTTTAGTGTGGTTTTAGGGATATGGTACAATCATGGTGTGTGTTGAGCTTGTACTCTATTTTTGCGCAAGAATTCTTTTCGATAAATCTGATCAAAGACTTAAAAATTTTAAATCTAGAAAATACAAAAAAAATTGATAAATTCAACTTTGATCAGAAAAGCATCGCATACCATCATTTCAAAGCCATGTACAAATGAAACTGGGCCACTTCCAAATTATTAAACACCGCTTGAAATCTTTCAACAACCGCATAATCCACTGGAAATTTTCATGTATAAACGTTATAAAACTTCCTATCAACAGGAAAATGCCACCTACTAACTGTAGAGCACCGCGTACAATATTTCCAATGATCGCTTATCAACGATAAAAGGCCACCTACACGCAGGTAAGAGCTGCCCTAAAAGATAAAAGGGAAAATAGTGGGTATATGCTGAGGGGCTGAAAATAAGAAAGTTTCAGTTTTGGATACCCTTTTGGACGTTTTACCTCTGTGAATGCTTAACTAGATTGGAATCCGCCATTATTGGACATTTTGCAAATTTATCCATGATTAACCATTTAAGCAAGTTAAAAACCCAAGATCTTCATTTGATATATGTTAATGCTGGTTTTTACTCGATCCCATTACATCAAGACTACCCTATAACCAGACGGATCTTATTTGAGGCAAGAGTGCCCCTTTCCAGGTGATCCTTTTTCTGTAAGGCCCTTACATAAACCAATCAAAGAAGTAGAACCAAGGATGTCTTTCCCATTTGGCCATATAGATCCTAATCAAATCAATCATGTGAACAAGGACATGAACAAACAAGGAAATGTTGATCCTAACAACAAAGGATCTAACAATAATACAAATGGAGGAACAAACATGGACCCTAACAATCAAAGGATGAACAATATCAACAATGGGGGAAACATAGACCCTAATGATGAGGAGTTAACCTATGAAAAGGTCAATGAGGCTATGCAAAGCCCTTTCTTCATGAAACTTATGGAAAAAGTGTTGGAGAAAGACAAGGAGAAGTACTTTCTAGACCTAGCACAAATGGGTCTCAAACTCCCACACGATTATGATGTCACCAAACTCAAACAAGAAGAAGCTGAGGCTAATCCCATTGACCTCGTGAACAAGAAATTCCAACTTTTCCAGATGCAATTGGACATGATAAAATAAAGTGGGGCTCCTAAACCCTTTTCTATCGAAGCTTTGTGTCCATTTCCATTTGATAAGTCTTTAATCATGATACCATTTCCAATAAATGCTATTTATCCCAAATATGACAAATATGAAGGAACATCTGATCCTCAAGATCACTTAAGAGAATTTTGTGCCCTAAGTCTAGAGTTCATGCATGAAACAAATTACCTTATGAGGTTATTCCCTAGAAGTTTTGGAGGTATGGCAATGGAGTGGTTTTCCAAGTTACCATCTGACATTCGAACCTTTGAGGAATTGGCCTCCAAGTTTGTAACTCACTATTCCTATAAAATCAAACATGAGGTTACAATGATTAATCTATGCAACACCAAACAAAGAGAAGGAGAGGGATTCCTACTTTTCCTACAGTGATGGAGAGCAGTATTTGCTAGATACCCTTGAAGTGTACCCGAAAAGGAAAGGATGGATATTTTTGTAAACAACCTGAATAATGAAATGAACTATCAACTAAGGCTACAATGTCCTAGGTAATTCCAAGACCTAATTGAGAATGGAGTGACAAAAGAAGAGGTATTGATAAAAAGTGGAGAAATCAAACTTTACAAAGATAACAAGAATAACAACAACAACAATACCTCCAACACTAATCAAAATCAAAACTCCAACAACAACAACAACCGATATTGGACGAAGAATAACAACAGTAAAGGAGTGGTTAATGATGGAGTTGTGGAGGATAACACTTTAAAGTCTAGCCCTTTTAATCTCACTCAAAAATCAGCTCAAGCCAATAATGTGAATCAGGCACCCAAAGTATCCTTCAACAACAACAACACTAATAACAACTTTGGGAATAATCAAGGGACTCCCAAGCCTAAACCTTTCTTTGCATCTACACCCAAAAGGACATTCACTAACTTGGGTGAACCATTAGAGAATTCATTAAGGACACTTATTGAAAATAACCTTATTGACCTACCAAAGGCTCAACCATATGAACCTCACATCAAGCCAAACTGGTGGAATGAGAATAACCATTGTGACTATCATCGAAATAGGGGACATAAGACCAATGATTGCTTGCATCTCAAACATGTGGTACAAGATCTCATAGACAATGGTGCAATAAAGTGGATGTTCCTCAAACTAACAAAGATCACACAACCTTTAAAACTCCTTTCTATAAACATTAAAAGGGAGAATCTTCCAACTCAAACAATGGAGGACACAATACGAATAATGCAAGAGGCAATCATAATGTTAACTTTTCTCATACTTATGACAATATGATCAATGTTGTTGTGATCAAAGATCAACCTATTAAAGGGTTCGCTAATGTCATCACAAGGGGCAAAGACTCAAAGGTTACCCTACAAGGAGGTACTACTACTATTTTCCCTAAAACACCAACTATTTTGGCTAAACAAACATCACCCACAAAAAAGCCTTATAGCTTGGTGGATCAATTACAAAAAACTCCAGCACAAATATCTATTTTGGAGTTATTTAAATTATCTCCTAACCACAAGAAGATTCTTGAAAAAGCCTTGTGTGAGACCATGGTTCCTATAAACTTGGAGGAAGACAAATTTCAGAACATGGTATGGCATCTCATAGCCCCTCATTGTCTTTCCTTTTCAGAGCAAGATGACATGTCTATCACGCATCCTCAAAACTTACCCTTGCATATAGAGGTATTAATCCAAAGACATAGGGTCAAGAGAGTTCTCAT
>MU226330.1:1579030-1589518 GCA_018584345.1 Thuja plicata | reverse complement strand
CTGAAAGTTTGTAATTCCACATTTGTGGAGATAATAAGAAGCCCATTTTCTGTTCTTGCAAATTGTTGTTGTTTCTCTATTTCTGTTATGTGTTTGTGGCATTAAGGGGAGCACCCTTCATCAACAATACAATGTATGAACCATCAAATGAAGTCATGCCTTTAACTCATTCAATTGAAAGCCCATCCAATGAATCCTTGTCCTTAATGCATCCTGAACTTATCGATTGGGATCTTTCCGAGCCAAATGAGTTACTCTACTTCCCAAATGACAATGCAATGGCCTTATACCTCAATGCGGTTGAACCCAATTCTTACACCAATGAATTTACTCTGGACATGATGATAGGGGAAGGTGTTCAACCTTTTAATCCAAAAAATGAAGAGAAAATATACAAAAAAATGAGGTCTAGTGGTGAAAACCACCATGTGGCAGTGCTAGACCCAAAAAAAGTAAAAATAAAAGATGTTTCCGAAGGTGAAAACCCAACTGTGGCACCTAAGGGAGATAGGTTGGACACCTTACTAGCTCATGAAGATGAAAGATCATCTATACTTATTGAACCCATAGAAAAGGTTAACATTGGAACATAAGAGGATCCTAAATTCATTCACTTGGAAACATCTTTGAGTCCTTTGGAGAGAGAAGAATTCATTGCATTATTTCAAGCAAAAAAAATCATCTTTGCATGGTCATATGCTAATATGCCTGGATTGGATCCAATTTTCATAATGCATCACTTAAATGTGACACCAGGGGTTAAGCCAGTCAAACAAAAGTTGAGAAAAATGCATCCTCATGTAGCCCTTTTAGTCAAAGCAGAATTGGAGAAATTTCTCAAGGAAGGATTTATAAGAGTAA
The DNA here is from genome assembly GCA_018584345.1 of Thuja plicata. NCBI lineage: Eukaryota > Viridiplantae > Streptophyta > Pinopsida > Cupressales > Cupressaceae > Thuja > Thuja plicata. The sequence continues at coordinate 1,588,657 of MU226330.1, read as the reverse complement.
TAGCATATGCCAAATGGATCTCCAACATTGTACCGGTTGCTAAACATGATAAAACCATAATGGTGCAGAGCACCCTAGGATTTAGCTCCCAAGCCCTAGCATTTTTGCAGAATGGTCACGGTTAACAAGTTTTCTTTCTTTTCCCCTAAACACTAACGGTATCATAGCTGGCCAGTTATGTTTTGTCTCGTCGCAAAGTCGCAGAGGCCAGCAGAGAGCGGAAAGTAGTGAATCACAAAATCGTGAGCTGATCAGCAGTCAAGTTCTGAAGTGTGTGAGTGTGCGACAAGAGCTCATCGCTCAGTTGCGAGGTGAGTTGGCCATTAGGCTATGAGGGTCGTGACAACGCGAGGATAGGCATCGCAGACTCGCGGTTAGATCAGCGGCTAGTGGAAAACTGGCGCAACAAGGCGACACTAACTCATCGCGCAGTCAGCGGTCTCTCAGTAGTTAGTATGAAACTGGTGCAAAAACACGACGACCACTCATCACTCAGTCACGAGGTCAACCGGCAGTTAAGTCTAAGCAGTGTGATCACGCGACAACAAGTCATCTCCTAGTTGCTGTCAAATCAGCAGTTACTGTAAAACTGGCATGACAACACGACGAGCACTTATCGCTCAGTCGCCAAAGACAGACAGTCAGTTTGGGTGTGTGAGCGAGCAACAACTTAGGCTTCGCTCAATTGTAGAGACATTGGCAGCTCATGAAAAAGTAGTGCGGGCGCGCGACGAGGAGACATCGCTCAGTTGCAGATGAATTGGCAGCTCGGGTTTAAGTGGTGTGAGTGCGCGATCACAGTGCAGCGCAAGGTCGCAGAGGAAATGTCAACTCGGTTCAAAGTGCAGCGAGTGCGTGAAAAGAGCTCATCACTCAGTCGCAGCGACATTGTCAGCTCGGGTAAAGGCATTGTGGGTGCACGACGAGCATGTTATCGCTTAGTCGCAGATCAAAACATGAAGAGTGAATATCACTCGCGACTATCCGATGAACAACATAAACAGTTAAATGATAAAGCATGTTGAAATGTCAATAGGAGAAAGAGTTGAAAAGTCATAACCGCCAAAATAGAAAGGATATGAAACAGATAACAAACGCTGTGCACAGTTACGGCCATGCAGATAAAGTTGATGATAGTTTGCAGAAGAAAGGGAAGAACAGAGACAGCTGGAATTCTCAGATGGACAGGTAACCGCCAGGGTTACAGAATCAAGAAGAGGCCGAAGATAAAACAGAGGAAGAGAATTTGTAAAAAGTGGTTAGTTAGAGAATTTTTGTTTTGTCAGAGATAGAGTAGACTAGCAGAGAATATTGTAATCTTCTGGTTTTTTCAATAAAGAGAAGTGTTCTATATTTTGTGTGTTTTTCTGTTCTGAGTAGACTTCTGTAGAGTAGGATTTTGTTTCAGTTAAGTATTATGGATGCTTCTTGACTCTGATGATCCATTTTATGGATTGTGACAGTCAAGAAGCATCCTTCATGTATATTATTTCTGTTTCAATGTTTGTGTTGGAGGAGAGGCTAGTCAGAATTGTATACAAGTCCTAGGCGAGCTTGAATGGTCCGAATAGGGAACTTGTAGGAGAAAGAAATAGAATGAGGAGGTGCATGACTGATTTGATTCAGTCATGAAGAGTAAGATACAGTGAGGAGTAAGACATTTTGGTGGGTAGGAAACCTAGGAGAGAGGGAATATACAAGTCCTTCTGGTTAGGGTCTGAGAGTAGCCTAAGAGACTCAAGTGTGAGTCTAGAGGATCCTGAAGTGAATAGGATCCAAGGTTAGATTCCTAGAAGAGAGTAGGAATCCAGGTTAGTAAGGTGACCTCCCCATCAGATTGGTATCAGAGCTAAGTTAAAGATTTGGGTTTGAAATTTGTAAATGTTTCAAAGTACTGAGGAATTAGTAGAAGAATCAGCCATGGTGACAAATGTAGAATTGGCTAAAGAGGTTAATGAACAGAAGGAGAGAAATAGACTCTTTGAAGAAACTCTAGAGGTAATGAGAAAACAACTAGAGAATATTGCTGATAAAGTAACTGCAAAAGCAGAAAGTTCAAATAAAGGAAAAGCTATTGTAGAGGAGGATGTCATACCAGAACTAGACCCTCCTATGCTAGAAGAACCATTCTTGAGAGCTATCAAGGCACTAAGTGGAAAGTCCTTGGATGGAGTACCAGTACTTGCTGGGAAAATGGATTCTGAATTGGTAATGGAATGGATTGAAGGAATGGAGAATCATTTTGATTGTGAAGGAGTGACTGAAGCACAGAAAGTGAAAGTTGCTAAGTCTAGATTGAGAGGAGCAGCCTTAACTTGGTGGAAATTCATCCAAGAAGAAAGAGAAAAAGAAGGTAAAAAGCCTATTGCAAATTGGCAGGCTATGACGTCAAAGATTAAGGAGAATTATCTTCCTGAAGACTATGAGATTTAGCTTCATAGAAAGAGGCAGAGTTTGAGATAGAAAGATTTGGATGTGGCTACATATACTGAAGAATTTCAAAAATTATGTTTGAGATCAAGAGTACAAGAAGAAGAAGCAGTAAAATTTGCTCGGTATATGGGTGGTTTGAGAGAAAACATTCAAGAAGAGATAAGTTTGTGGACACCAACTACGGTGCAAAGATGTTTTCAGTTGGCACTGAAGGTAGAAGAAAAGAATAAGAGAAGACAAGACTCTAACCCTAATCCTAAGAACAAAGGTGGATATAGAGGCAGAGGATTTTATAGAGGTGGATATAGAAGTAGAGATAATGAGTTCAAGACTCAAGAAGATGTAAAACCAGTGGAGCAGAATCGTCACAATCATGATAACAGAGGAGGCTACCAGAGAGGTAGAAACTCTAATCATGGAGGTAGAGGAAGGAAAAACAATTATGGAGGTAGAGGATCACACTTTGCTGCCATGAAGTGTTATAATTGTGGAAATTTGGGGCATCCTGCTTATAGGTGTCTAGAGAAGTCTTCAACATCACAAGGAGAAAAGAGAAATACTTATGTCCAAGAAGACCAAGCTAGTTTCCATAATCAAGAGGTGAACATTGATTCAGAGAAGGGAGAAAACCTCATGTTTCGCAGGATACTGCTGAAGGAACCAAGCAAGGAGGAACAAAAATAGAGGAGAGCACTATTTAGAATGAAGTGCAAGATACTTGGCAAAGTATGCAAGGTGATAGTTGATTCTGGCTCTACGAACAACATCATCTCTGAGGAAGCAATTCAGAAACTGAATTTGGTAAGAATTCCAAATGATCATCCTTATAGAGTTACTTGGTTGAATAAAGGTCATAAGGTGTTAGTGAATGAGCAAGCTTGGGTAGAATTTCTCATAGGAGGTTATCAAGATAGAGTTCTATGTGATATACTTCCAATGGATGCATGTCATTTGTTATTGGGTAGACCTTGGCAATATGATAGAGATGCTGTCTATCATGGGAAAAAGAATATGTATACCTTTAAGAAGGATGGAACTACCTTCAAAATACAGTCATTACTGGATGATGAAAATACTGCAGGAGATCAAAAATTACTTCGATGAGTGGCAAAGAGTTCTTGAAAGATTTCAAGGAAGAAGAAGAGATTGGGTTTGCTGTTTTGTTGAAGCCCAAGGAAGAAGAGGTGAAGAAAGCAACTGTGTTGCCTAAGGAAGTCCAAGATGTGTTGGACAAATACAAAGACATTATTAGGGATGGTACACCAGCAACATTGCCACCACAGAGAGAAATCAGTCATCAGATTGATTTTGTACCAGGAGCTTCATTGCCTAACAAGGCAGCTTATAAGATGACACCAGAGCAGAATAAGGAAATAGCAAGGTAGATCCAAGAGTTGTTGGATCAAGGATTGATAAAGAAAAGTATTAGTCCATGTGCAGTACCAGTGGTATTAGCACCCAAGAAAGGAGGCAAGTGGAGATTGTGTACTGATTCTAGGGCAATAAATAGGATTACCATAAGATATAGATTTCCTATTCCTAGAATTGAAGACTTGATGGATTGTTTAGGCAATGCACACTACTTTTCTAAAATTGATTTAAAAAGTGGATATCATCAAATTTGGATGAAAGAAGGTGATGAATGGAAGTCAGCTTTCAAAACTAATGAAGGTTTGTATGAATGGTTGGTCATGCCATTTGGGTTGACGAATGCACCTAGTACTTTTATGAGACTGATGAACGAAGTATTGAAATGTTATATAGGTAACTTTGTAGTAGTTTACCTAGATGATATACTAGTTTATAGTAAGAGCAGAGAAGAACATCTCAAGCACTTGAATATGGTGTTGAGAAGATTGCAAGAAGAGAAACTAGCCATAAATTTGGAAAAGTGTGAGTTTATGAAGAAGGAATTAGTTTACCTTGGTTTTGTGGTGTCACAGGGTAATCTAAAGATGGATGAAGATAAGGTCAAAGCTATTCTGACATGGCCTACACCTAAGACAGGTACAACTATCAAAATTTTCCATGGTTTGGCTCAGTTTTACAGAAAGTTCATCAGAAATTTTAGTGGAGTATGTGCTCCAATGTTGGACACAATAAAGGGAGGAGTGAAAACAAAATTTGTGTGGACCAATAGGGCAAATGAAGGATTTGAGCACCTGAAGAAAGAGGTAGCCACTAAACCAATGTTGGTTTTACCTAGCTTTGAAAGATTGTTCACAGTGGAGTGTGATGCAAGTAACATTGCTGTTGGAGCAGTGCTAAGTTAGGAAGGAAGACCTGTTGCCTTTTTTAGTGAAAGGTTAAATGAAGCAAAGACCAGATATTCTTCCTATGATCTGGAATTATATGCATTAGTGCAAGCACTGAGAAAATGAAGGCATTATTTTCTGCCTAAATAATTTGTGGTTTATACTGATAATCAAGCTTTAAGCTTTAGAAATACTCAAGAGAAGCTCAGCTTAAGACACATCAAGTGGATGGAATTCCTACAGTCTTATACATTCACCATTAAGCATAAGAAAGGTCAGGTGAACAAGGTTGCAGATGCTTTGAGCAGAAGATTGCTGACAGTACAGGAAATATAGCTGAGGAGTATTGGAGTGGAAGAATTTAAAGAGTTGTATGCAGGGGATGAAGATTTTGCAGAAGCATATAAGATATGCTCTGATTTTGAGAATCATTTTCACATTGAATTTTCTGATTACACTTTGCAAAATGGTTTTTTGTTTAAGGACAATCAATTATGTGTTCCAAGGGGTTCAATGAGAGAGAACCTGATACAAGAGAAACACAATGGATGTTTGAGTGGACACTTTGGATTGAACAAGACTCTGGAATTAGTAAGTAGATACTACTACTGGCCGAAAATGCAAAAAGATGTAAGGAGATATGTAGAGCAATGTACAATTTGTCAAAAAGAAAAGGGGGCCTCTACAAATGCTGGTTTGTATCAACCACTACCCATACTAGATAGACCTTGGGAATTTTTGAGTATGGATTTTATTGTAGGGTTACCTAGGACAAAGACTGGTTATGATAGCATTTTTGTTGTAGTGGACAGGTTCAGTAAAATGAGTCATTTTATACCTTGTAAGACCATAAATGATGCCAGTCATATTGCTCATTTATTTTTCAAAGAAATAGTTAGAATTCATGGTTTGCTAGTGAACATAGTGTCAGACAGAGATGTCAAATTCATGGGTCATTTTTGGAAAACCTTATGGAGAAGATTGGGAACTAATTTATCCCACAGTTCTGCCTACCATCCTCAAAAAGATGGATAGACAGAAGTTATCAACAGAGTATTGGGAAACTTTCTTAGATGCTTAACAAAGGAGTATGGACAAGCATGGGATCAAGTGTTACCACAAGCAGAATTTGCTTATAATGATAGTGTTAACAGAACTACAGGGAAAAGCCCATTTTAGATTGTATATGGGATACATCCAAGAGGAGTTTGTGAACTCAGAGAGCTAAAAGGAAAGCAAGTGATAAGTGGACATGCTGATGATTTTGCACAATCCATGAAGGAGATACATGATCAGGTGAAGAAGACTCTGATTGAGTCAAATCAAAAATTGAAAGGAAAAGTAGATGAAGGAAGGAGAGAAGTCCAATTTCAGATTGGAGAACTAGTAATGGTACATCTGAACAAAGCCAGATTACAGAAGGGGATTCCTACTAAACTGCAAATGAGGAGAATAGGTCCCTGCAAGATATTGGAGAAGTATGGGCAGAATGCCTATAAAATTGATTTACCTAACAATTTGGAAATGTCACTTATTTTTAATGTGCAGGATTTGATTCCATACAGAGGACCAGAGATACACAAGACTACTCAAAAGATGGAAGTAGGAAAAGATGTTCAAGAGATACAGATGAAAGCTAAGTCCAAGTTGCAGGCAGAGAAAATCCTGGATTCTCGAGTTTAGAAGACAACCAGGTGCAGGGTATACAAAGAATACCTAGTAAAATGGTCAGGGTTACCAGAAGCAGAAGCAACATCGCTAGATGAAGAAACTTGCAGAAAACAAGGAATTAGTTTGGCATTACTGCCGACTAATTCATCTTAACTTCTCCTTCTCAGAGGGGGGGGAGTATGGTGCAGAGCACCCTAGGGTTTAGCTCCCAAGCCCTAGCATTTTTGCAGAATGGTCATGGTTAACAAGTTTTGTTTCTTTTCCCCTAAACACTAATGGTATCATAGTAGGGAATTTATGTTTTGTCTCGTCACAAAGTCGCAGAGGCCAGCAGAGAGCGGAAAGTAGTGAATCGCAAACTCGCAAGCTGATCAGCAGTCAAGTTCTGAAGTGTGCGAGTGTGCGATGAGAGCTCATCGCTCAGTCGTGAGGTGAGTTGGCCGTTAGGCTATGAGGGTCACGAAAATGTGAGGATAGGCATCGCAGACTCGCGGTTAGATCAGTGGCTAGTTGAAAACTGGCGCAACAAGGTGACACTAACTCATCGCGCAGTCGGCGGTCTCTTAGTAGCTAGTATGAAACTGGCACGACAATGTGATGACCACTCATCGCTCAGTCACGAGGTCAACCGGCAGTTAAGTCTAAGCAGTGCGATCACGCGACAACAATTCATCGCACAGTCGCCGTCAAATCAGCAGTTAGTGTAAAACCGACACGACAACATGACAAGCACTTATCGCTCAGTCGCCAAAGACAGACAGTCAGTTTGGGTGTGCGAGGGAGCAAAAACCTAGGCATCGTTCAATCGTAGAGACATTGGCAGCTCATGAAAAAGTAGTGCGGGCGCATGATGAGGAGACATCACTCAGTCGCAGATGAATTGGCAGCTCAGGTTTAAGTGGTGCGAGTGCGTGACCACAGTGCAGCGCAAGGTCGCAGAGGAAATGTCAACTCGGTTCAAAGTGTAGCGAGTGCGTGACAAGAGCTCATTTCTCAGTCATAGTGACATTGTTAGCTCGAGTAAAGGCATTGTGGGTGCGTGACGAGCATGTTATCACTCAGTCGCGGATCAAAACATGAAGAGTGAATATCACTCGCGACTATGTGATGAACAATAGAAACAGTTAAATGATAAAGCATGTTGACATGTCAATAGGAGAAAGAGTTGAAAATTGATAACTGCAAAAATAGAAAGGATATGAAACGGATGAAAAATGTTGTCCACAGTGATGGCCATGCAGATAAAGTTGATGATAGTTTGCAGAAGAAAGGGAAGAACAGAGACAGCTGGAATTCTCAGATGGATAGGTAACCGCCAGGGTTACAAAATCAAGAAGAGGCCGAAGATAAAATAGAGAAAGAGAATTTGTAAAAATTGGTTAGTTAGAGAATTTCTGTTTTGTCAGAGACAGAGTAGACTAGCAGAGAATATTGTAATCTTCTAGTTTTTTCAATAAAGAGAAGTGTTCTGTATTTTGTGTGTTTTTCTGTTCTGAGCGGACTTCTGTAGAGTAGGATTTTGTTTCAGTTAAGTATTATGGATGCTTCTTGACTTTGATGATCCATTCTATGGAGTGTGATAGTCAAGAAGCATCCTTCATGTATATTATTTCTATTTCAATGTTTGTGTTGGAGGAGAGGCTAGTCAGAATTGTATACAAGTCCTAGGCGAGCTTGAATGGTCCGGCTAGGGAACTTGTAGGAGAAATAAATAGAATGAGGAGGTGCATGACTGATTTGATTCAGTCATGAAGAGTAAGATACAGTGAGGAGTAAGACATTTTGGTGGGTAGGAAACCTAGGAGAGAGGGAATATATAAGTCCTTCTGGTTAGGGTCTGAGAGTAGCCTAAGAGACTCAAGTGTGAGTCTAGAGGATCCTGAAGTGAATAGGATCCAAGGTTAGATTCCTAGAAGAGAGTAGGAATCTAGGTTAGTAAGGTGACCTCCCCATCACATATGAGTCTACATAGATTTCAGAGATTTAAACCTTTCTTTCCCGAAAGATGACTTTCTATTACCTAGCATTGATGCTATTGTGGATCTCACTGCAAGTCATTCTATGTTTTCACTTATGGATGGATTTAGTGGGTATCATCAAATTCTTATTGCACCTGGGGATCAAGAGAAGACAACCTTTACATGCCCATGGGGGAATTTTTGTTGGAATGTAATTCCCTTCAGCCTCAAAAATGCCAGAGCCACTTATCAAAGAGCAACGAATACCACTTTCCATGACATGATGCACACCTTTATGGAAGATTATGTGGATGACATTCTAGCTAAGTCACATAAAAGAAAATATCATTTATCCATACTTGACAAGATTTTTACAAGGCTAGAAAAATTCAAAGTAAGACTCAACCCAAAGAAATGTGCTTTTGGAGTACAATCTGGAAAACTTCTAGGGTACATTATTTTAGCAAAAGGCATTGAAATAGATCTTGAAAAGGTAAAAGCAATAATGGACATGGACATTCCAAATAATATTAGTCAAATGAGATCACTCCAAGGAAGGCTTCAATCTATAAGGAGGTTCATTTCACAATTGGTAGAAAAATGCCATTCTTTCACCAGATTACTACATAAAGACACCATCTTCACATGTGATGAGGAGTGTGATAAAACCTTCACATTATTGAAAACATACTTGATGAATCCACCTATCTTAATGTCACCAATTCAAGGAAAACCCTTGTTACTCTATATTTTAGAAACATAAAGATCTTTAGGAGTCTTATGGCACAAGAGGATGATGAAGGAAAAGAAAGAGCTATCTATTACCTAAGTAGAACATTGATCAAGTATGAGTTAAACAATAGATTCATGGAAAGGGATTTCCTAGCAGTGGTATTTGCCTCTCAAAAGTTAAGACATTATATGTTGTTGCATACAGTGAAGCTCATAGCCAAGATTGATCCCTTAAAATACTTGCTTAGCAAAACAACTTTAACTAGAAGGATTGCAAAGTGGGTCATGGTACTTAGTGAATTTGACATTGAATATGTTGATAGGAAAGCAATCAAAGGTCAAGTTATAGCTGATCAATTGGCTGAATATCCTCAAGAATCTACACATCCTATGCAAGTGGAATTCCCAGACTCTGAAATTGTTAATGTAGAAGCTAAGACATTGACTTTACACTTTGATGGATCTTATACCCAAAATGGTAGTGGAGCAGGCATTCTTTTGATTACACCACAAGGTTACACAATCCCAAAATCTTACAAGTTATTGTTCCCTTGCACCAATAACATAGCAGAGTATGA
>MU226330.1:1562555-1578980 GCA_018584345.1 Thuja plicata | reverse complement strand
GTATGAAGCTTTGGTCATAGGAATCAAGATGGCTTTGGAATGGAATGTCACAGAATTACAAGTCTATGGGGACTCTCAATTAATCATTAATCAAGTTAATGATGAATATAATACTAAGGATGAAAAACTGATGCCTTACAAGAAATTGGTGGGAAATTGGAAAAATTACTTTGCTTTGATTACCTTTGAACAAATTCCAAGGGACAAGAATAGAGAAGCAGATGCAATGGCTACTTTGGCATCTTTACTTCAAATGCCCGATCAAAATGAAAAGTATGAGTTCGTGGTGGAAGAATTGGTTAAACCAACATTTGACCTACTTGATACCAATGTTATTGCCCTTTTAAATGGACATGACTCACCATGGTATGGACCCATCTATGCCTACCTAAAAGATTAAACTCTACCTATCGACCAAAACTGTGCTCAAAAGCAAAATTTCATAAGACATTTGGCATGTTATACCATCCTATCTGACACATTGTATCGTAAAGGTCTTGATGGAATGCTCCTTAGATGTCTAGAGGAAGATGAATCCAAATTAGCTTTAAAAGACATCCACGAGGGGATTTGTGGGTCACATTCAAGTGGTTTAAACCTAGATAAGAAAATCTTACATATGGGGTACTTTTGGAAAACCTTAGAAAGAGATGCTTGTCAATATGTCAAAATTTGTGCAAAATGTCAATACCATGGAGACCTGATCCATGCACCAGCATAGGAATTACACCCTTTTGTCACACCATGGCCATTCTATCAGTGGGGCTTTGATTTAATTGGCATGATTTATCCACCTTCTTCAAATGGACACAAGTATATAATCATGACAACAGAGTACTTCACTAAATGGGTTGAGGCTGTCCCTTTATCAACTACCACAGGGAAGAAAATTTCCATGTTTATCCTAAATCATATCATTTGCAGATATGGCATTCCTCACACCATCATCATGAATAATGAAAAATAGTTTAAGAACAAAGATATTGATGAACTTTGTGACACATTCCATATTACACATCACTCTTCATCCATTTAATGGACAAGAAGAAGCTACCAACAAGAACATCCTTAAAATCCTTAAGAGATCTATTGGCAAGTTAGGGAAGGATTGGAATCTTCAAATCAAACCAACATTATGGGCCTATAGGACTAGTATTCGCACCCCGATAGGAGCTACACCTTTTTCATTGGTTTATGGGGCTGAAGTTGTTCTACCTTTAGAAGTTGAAATACCATCCCTAAGAGTCTCATTGCATGGATTAATCATGGATGAAGATTATAGAGTTTCCCACCTTCAACAATTGGAATTGTTGGAGGAACATCAAACTCAAGCCTATGACCATTTGAAAGTGTATCAAAATCAAATTTCAAGGAACTATAACAAGCATATCAAACCAAGAACCTTTCAAGTAGGAGATCTAGTATTGAGAGAAAATCCAAAAAATGAGGCGGATAGAGAAAAGAAAGGAAAGTGGGAAGAAAATTGGCTTGGCCCATTTGTCAATGTTTCTTCATTTGGAATGGGGACCTATAAATTGGCCGATTGTGATGGTGATGAATTGCTAGAACCTATCAATAGAATTCATCTTAAGAGGTTCCACACATGATTCAGAGGAAAGAGTATCAGAAGAAAGAGTATAAGTTGAGAGTATCAGATGAGTCAGCATCACCTTTGTACATGAAAAAATTCAAAAATACCAAAAAAAAAAGAGAAAAGATCAAAATACAAAAAAATCATAAAGTTCAAAAACCAAAAACATTTGAAAAAGAAAAAAGTTCCTTGGTGAAAACCTAGCAATAGGCACCTTGGTAGCAAAGAAAAAAGAGAAAAAGAGCAATAATCCCAAGAGGTGAAAACCTGGAAATAGGCACCTTTTGTCCCTTAGGTCTTTCCTAGTTGCATTTTTACATATGGCATTTCATCATCTCACTTGTCCATATCCTCATTGCATCCATCATTTGTGCATCATCCTAATGAAGTATTAGAGCTGCATTTTTGTCGCATTCTAGGTTCAGTTGCCCTAAGTTTCACATTTGTTGCATTTATCACTTGGGGGCATGCATCATAATATTTTTGGTACCAACCGGATTCAATCGTGCAACATTTTAGTCACATATCAGAAGTAGATTTTCAGATTCAGAAGAGAGATATATATGGAACCTTTGATAGATATCATTGTTAAAACCCTAAATAGTTTGATCACATAACATAATCATTGACCTTAATTGAATTATTTTATAAGGATTAAAAATTGACAAACCCTAAATGATTAGACTATCTAGAATTCTTATTTGAAAATCTTCATCCATTTCACAAACACTTGGATATTTTTGATGAGTTTTTCATTGAATTTTTTGAGTCATGATCATTTTATCTAATCAATGATGTTTTAGCTAGATTGGCAATGATAGAGACATGATGTTTTCTTAAGTTTCTAAGTGATTGTTTTGAGGAAGATCCTTTTACTTATGTGAATTAGTCTAAGGACATGGTCATCAAAACACCATTAAGGACATTCATATGGGACGAAGGGTTAAACTTTATTTGTTTATGAAAAAGGATACCTTGGCTATTTAGATTTTCCATATCTTAATACCAACATCTACTTGCAACATTGAATCTGATTAACTTGGTATTCATACTCCCATAGTTGGTCTTTCAACTAGTGAGGGTTGTACTTGGTTTTGTAGATAGGGTTACCATAAGAGAGAAAGTCATATTCATATTCTTATGGTCGCAATGGCACCAGTAATGGTTGTATTAACTCCTAGTTCCACAATGCTCTATGATGAAATATATCTCAGTTTACATTTCTTTCGCAAACCTCAAGGACAATTAGTTGCATTGCATCTTCATGTTAGCTTAATTGCATCTTCATGTTAGCTTAATTGTATCTTCATGTTAGTTTAATTGCATCTGCATTTTAGATTAATTGCATCTTCATTGTTAGATTAATTTTTCTTTCTCCAGGTTAGTTTTGAAATGGCTTACCTTTCTAGCATTTTTTTTTCCAAGTTCAAAGGGGGGGATTAAAGTTGACAACACTTCATCAAATTTAATGGTTTCAAGTCATCAATATGAGATTTTCCTTTACATTCATACTCATTAATCATTAATCATTATTCATATCAAGAGAAAAGCAAAGAAAATACACATTAATCATTATCCATTTATCCACATCATTTAGCTTTGCATATCATAAGTTAAAATTGCATACATCCAAAAATCAAAAAGATAGTTGCATTCATTTATAATAGCACTAAGTATTTCATCCATTGCATTGCATAATCCATGCATCATGTTTAAATCAGAAAAGCATATAGAAATAATTTGCATTAACATCATTTGCATCCATTTATCTATGTCCTAATCTAAGACATTGCATCCATAGCATAATAGAAGTAAATGCATCATAGAAACATGTAGATATGCATAAAAGGAAATCTCATAACATTATTAAAGGAGGAATCAAAGATCATCATAGATAAATGTCCATCATCAATGTCTATAACATAAATTAGTACATCAAAAAAATGGTCCATACATCAGAGTCCTGCTAAAAAATACATATGATACATCATCAATGCCATATCAAGATATCATAGATCCTGAATCTATCTCATGACCCGACAGGGGCACTTGATCCATCTCTAGCTATACTTGTGCCTGAACCCCCTACACCATCAGGATCCCTATCACCTGCTCTATCCTGTGTACTGGGAGGTACCTAACTATTGCTCGCACTGGTAGGTAACTGAGCCAAAGTAGACAAAAACTGCTGTAACATGGTAGTAACCTGATCTAATCGAGCATTCACAATAGTCATCCCTGCCCGTAAACCCCAAACATCTAGCACTAAATCATCTGCAACTGGAGGAACTGGAGGTGCCTGTGATACTGGAGGAGCCTATGGTGCCTGTGGCACTAATGGAGCCTGAGGTATCACTAGTGTCGTACTACTTTGTGGATCAACCTATGGAATCTATCCATGCCTTGGAACCTGTCTGGCCACCTGGACACGTCTATTTCTATGTCTGGCCCAATCTGCACCAACTATCAAAGGGGCCTGACCCTGAGGTACCTATACCTGTGCTAATCTCTGCCTATGCTACTTGAATCTGCCACCTCGGCCTCTAACATGTCCACCTCTCATTTGAGGTCCTGTAGCTCTCTATACTCAAGGAGCCTTAGGTACCCTCTAAACCCTGCATCTACGAGGTCTCCTGCTATCATCCCCATCATCCCTATCATCTCCATCATCATCTGAAAGCTCATCTACATCAGGAATGGGCTCTACTCGATCAGTGAATTTGACAAGATGATGTCACATGAACCACTTGCGATACTCAGTTGACATCCTTGCATCTGTGACATGTGTCATCATATCCCAAATGACATAACCTAACTAATCAATCTGCAAATAGGCCAACTGATAGTCCACCTATGCTCCCCACATTGATCTCTCTGCCTGTACCCTGGCATAAAGCTCCATACCCTATGGCATGTCCTGAACTTGACCAAACTGATGGAGTACTCTCCCAAAGAAAAATCTCTCAATAACTAATGGTGATCGGCCGATCATCCATCGAGGAGAAAACATATATGGTAACTCATCATCATCCTCTCACCAACTATCACAATGAAGATATGGTCTCCATATGACCTAATTTATGTCATCAATGGTATGTCTCCAAAAGTCAACCTTACCCAAACGATGCTGGAAAACCATGCCATCATACAGAAATGCATATGGATATCCATGGACCCACACTCATGCTGAAAATGGTCTCAAAATAGGGAGATTCTCCCATGTCCACAACTGTAATATCACTACACCTGCAGAAAGAGCTGCACTACACCTGTACACAACCTCATGAAAATTGTGATATAACTACACTAAAACACAAGAGCCCCAATCAAATCTTTGAGGATGTGCAATCAAGTCCTCTAATATCTGGCCCCATCTGACCGCAAAGCCACATCCTCTCCTATCTGGAAGAAGTAATCCTCCAATCATAGCTCCTAACAATGCTGGTAAAGTGGGAAAAGAGGAAAACTATGCCCAAGTAATACAATCATCTGCAATGGTGTTATCTCCAAACACTCATCTACATACACTGCTATCATAAATTGAATCATAATACACTCACTCTCCGTGAGTTAGGATCCTCAATAATCTATAAACATCCTCGGGTGTGATAGTCATCTTGTTGAGGGGTAGATGAAATGTATTATGGTCAGAGTGCCATCGCTCTACCATAGCCGTCAAAATACCTTGGTTCAATTGAAACTGAGGGAGATCTAGAAGAAAGTTGAGACCACATGTCTCGATAGTCTACTGCTCAGGTGCTGTAAGCTCATCGAACAAATCAAAAATCCAGGATGCTACACCTCGTACCCTCAACTTACGGTAATGTTCCTACATTTTGAAACAAAATGAATCATATTAGTCTTTCTCTTGGTGAACCATTCTATGCCAATCAAACACATTAAATCTATCTTTGCTCTAACTTGAGTGTATCAACTTATTGCTCCTAACCTCTATATCATGAGACACAAGGACAATTTGTAATCATTTTTAATCAAACCCGATTGACCTATCAAACATTCATCACTATGAATTTTCTAAAATCCTAAACACTAAGTGACAATCTGGATGAACATTTTCTAGCTTGGAATCTAATTGAGTTATCTGGACGATCGATTGAAAATACTTCATCTATTTTCTATATCAAATTTCAAACTTCATGGTAGGCGGCACTTTATTTAGTGTACGTAACTTTTCAAGCCCCGCGGCATTTCAATCATTAAACATGACACTTTAAACCTCAGAAGCGGCACTTGACTAATCAGGTGGCCTTTTAAAGTCCTACGTGGCTTTTTACATATCATAAGTGGCTTTTAAAAACTAGGGTTTTTAAGCGACTCTTTGCTAGTTGGGTTACAAATTTTGCCCTAATTCTTACATAGCTCAGGATTTCTTCTACGTGGATTTTTAACATGTAGAGGCAGCTTTTCTATGCCCTACATGGCACTTTATCTATCCTATGCGGCTTTTCACTAAATTCTACCTAGAAAGCATTAAAATTGAGTATTAAATGCTATTTAAAGAGCAATAAATGCACTAGGAAGGTTCAAACCACTCACCGGAGGCCCATAGTTAGGAGGTCTCTGATATTGGTGTGCTCACTCAAACCTATGCTCTCGAATGGGGACCACCATCATTGTCAATCTTCAGAGGCTCAGAGCAAAATCTCAATAGTAAAAAGTGAAAATGAATAGTAAATTTTGGTTTTTCACCCTATTTAAGCTATTTTACCCTATTTTGTGAGATTTTTGACCCAGTCCAACGAAATCTGCATATTTTTCACACTAGGGCATTTGTTCAACATCTTTCAGCATCATTGTTTATTAGAAATGCAATCATCTTAGATCTATTCTCTCAGAAGAATTCATCAAAAATTTTCACATCTAAGATTAATATGATTTCATTTTTGAGGGGGCATCATCATATCATCCAACGGGGATTTTGCATCATATCTTACATCAAATCTGGGGCATTGAAATTTCAAACTTTATTAGAGTATTATATTAGGATTTCATATCATAGTATCATATCAGGGTTTCATATCAGAGTTTCATATCAGGGTTTCATATCAGGTTTTCATATTAGTCAATCAACTTATCAGTATCAAATCAATGCTCAGGACATCAGGCTTTCTTTGAATTAATGCACTTCACACATCAATTCAAAGAGGGGCATTTGTAGACACCTAAAATTGACCAGGTGTATCTCAAGCATTCAAAACTATAAATCTCAGCCAAATTCCTTAAAATCTCATCTCAATACAAAAAAAATGGATCAAATCAAATGGACATTTATCAAATCAAGAGGACAAAAATCAAATCAAATTAAAAGATCAAATAATCATGAAATCAAATAATTAAATTCAAGCGTAAAGGGATTAATCAAATTATGCAATTGATTTTTCAATTGTATAGTTCAAATCAAAAAGATCAAATCCAACCCATTCACCCTTCCATGGCTAGATTAATTAAATGATTGAGTTATTTAATTACTAATTTCTTTGAGACAACCAACCAACTTTCCCTCCATTTGAGAACACCTCAAAGCTTTTGACTTAACCAAACTTTGATCATGATCAACTCACACTACCCCCTACCCTTGGGAAAATGCTATAAATACAAGCCATTTCCTTTGTGTTTGGGATCCAAGAATTTAAAGAGAAAAATAATCCTTATTATAGGCATATGGAGAGCATTTGAGAGCTTTTGAGAGCATTTCAGCATTTGCATAGCATTTTAGCATATCATGTTTAGGAGAATTTGTTATTTTCTAACACATCTTGGAGCATTTTGAGCATTTTAAGCTAGATTTGAGCATTGTTTATCATTCATTTTTTTGTTCTAGGATTGTCTTGGAGAGAGATTAAGCCTGAGAGCTCTCTTAACAAAGCTTAGATAAAGAACCATGAGATGACATGGATTTTTAGCTTCAATTCTTAGATTAAATCATAGTTTCTTTCCATAGAATTGTTGTTATTAGTCCTAATTTCATGAAGGTGTTAATCTTACACACACAACCATATATGTGAGGTACTTATAAATTTTCAAGTACCATGCCTGAGGAGACTATTTTAGGCCATATAGATCTTTCACTAGTTTGAATACGTGGTGTTCTTTACTAGCAACCTTGAATCTAAGAGCTTGTGTCATGTAAACCTCTTCTTGTAAATAACCATTAAGGAAGGTAATTTTAACATCTTTTTGATGCACCTTCTAGTCACACTAAGTTTCCATGGTGAGAAATAATTTGTTGGTGTTCATCTTAGTTGTTGGGGAAAAGGTATTCTCAGAATCAATCCCTTCACACTGAGAGAAGACTTTGGCAACAAGATGAGACTTGTTCTTATCTAAAGTTTCATCACCTTGTATTTGAATTTGTATATCCATTTACATTTTATGGGTTTCTTTCTTGTTATTTTTTAGTAGACTATGATGCTCAGTGTTTATAGCTTCTTCCCACTCAGGTATCCCTTTTGCCTCTATGTATATTTGAGGTTCATGCACATTGTGAATGTTGGTCATGAGAGAAAAATTTATAGAGTTAGAAGGTTTTCTCTTCTTCCGAGAAGTTATACCCTCGATGAGCTCATCATCATGAAGATTGCCAATTTTTGTATCCCACCATTTAGGCCAAAGAGTAGAAGTGCCAACATCAAAAGAAGGATATGAAATGTGATCATCATCAAACAAAAGATCGAATGAATCCTGAAAAAAATCAAGTGGTGTAGCTACATGTCTGGGTGAACTTAAAGGAGAAGGAATTATGGAGAGGTAGGAATATGAATAGTTGGAGCCTTTGTAGTTGAATCCCTCCCATCAGATGGACTTAATGGGAGAATGATACCCAAGTCTTAGAATTGGAGAGACTGATCATCTGAATTCATAACTAGAGGAGAGAGTTGAAATGTCCCCCATTCCTAATCAAAGACCACATCATGACTAAAGATGAGACGATTAGTCTCGATGTCAACTAGGCAGTATGTTTTGTGATTATCATTGTATCTGGTGAGCATGAGTTTCTAGCTCTTGGCATATAACTTTGGTAAGATAGCATCAAGAATCCAAACAAAAGAAATGGAGCCAAAAAAATTGATTTGACTAATTATGGGCTTACGATCTAAAAAGGTCTCTTTTAGAGCCTAATTCTTCACAACCATTGTAGGAGAGCGGTTGAGAAGATAGACAACAGTATGGAGTTCTTCAACCTAGAATTTATTGGGAACACTCTTGTTTTCAATCATAGATTAGGCAATTTTGGTAATTGTTCAATTTCTATGCTCAACGATATTGTTTTTTTGAGGGGTGTAGGATGTTGTTGATTGGCCCTTTATGCCATGTTTTTCATAAAAATGGGAGAAGATAGTAGAAATTTTTTCCCCCATTATCAATTCTAAGAATAAAAATATGTTGACCATGTTGGAAACTACAATTGAGACAATTTTTATATTTTCATTGATGTCAAACCTTAACTGGTAAGATAGTTTCTATCTTGTAAAGTGCCATATCAATTGATTGATGAAGAATATTTGAAAAGGAGAGATAACAAGAAGACCTGGTGAAATGGTTGAGTTACATGAAATTACAATGGGTACTTGATGAGATTGCACCTTGACAAGGTAATATATTGTTTATCTTAAAGTCTAAGTGAAGTTTGGATGACTACAAGATTACTCTTGACCGAGTTATAGAGAAAAATATTAAGAAACATAAGTTTAATAAGTTTGTGCAGAGTGATGTGAGTGTCAATCGAGCACCAGTATATGCTGAGAAAATTTAGTGTCAAACAAGCATCAGTATTTATCAAGTGTTAGAGAATTACCAAGTTATCTAGTGATGACCAAGTGACAGAGCATAGTATTGACCAAGTGTCACTATTATGAAAGTTTGAGAAAGATTTGAGATCCCAGCCGACATAGTTGATTTTCTTGGGATATGTGAAATGTATTTAAGATAAGGATGATTGTTGTGGAGAATTAAATGAGCATTTAATATATGTTTAACCATTTTATGTATGGATTCAAGAAGGATTTTTAGGATGTATTCTACAATGTATATGGAAATAAAATTTTGGAAGGATTTGTTGGATTTGACCTAACCCTAAGGTCTACGGTAATGATTAAGTGATAATAGATCAAGATACCTGATTAGAGAGGTATGAGATTAACCTAATTGTAGGTTATATGTGTGTATGGTATGAGGTTAATTCAGTTGATTGGCAAAATCTAAGCAGAAGGAACAGAAGGTGGAAGAGAGCAGTAGAAGACTGCATAGTGGTGATTGCTTGAAGGATTTCCAAGAAGATATTAATGATAGAGATGACCATGAAGGCCAGTCAGTGAATTAGCATTTGAGCTATAATTGGATCTATATTTTCAAAGTGAGTTGTATGTTTCAAATCATAATTTTCTATTACTTTCTAACCATTGTATCAGTTGCAAAATCCTTTTAAAAAAGGTTGACCTAATAGTCATATTGTTAAATCCTTTAATAAAGGTGGCATTCTAATGGAGCGGTCTAAGCCCTCTAACAAGGCTCACTTTTAATAGGGTGATTAAAACCTTTAATCATGTCTCATTTAATAGTGTGTATTGTAACCTTTAACTGGGTTGGCTTTTCACAGAGCTCACTTTAGAAGAGTGAAAAATTGGTAGCATGTTACTGGTGGTTTTTCCCATATTGGGTTTCCACATTAAATCATGGTGCCATAATTGTGTGAATGTTATTTGATGTGTTGTATTGTTAAGAGTTTATATGTTGCAAGTTGATTACATTAGGATAGTAAAATGCAAGTTTATATTATTGACTATATGCTATAGAGACCGAATAGATCTGAGTTGGTTGAAGTGTTTGAAAGTTTAATTGGTACATCTGGACCTAGGATAACTGATTCACCCCCCCTCAGTTATTTTGAATCATTATAAGAATTGTTATCAAAGCTTTGTGGTGCTTGTAGAGAAAATTTTGAAGGTACTTGAAGCTAAAGATCAAGATGTATAAAAAGGAGGTACCGAGGTTGAACAAAGAGAACTTCCCTACATGGAAAAGTTTGATGAAGCTACATCTAGCAGGAATTTGAGATGCTACAAAATATTGTGGAAAATTATTACATAAAAATGCTTACTATTATGAAAGCTCGACAGATGAAAGAAAAATAAGAACACAACTAAGCAATGTTGGAGATTGCATCAGCCCTAAGCTATCCCAAATTTGAAGATATAAAAGATTGCAAAATTGCAAAATAAATGTGGGATACACTAGAAACTATCTATGAAGGTGATACAAATATACTGAGAGCCAAATCTAAAAGCTTGAGAGGTAAGTTTGATGAAATGAGAATACAAGATGGTGAAACTATTGTTCAGTATTGTAGCCATGTTAAGGAGGTTTTAAATTCTATTAGAGGAGCTAATGGAACTATTAGTGATGATATTGTTATTAGAAAGGTACTGAGAGCCTTACTTCCTATATATGCTATTAGAGTATCTACTATACAAGAATTGAGATGTACTTCTGGTAACAACTTAACTCTGGAAGGTCTAGTTGGTAGACTTACTGCTTTCAAAATGTAAAATTTTGATAATTTCACTCCTAATCTTGTTGATTCTGTATTCAAATCACAATTGACTCTTCATAAATCAAGAAAAGGAAAAGAAAGACATGTGAATAGTGATAGTGACACTTCTAATGAAGATCTTGATGAACTTGAAGCACTTATGGCTAGAAGACTACCAAGAGGAAAAGGAAAATTAAAAGGTAAACTTCCTATAATATGTTTTTCATGTAACAAAGTTGGTCATATTGCTGCAAGATGTCCTCATATGAATGACAAGGATGAGAGAAGAGAAAGAAATTCTAAAGACAAAAGGGATGAAAAAGATTTCATAAGGTATAAGGAATATAAGGACAAAGGTAAGAAATCCCTCTATATTGTTGAAGAAGAAACTGACAATGAATCTAATAAATCTGATGATAGTGATATAGAAGTTGTTTATGTTTCTATGAAAGATGATTATGATGAAGATGAGAAAATTGCACTTTTTTCATATATGAGTAAAGGTGATAGATGGATAATTGATAATGGTTGCTCACATCACATGACTGGTGATAAAAGTAAATTTGAAACCTTAAACTATTGCAAAGGTGGTAGTGTCAATTTTGGTAATGAAAAACCATGTCTTGTGAAAGGAAAATGATCAATAAAACTAATTGATAAGATCATATGTGACAATGCCTATTAGGTTGAAGGACTAAACTATAACTTGTTCAGTGTTGCACAGTGTAATTTACTTCTGGATACCGAGTTGAGTTCCATCACAGAAAAGGTATAATCTTTGATGCTACTGGTGAACTAATTGCAAGTGGAGAAAAAACACAAGGTAATTTGTTCTATCTAGATTTATCTGATGAGACATGATTTTTTTCACAATATGATGATATATAGTTGTGTGTGAATGAATTTCACCTTCATGAAATTGGTTTATTTAACTACAATTCTATGGAATAATAGTGAAAATTTAAGCTAAGAATTGTTATTAAATCAATAAGCATCTCATGGCTCTCTATCTAAGCATGTTGATAAAGCTCTCATCCTTACTCTTTATCAATGACAGTCCTAGAATGAGAATTTGATGAAGATAGATGCCTAAATAAAGCTCAATTCTCTCAAATTATGATGATATTGGATCCAAATGCACTCAAAATGATCTCCATAATGCTAAAATGCTATGATAATCTCTCAATTATACTCAAATTGCTATGAAAATTACAAGAGGTTTGATGCTTTGCATTCAAATTTCTAGGATTTATTATGCTCTCAAAATGACTTCTATTTTATTGGATTTTCCCAAGGGTAGGGGGTAGATTTACTTGATCATGATTAAGCCATGGTTGAGTAAGAGGCTTTCAAATGGTTTCAAATGGGGGTACACTTTAAATGCTTGTCTCAAAGGTTGGGACAAAGAGACAAATTTGAGTGATTGAGATTCAAAGTTCAAAATAAGTGATTGAGATTGCAAATTAGGAGTGACCATGTGTTTTGTGTTCTCAATTCCCATTGGTTGCTCAAATTTATGTTGAAAGATATTAGGATTATTTAATTCAATCAATTAATTAAATTAGCCATGTAGGGATGAATAGGTTCAATTTGATTTTTTGATTTAAACTGTATAATTAATTGATTAAAATCAATTATATAATTTGATTATCCATTTTAGGCTTATATTTGATTATTTGATGTCATGGTTAATTAATCCTTTGATTTAATTTGATTTGTCCCCATTTGATTGATAAATGTTGATTTGATTTAATTTTGATCCATTTTGATACAATTTGATGAGATTAGGAGCAATTTGATAAAAAATGCAGATTTGGTTGTTTAGAGAACACCTGGTCAATTTTAGGTGTCTACAAATGCCCCTCTTTGGATTGATGTGCGAAGCACATTGATTCAAAGAAAATTTGATGTCTTGATCACTAATTCGATGTTGATTGATTGATGTAAAACCTGATGCAAAAATTGATAACCTGATATGAAACTCTGATGCAAAACCTGATGACAAATTGATGTGGTGTCTTAATTTGATAGATGCAGAACCTGATACAAAACTGATGTAGAATGCCCCACTGATAAAAGTTTGAAATTTTAATGCCTAGATTTGATGTAAGATATGATGTAGAATCCTAATTTTGATGATATGATGATGCCCCCTAAAAAATGAAAGCATATTGATGTCGAGATACAAAAGAATAATGAAACTGATGTAGATTAAGATCCAAGATGTTTTCATTTCTAAAAAACATTGATGATGATGATGATGTCACAACATGCCCCAGTATGCAGAAAATGCATATTAGGTCTAACTGGGTAAAAAATCTCTCTAAAATTAGGTTAAATAGCTTAAATAGGTTGAAAACCCAAATTTACTATTCATTTTCACTTTTGACCATATATATTTTACTTTGAGCCTGATGAGATTGATAGCGATGGTGGTCCCCATTTGAGAGCATCAGTCTAAGCGAGCACGTCGGTATCAGAGAACATTAGACTATGGACTTCTGGTAAGTGGTTTTGACCTTCCTAGTGCATTTATTACATTTAAAGATGCTTTTTGGATTAGAATATGCAAAATGTCACCTATGATAGTTTTAATGATGTGTAGGGTTGTTAAATTCCACATCTGGGCTATGAAATGATGCGTATGAGTATTATAACACCGCCTAGTAGTTAGGTCAAAAATGGCATCCAATGTTTAAAATATCGTGTAGCGAACCCTTCGGCAAATGTATGTTTGAAATGTCGCCTAGGAAGTTCTAAATGATGCCTAGGGTTTAGAAATGCCACATATACTATAAAGTAATGCCTCCGATGATTGAAATGAAATGTATAATGTTTGAAATGATGCATGGTGTGAAATTACATGTACACTTAGCCAAGTGATGCTTGCTAGAAAATTGATATAAAAAAACCTGATTTAGGATGAACAAACTGCTTTCGATTGATCGTCTGGATTACCAGATTGATTTCCAAGATAGATAGATGTGTTTCAATGATGATAATAAATGGTTAGGATGTTACAATTGTGTGTATTTTTTGGATCCTACAAGCTGCAACACAACACTTCAATAAGTCATTATATTAGTGAAAAACAAGGAATAAATAATCAAATCAATCACTAAAACTGACTTATTACTTCCTATCTAAGAGGAGTATGAATAATGCAATAATTTCCCTCACATTATGCATTTATCAGTGACATATACAACTTAGAATGGAAGATTAAAATGAAACTAGCCTATATGCTCAAGAAATGTTCATTTTAACTCAAAAAATAAAGATTATAACAATGCAATGAAGATTTAAGCTAAAATGCATGAAGATTTCTATCAATACTAGTAGCATAAGTTTACAAATTGAAAACTCAAATTAGGGGCCCATTGAGCTTAAAATTCATTCTATTTACAGAAGAATTTGGTGAATGAGAGGTTAGGATTGAAAGTGGAAGAGAGGTGGAGATTGAATCTTTGGTGATCCATGTGAGGTGATCCAAGTGATTTAACTCCCATTGGTTAGGGAATTGAGTTTCCATTTTTGCAAATGGAAATGTAATTTAGGATTTATTTAATTCCTTTTATTAATTACTTTATCCATGTTTTGATTGAATTGATTTTTTTTGATTTAATTGGCTAAGGCAATTAATTTGATTTAGTGATTAAATCACTTAGGAGATGAAATTTGATTTAAAATGAATTATGCCAATAAATTGAAGAATTTCCTTGACATAATTAGGGGTATGATCACACTTAGGGAAAATAGGGTCTATGGTCAGAGCAGACCAAATTAGGGTGGTTACATTTGCCCCTCTTTGAATTGATGTGTGAGTAGTGCATTGATTCAAAGAAAGATTTGATGTTGACTTCAGAAAGTTTGAGAATTTTGCATTTGATTGTGTATCATCTTAAAATGGAAGCACTTCCATGTTAAGAGAATTTATCCCTCCTTAGGGGATGTTTTTTGACCTCTACCATATCATCATCCTATTTTTGCATCATCTCATGCTTCTATGCTAGTTTAGGACCCTGATTGGGCCTCTCTAGGCACCTCCTACCCCACCTGGCATATTTCCAGGGGTTTTGGCCCCATGGGTCAGGGTCAACCTTGACCCTGACCTAGGTCCCCCTTTCAAATCAGGAAACTTGTCAACTACCGAGGCTCATCAAAAATTTAGTTTTCCCGCTTCCAGGTTGATTGTTTTAGGTTCTGAAGCGTTGATTAAAAAATTATATTTAATATAGGTCCTCTCCTAGGGGTAAAGGTTTTAATGGGAATTTAATCCTCCTATGTAGGCCTGCTTAGAAGATTGTGCCCTAATTCCATATAAAAGGAAGCATTTCTCTCTAATTTTCTCTAAGCATTACGAATTATCAACTAGGTGATCAAGTGAAGTTTCAAGCATCCATTTCCAAGCTCTCAAGGTGTTCAAGTCTTCCTCTCAAACATTCAAGTTCTCCATTGAAGATCAAGGATTCAATATTTCAAGCCTTTGAAGTGATTAGGTGAAAACATTCAAGATTCATCATTCAAACCCTAGATCTAGCCATCATGGTGGTGTGATCTTCCTTCAAGATCCTTTGTGCATCTTCAAAAATCTTTCATCATCTCTTCAAAGTGGATTTTAGGCATACAATCATGGAGGTTTATGGTTTCTAAATTCCATTGCTTTCATACTTTCATATTCGCATACATTTGGATTTCAATTACATATCTATTGAGTATCACAGCTTCATTGTTAGATTCAATTCTACTACTTGTTAGCATTCTATACTTTATTGATTTCAAGGTTAATTCCTAAATTAGGGTTTGACTAAGGCAAACCCCTCCCCCCACAACAAACAATATCCTTTTTCTTGTAGGTACAGGCACAAAATAATTGATTTGAGACCAGATCTAGATACCCTTTTCAGAAAACTTCTGGGATCCGCAAACAAAGTCACTTTCAGACCTGTGCAGGTCAGGGTTGATATTATTGGGTCAGGGTTGACATTTGTGGGTCAAGGTCAACCTTTTTCATAAGATGACATCAGAATAGAAAAAGATTTCTAGGTTTTGTTCGTCTCTGCGTTCTGGTTCGGGATCAACTGTCAGTTTTTCCAGAAACTCAATACAGACCTTAGAAAACAACATTCTTTGATCTGCAATATTTCAAGGTTAGTACATTTCTCCTATTTCTTCAATTACTGTCATATATCATTTCTATGCATATAATTAACAAAATTTAAGGTATCTCCTTTGTTATTCTCCCTTCCAAATAGTTGATTCATTTGTGCATTAACCCTTCTTT
>MU226330.1:1516325-1535168 GCA_018584345.1 Thuja plicata | reverse complement strand
TAGGGTCTGAGAGTAGCCCTAAGAGACTCAAGAGTGAGTCTAGAGAATCCTGAATCGAATAGGATTCCAAGTGAGATTCCTAGAAGAGAGTAGGAATTTCAGAGAGTTAGGTGACCTCCCCATCAGACAACCTATGTATAAAAAGCCTCTAACAAGGTCACACTTAACAGTATGTTTGTAACATTTAATAGGGTTGGCTCCTAATAGGGCTCACTTTAGAAGAGTGAAAATTTGGGGTACTGGTCCTAGTGGTTTTTCCCTTGACAGGGTTTCCAAGTTAAAATCCTTGTGTTATGTGTGTATGGCTTATTACTTTATTTTTTTACATTTCACATATACATTTCTAGATTGATTGGTATACTCTGCATATAACTGAGTATTGGTAAATGAGTTTTGTTGCTTATCAGTAATCAAGGAGAATAAGGACAGACAAGGTAAACTGATAGATAGTAAATTCTTCCAAGTATTTCAATGCATAAATCTTGTAGGGACTTAATAATTTGAGTTATATTAATTGGTAAATTAAAGTTTAAAGGATAAATTTTTGAGGCCACTGATTCACCCCCCCTCTCAGTTATTACTAACAATTTAGTTAAATGCATTATAGTTTCATTAGGAAATTCAATTATCACAGGTGCATTATCTTGCAAGGGTGAATCACCTAATTGATCAACAATGACTTGTCCTTTAATAGCCCTTCTATCCACATACTCAATATCAATTTCTCTCAGGATCAACACCCACTTTTCTAGTCTTCCTATTAATGTTGTCTTGCTTCAGAGGTATTTCAGAGGATCTATCTTTGCAATAAATTTTACTGTATGTGAAAATATATAATGTCTCAATTTGTGGGATGCAAAGACAACTTCTAAGCAAGCTTTTTCAATAATGTTGTAATTGAGTTCATAAGATACTAGTGTTGAGCTGATATAGTAGATTTCTCTTTTCTTTTTAGTTTCATATTGTTGAGCCAGTAATACTCCCAGTGAGGTAGCCATAGCTAAGATATATAGGATTAATGGCTTTCCATGAGAATGGGAGGAGTAGCCAAGTACTCCTTTAATTCTTTGAAGTTGTTTTCACAATGTTTTTCCCATTTGAAGTCAAAACCCTTATATAGAAATTTAGTAAAAGGTTGTGCTCTGTCTACAAGTTGTGAAAAAATCTCCTGATTGATTGGAGTCTTCCTTGTAATGTCCTCATTTGACTAATGTTGAGTGGAGGTGATATTTCTAGTATAGCTTTAACTTTTTTAGGGTCTACCTCAATTCCTTTTGTTGATACTATAAACCCTACTAGCTTTCCTGATTGAACTCCAACGGCACATTTCTTTGGATTAAGCTTGAGTTGGTATTGTTCCATGTGATCTAATATCTTTCGCAAGTCTTTAATATGAGTAGTTCTTTTTTGTTTTGTTTTAGGGGATATTTCCACATGTTTTACCTCATTTTCTTTTGGTTCTCCTTTGTAAATCTAAGCTAAGACTTATTTTTCTTCTTTTTCATCCTCTTGAGAGGTAGATGCTTTAACCATGCCAGTTGCTTTGTGAATTTCTGGTTCTTTAGCTGTAGTAGGTGTGAAAGATGGGGAAGGTTTCCCATAAGACCTTGGAGACACTGAAAGTTTTCTCAATGATGGGGTCATGTCTAGCTTGTATTCTCCCATACTAGTTTCTTCAAGTTTTAATGTTTTTCCAAAGCTTCTCATAACCATGTCTTTAGTATGTTTAGGTAAATTTTCTTTTGGAACTTCCTTGTTATGAGGAACCATACTATCTACTTTGACATTATTGCAAGTATAACAGGCATCTATTGGAATTGTTACTTCCACCCCATTATGTGTGAATTTGATACATTGGTGGTAAGTATAGGGTATTGCTTTTATTTCATGGATCCAAGGTCTCCCTAATAGCATGTTGTAAGCCAAGGGTAGATCTAGAACTTGACATATCACATTTCTTTCAACTAGTCTGATTTTGATTGGGAGAACAATGAGGCCTTTAGAGGATCTTTCTTCTTCATCATAAACTTTGATAATTATCTTACTTCTTAAGTCAATGGTTTGTTCTCAAAGTCCCAACTTCTTTATCAGATTGAGAGTGCAAATGTTCAACCCTGCACCTCCATCTATCAATACACATCTGACACAGGATTTTTGAATTAGGACTTTAATGTGTAGGGGTTGGTTATGTGGATGTGTCAATGACTTTTCATCTTCTTCTAAAAAAGAGAGATAGTGTGGTTCTATGATATGATTTACCATTTCTTGGAACTTGTCTACATCAATGTCCTTTGGCACATTTGTAGAATGTAGGGCTTGTTCAAGGACTTCCCTATGCACTGAGGATATTTTAAGTAACTCAAATATACAAATTTGAGCAGAGGTTCTTTTCAATTGATCCACCAAGTTATAGTTTTCTATAGCAATGGTTACTATTTGTCTTGCTATCGGTTTGGGAATTGTAACAACTGGTGTTTTGGAAGATGTTGTTTTTGATGAGGAACTAGCTCCTTTTATCGTGACTTGTGCTTGACTTTTTGTTACCACATTTGATTGTGTAGATGTATCTTTAGCACCTTTAATAGTGATCACATTGATTGATTCATATTTGATGTCCAACATATTGATCACACTATCATTATTGGAGTAGGTTTAATTCACTTCATTTCCTTTAGAAGCTTCCTGTTTCTCATAGTTAGGAAATGGTTTGTTGAATGCTGTATGGTCTTCATTAGTGGTGTGTCCTTCCAATTTCATCTTTCTTCCTTCAATAAGGTCTTGTATAACGTGTTTAATCTTCACATAGTTATTAGTCTTATGTCCCTTGTTCTTGTGAAAGACACAATAAGAATTATCATCCCACCATTTTGGTTTGACCTCTGGTTCCCATGGTTTTGAATCGGGAATAGTAAGAACTTTGTTGTCCAAGAGTGCCTTCAATACCATCTCAAGATGTTCTCCCAAAGGAGTGAATTTTCATTGAGGTTGAGAAGTCCATGGTCTACTCTTGTTGTTATGATTGTTTTCTTTAGGTATTGTGGTTGTTACCTTAGATTCTTTGTTTTATTGCATGTTTTTTGTCAATTTGAACACTTCTAGTTTAGGATTAACATTAGGTGCATCTAACACTCCATCATTAACAACATTCTTGTTTTGTTTCCACCACTTAGGCTTGTTGTTGTAGTAGGTAGATTTACTATCACTTTGAAGGGTGATTTCTCCTTTCTTAACAATGACCTCTTCAATACAAATGGCATTATTGATCACCCTATCAAAGCTAGGTGAATCTTGCATTTGAAAAGCATAGTTTAATTCAGGTATCAAGTCATTAATGAATATTTCCACATTTTCTGATTCCAGAATAGCTCTTGAATACCTTGCAAATATTTTCCCCCACCTTTGTAAAAAGTGTGTAAAGGATTCACCGGTTCTTTGTTTTGTGTTACACAATTCCATCATGGTTATGTCATGTTGTATATTGTAGGAGTAATGTTGGACAAAATCTTGTATTAAATCCTCAAAATATTTCACCTTAGGTGTGAGTTTGGAGAGCCACTCCATAGAATTTCTGCCTAGACTTCTGGGAAATAGCCTCATTAGGTATGTAGGTTTGTGCATGTACTATATGCTTAGAGCACAAAACTCTCTCACATGGTCATGTGGATCAGTCTCTCCCTTATACTTGTCAGATTTAGGCCTTGCCATGTTGGGAGGAGATGGAACCATGTTAATACTCTTGTCAAAAGGAAATGGACAAATGGAGTCCAAAGAGTGTTTTTTTTTTGGTTTAACCTTCTCTTGTTTGAGTGTTGCAATTTTAGCTTGCATCAAGGTTAATTGTTTGGTGAGAATAGAGATAGGGGTCAATATCTCTTTTTCCTTTAGTCTTTCCACATCATAATAATTATGTATTTTAACTCCAATGGATGCTAGATGTAGAAATTATTTCTCTTTGTCTTCACCAATTATCTTCTCTAATGTTCTTTGGAATTTCCTACTTTGTTTGAGTCTATTGTACTCTTCCTCGGGTAAGTCTCCATCAATATCTGAGTCAAACAGAGGGTGATTAATGTGATTTTCCTCTTCACTAGTATTGTCTTGATCTCTTTGGTTTTTCTCATTGTTGTATTTTGTGAAAGCATTATGCCAATCATTTATAGGAGGTTCCATTGTGGGTGTGGGTGATTCTGTGTCAAATAAAGAATTGCAAGATGTTTCTCCTTGTTGAAAATGTAGCAATCTAGGAGGTAATTTTGATTCATTAGAAAGATACTTGTTGTGTCTTGTGTTAACCATGAAGTTGAATCTCAACTATGTCCAAAGTTTCCCAATAGTGTTAAGTGAAGTCTCAAATTGTTCAAGTAAGTGTGTCTAAGTTGTAAAGGATTGTTTGTTGTTTGATGGAAGTAAATGACTCCAGTGTTAAAGGGTTAGAATGCCCTAATAACAAGTTGGAAATCAATTTTTTTTTACCAGTAAATAGACCACATGTTTTGAGACCAATTGTAAGAGCCCAAAATGACATGCAAGGTAGACTTGTGAAATTTTTTTGAAACAATAACATAAAGACAAGAAAAAGAAATAGGACCAGACTAAGGAGCCAAAAGGGTACCTAAATATACTGATTTTATCTAAGAGACAACTATGCAAGTGCCTTCTGTTGTGAATGTGACACTCTGAATGCGAGATAGGAAATACAAGATGCAAACTTATGATAACCCAAATGTGAGTTTTGATATACTGGATGTGACCTTTCTCCCTAGAAGTGATACAAGAATGACCAGATGCGAGCTAGAATACTAAATGCAACTTTGCACAACTAAATGCAAGCCATGATAGAATAAAGGTTGTATGTGTAATTTTTGTACCTGTTAAGAGACACAACACTTCAATAGATCATTGCATTAGTGAAAACAAGGGGTTATCAAACATAGCAATCACCAAAATTGATCTATTTCTTCCTATCTAGGAGGAGTATGAAAATGACATAATAGCCCTTAGATTATGCATATTCCAGTGAAAAATATGACCTAAGAATGGAAGATTCAAATTAAAAGTAATCTAAATGATTCAAAAACATGCATTATAGCTCTAGATGAAGGTTATAACAAAATAACTAAGAAATAAGCTAGAAAGCACTATGAAAATCCCTAAAAAATGAGCAACATAAGATTGATTCTTCAATTATCCAAATCTGGGTAGCATAAGGATGCTTTCAACACTTCAAAATTAGGAGCATTACAAAAATATATTTCATAAAATCAAGGGCCATTTGAGCTCAAAATCCATCCTATTTATAGGAGAAATGGAGGAAGGGGAGAAGACTCTAGAAGGGATGCCATTAATGAGAGTGTAAGACTCATTAATGGGAAGTGGTGGAAGGAATATGTAAGAGCCATTAATGATTCATTTATGAAAGTATTAATGAGGTATTGGTGAGGGTTTAAGAAGCATTGGTGAGGGTTTAAGGTCAAGCCTGGCAACTTTGACTTTAGGGGGAGGGTTGAATTCCTAATCATAGATTTAGGAATGTGACAAGCTTAAGAGTAGCTTAGGATTAGGTTTAAGGCTTAAGGCATGTGATTAAGGAGATAGAGATAGTAGGAGAGATAATGAGTGGAGGGGGGATTATCTAATTAGGGTTAATTAGCTAATTAAGAAGAATTAGCATGTGAGAAGGGGTTGGGATGAGTTTGAACTCATGGTTTGGAATTTTGAGATCGGTTAGGTCATAGGGAATATTAATGAAATGAATTGTTGTAATAACATATTCACTCAATAATAGGAATTTAATTAATCATCTAAGGTTTTGATTGATTTGTAATAATTAATTAGGACTATATCCAAATTGAATAAATTAGGCTAGGGGATTGATTTTGCAAGTGATGAGGTATAAATAAAATTTCATTAATTCCCTTTAAATTAATTACCTTAGCTAGGTATTGATTTTAATTGATTGAATTGAATTGATTGGATTGGCTAAAGTGATTAATGTAAATTAGTGTGTAGATCACTTAGGAGATTAAATCTGATTCGAATGAATTATGTCAGCCGATTGAAGAGTTGTCTAGACATAATTAGGGGTATGATCATACTTAGGGAAAATAGGGTCTATGGTCAGAGTAGACCAAATCTAGGTGGTTACATTTTCCCCTCTTTGAATTGATGTGTGAGCAACACATTGATTCAAAGAAAGTTTTTGATGTTGACTTCAGAAAGATTGAGAATTTTGCTCATGATCAAATGAAATGCCTGATGAGATTAGTCTTGCACTTGATTGAAATAAAATGATAGAATTGAATTTGAACTTGGTTGTCATCCAAAGATCAATAAAAGATCTTAAAGATACCAATTCTGAACTTGGTTGTCATCCAAAGATTGATAATACTGATTCCAAACTTGGTTGTCATCCAAAAGTCAGTATGAAGCTGCCAGGAGCTCAGTAAGAATCTTTAAAATGAGGAAATACAAGATATCCATCTTATGAGAACCAAATCTTTGTATCCAACAATCCTGACTTAGTCAAGAAAACTGTCATGCCCCTATTTTGTTTGATAACGAAGTCGTTTTAATGTTGTTTTGAGAAAAAAATTGATTGATAATAGTTTGATCATGCCCTCTCGGGAATGAAATCAAAGGAAGAATAAAAATCCCTCTATTGAAATGATGTATCACTTGTAGTGATCAGGTAGGGGAAAAAATAATGGATTAGAAGAAGTGAATAAATGAAGGTGTGTTTTGAGAAAACACACAGGTACCAAGTTAATTATGTTAAAATGTGAGTTCGGTTTTGTTCCTAATTGATCAAAGATTTTGGGAATCATGGATATGTAAATATCTTGGATTTTAGATGAATTAAAAATAGAAAGGAGTTTGAGCTCAAATCCTTATGTTGTTCGTTCAAAATGCATAATGCAATCTCTAAATGCATCTATATGTAGACTCTTAGGACTGTCACTATTTTTCAGATATTGTAGCATTTTATCATCATTGGGCACTTTTTGGAATAGATACCACCTGATAGTACAACAATCACTAATACCCACTGATATTATGAAAGTATGAATACTATGTTTATTGGATATAATGTCGGAAATAGACTTAGGCATCAAGGCATAGAAGCTAGGATGACAAGATAGTCACCTTCCTTTTACTATATCGGAATCTATGTAAGGCAAGATATTGGACCCGCAATGACCTTGAAAATTCATATCCTTGGGTACATTATGCTTCGTATACCTTAGTGATAATCTGAGTTAGAAAATAGACAATGAAATTATCTCAAACTCACCATAGTTTACACATAACAAAGATTGAGATATATGCAGCTATCTACTCGTGGTGGCAGCTCTTACCATAAACATCCAAGTTAGGTGAAAATTATAGGATCATTTGGAACAATCACCATACATAAAAAAACAAGAAAATGTTATGCCCCCATCCTTTCAACTCTTTGTCTTTGCACAGACGTCATGGAGTAACTCGGAAGACATAACAACTATCAATTGTGAATCAATCATATAAAATTTATAACTACTTAGATGCCCCTAGTGAAAACACCATGGGTATAAAAGAGTTATAATCAAACCACGATCAAACTGTGTTTAGGTAGTATTGACTCTTTTTTCAAGCATAGTAGAGATTCAACAATCAAAAGTTTGGAATTCAAGCAATATGTGTTCCATGTCTGTGTATAACCTTCTTCCTGCTTGCAATTCAATGTAGATTGTAGGAACATCATTCATGTTAGTGAAATGTTTGTGCCAGTCTTGTTTCATGAAAATGATACTTTAGTGCAAGCATCAAGATGCCCCCAGTGTAAAATAATGTGTTACCTAAGATAGAAATGTAGACAAATCCCAAGAAAGGATAAGATTGTTGCAAGGAAAAAAAGTCAATTTTTAGCATAGGTATAATCATGAAGGCCTAGTATTAGCAATGTATTGATAGATAGAGTGCATAATACAAGTGATGCCTGATTTCTAGGTTTTCACCACTTGGCAAAACTTTTTATTCTTTTTGCTACCAAGATGCCTATTTTACCAGGTTGTCATCAAGGCACTTTTTTATTTTTCAATTTTTTTGCTATTTTTGCTTTTTTGAATGTTTTTGTAGTATCAAGGTACCTATTTGCCAAGTTTTCACAAAGGATACCTTTCTTCAGGACTTTTTCCACTATTTTTGGATTTCTTCAGGATCAATTTTTTGAATGTTTTTGGCTTTTCTAAGAACTATGCACTGTACAGACTCTACTAGCCAAACATCAAGCGTAGAACCGCTTCAAATGTAGAGTATTGATAGGATCTAGAAGAACGTCTCCCTCAGGTGTAGCTAGTTGATAAGATACAGTCCCAAAAGTAGCAGTGATAATGTAATGTCCTAGCCAATTAGGCTCAAACTTTCCTTTCTGCTCTCTATTAGGCTGGTTCTTAGGATTCTCCTTTTGGATGAGATCCCCCACTTGAAATTGCCGTGGTTTAACCTTTTTATTGTACCCCTTGGACATGTGTACTTGGTACACCTTCAGATGATCGAATGCCTATTGTCTGCACTCATCAAGTAGGTCTAAATAATTCACCCTATCAATGTGGTATTGTTCATCAGTAACAAGATCTTGTAAAGATATTTGCAAAGATGGGATTTCAACATCAATAGGTAATACTGCTTCAGTGCCATAAACTAGGGAAAATGATGTGGCTCCTGTTGGTGTTCTGATGCTTGTTCTATAGGCCCATAATGCCATATTTATTTGTAGATGCCAGTCTCTGCCAGACTTACTCATAGTTCTATGTAGGATTTTAAGAATATTCTTATTAGATGCCTCAACCTATCCATTACCAGGATAATAGATTGAGGAGCAATGTGGAACTATTCGCAAAGGTCATCAATGTCTTGATTTTTAAATTGGCCCCCATTGTCTATTACAATTGATGAGGGTATCCCATATCTACAGATAATGTAGTTCAGAATGAACATAGCCACCTATTTGCCAGTGGCTTTGATTAGCAGCATAGCCTCGACCCACTTCATGAAATAATCAGTGGCCATAATGATGAACTTGTGTCCATTTGAAGAATTGGGATATATTTGACCAACCGAGTCAAAGGCCCATTGCTGAAATGACCAATGTGTAATGAAAGGTATAAGTTATCTAGCAAGATCATGGATGATACTTCCATGTGTCTGGCATTTATGACATGTTTTGGAAAATTGAATAGCATCTTTTTCCATGGTAGGCCAATAATAGCCCACTCTGAGTAGTTTCTTTGCTAGTGAAAATTCATTTGAATGTGATCCACATACAACTTCATGGACTTCTTTTAATGTGTGATCGAACTCTTTGAGCTATAAACATCTAAGAAGTGTACCATTGAGACCTCATCGATATAAGTTATTAGTTATGAGGACATAACGTGATGCTATCCTAATCAAGCCTCTTTTCTCATTTTTGGATAGATTGTTGGGAATAGTTTGGTCAGTGAGGTAAGCAATGATATTAGCATACTGAGATTGGTCTGGGGTGTTCAAAGAATAGATTACTTGGTATTCAAAGGTATCAAAGGAAGGATAGGATAGTTCTTCCACCAAGAAGTCATAGAAGAATTTATGTTCCTCCAATTGTAACATGGACACCAATGTAGCCATAACATCTGCAACTTTGTTCTCTATTCTGGGTATCTGTTGGAATGTGATGAAAACACAGTACTTCTTTAAGTCATCAACCAGTTGTTTGTAGGGTATCAACTTCTCATCTTTCATCTGATAATCTCCATTAACTTGATTGATAATGAGCTGTGAGTCACCATACATGTGTAACTCTACAATCTTCCACTCCATAGAAATATTAAGATAGTTTACCAGTGCTTCATATTAAGAAATGTTGTTGGTGCATGGAAAAATCAACTTGTAAGACTTGGGTATCTTGTATCCTTGAGGAGTTATGAACAAAACTCCTGCTCTAGAGCCTTGTTGCGTAAAAGAACCATCAAAGTACATCTTCCATGGGTACTTAGTTAGATGCATAATGGTCTCATCAGGGAATTAAATCCTTAAAGGCTCATCATCTTGGAGTGGGGAATCAGTTAGTTGGTCTGTGAGGAGTTGTCCTTTAATAGCCCTCCATTCTACATACTCAATGTTGAATTCACTTAGAATAACCCATTTTACTATCCATCTTGTCAATGTTGTTTTTCTCAAAAGGTACTTTAGAGGATCAATCTTAGCAATGAGCCTTACTGTATGTGAGAGCATGTAGTGCCTCAATTTTTGTGATGCAAAGATGACTGCTAAGCATGCTTTCTCAATAATATTGTAATTGAGCTCATAGGAGACTAGTGTTCTATTGATATAGTAGATAGCTCTTTCTTTCTTAGTTTCATCCTCTT
This sequence comes from Thuja plicata, assembly GCA_018584345.1. NCBI lineage: Eukaryota > Viridiplantae > Streptophyta > Pinopsida > Cupressales > Cupressaceae > Thuja > Thuja plicata. The sequence continues at coordinate 1,524,783 of MU226330.1, read as the reverse complement.
GTGCTATAAATACTCCTAATGATGTAGCTATAGCTGAAATATACAGGAGTAATGTCTTTCCATGAATAGGTGCCATAAGAATAGGAGGAGTAGTCATGTACCCTTTTAATTATCTGAAGTTGGCTTCACAGTGTTCATCCCATTTGAAGGTGACCCCTTTATGTATCAATTTGGTAAAGGGTTGTGCTCTGTCAGCAAGTTGTGACATGAACCTCCTGATTGACTAAAGTCTCCCTTGTAATGTCCTCATTTGAATGATGTTGTATAGAGGAGTCATCTCTAGAATATCCTTGACTTTTGCAAGATCTACCTCAATTCCCTTCACTGAAACAATAAACCCTAAGAGATTTCCTGATCGGACCCCAAAGGCACACTTCTTTGGATTGAGCCTGAGTTAAAATTACTCCATATAATCCAATATTTTTCTTAAGTCAAGAATGTGAGTATTCCTTTCTTTGGATTTAGCTAAGGTGTCATCTACAAAATCCTCCATTTTGTGCATCATATCATGGAATATAGTAGTCATTGCTCTTTGATATGTGGCACCGAAATTCTTTAACCCAAATGGCATAACGTTCCAACAAAATGTGCCCCATGCGTATGTAAATGCAGTCTTATCTTGGTCCTCGGGGGCAATTCTTATTTGATTATAGCCTGAGAAACCATCCATTAATGAATACATTTGGTAGCCTATTTTGAGGTCTATGATCATATCAATATTAGGCAGTGGGAAGTTATCCTTAGGACACACCTTGTTTAAGTTCTAAAGTCTGTACATATCTTGATAAATTTATCAGATTTAGACATTGGGACCACATTGGAGATCCATCCTACATAGGCAATGACTCTGATGAATCCAGCCTTCAAAAATTTCTCTAGCTCTGCCTTTACTAGCAATGCAACATGAGGATGCATATTTCTAAGTTTTTGTTTCACAGGTTTGATCCCGAGAGCTATAGATAAGTGGTGCATTATCACTTTAGGATCCAGTCCAGGCACATCTATATAAGACCATGAAAATTTGATCTTATTTTCCTTTAGGAACTTAGTGAATTATGTCTTCTCTTCTTCTGACAAAGATTGTGCTAGGTGGACTATTTCAGGATCTTCAATTGTGCCCAAATTAACTGGCTATGTTGGTTCTATCAGAACTGAAGACCTTTCCTAAAAGTGCTCAGGGAGGATATCAAGAATCTCATCTTTTGACACCTCTGAGAGGTCTTCACCATCAGATACATCTTTTTTTTTTACTATTTTAGGATCTGATACTGCCACAATGTGGTTTTCACCATCAATTCCCTTTTTCTTTTTATTCTTTAATTTTTTATTGAGAAACTTGATATCCTCCTATGAGATGTTCACGCTCCTTGCATTGGCAGAAGAAGGATAGGGTTCACAAGCATTTAGATAGCAAGCCGAGGTGTAGTCATTGGGAAAGTCAAGGATAGGAGCAGGATCTATACTAGTCTAATAAATTAGGTTTGGGTTTATCATAGACAAGGAATCAGACTCTAGGAAGGACAACATCACATTAGTGTCAAGACTATTAACTGACATGACATTCTTTTTTAAGTAAATTTCTTTGATATTTAGATCAATAAGAGTTAGATCTTCATAAAAAGGGTCATTGTTAGTTATATGTGGACCAAACTCTAGTGACTCATCAGTGGAACTGTCATCTTCATCTCTTCGTAAAAGGAGGATTCTTTCTTTTCACCTCTAAACTTCTTCTAGACTTAGGAAAGCACCCATCTCTCCATCAATGACGGGGAGAAGGTACTCTTCTTCTACTTCAGGAATATCAGTGTTATTGGGAGTAGTGTCAAAATGTTCACAAGGTGCTGAGGGAGTCAGAAACATGTGAATTGTATCTATTTCAATGTCTTATGTGGTGACAGATAGCTCATTCAATTCATAATCATGAGAGTTAGTGATTTTTTCATCAGATCTATTTAAGTATTCAGCAATAGTTATCTGGTGTACTCGGTTAGCTATCTATGGATCAAAGTGTGGTAGATAAAGGATACGTGTAATTGTGACTAACTGCCCCTAGTTAGGATGTAAATCCTATTGTTGAGGTGTGTCTTGATTAACTGTTGCTATCAATGATATCTCTAGATCAATTGTTGTTATGTCTCCTACCTCTGGAATAAGAGGTTGTGTTAACAAAGGGGTGTCAAGTTCTTGTGGTACCTCAAAGCTTGGTACATAGCACTCTCCTTGATAGTTGGAATTCTCTATGCCAACATGTAATAACCTTTCATAGGACCATGACTCTAGTTCTATCTCATCTATTTCATCACTCCCTTTGTCAGAGATCAGACTATCTTTTGAATTAGGTTTGTCAGATTTAGTATTAAAACCTAGTCCTATTTTGTCTCTGGTATTCTTGAACTCCATGTGTACAGTTTCAATAAGTCCTCATCCAGTGTCTCTTAGAGGTTGTTTTCCTTTGTATCCCATTTTCTTGAGGAGGTCATATCCTTTACCATACTGTTCTGGGGATATTTCTACATGTTTGACCTCATCTTCCTTTGGTTCTCCTTTGTAAAGCCAGTCCAAGACTGCTTGTTCTTCCATGTTATCTAAAGAATATGTGGATGCTTTAACCATTCTAGTTGCTTTTTTTATTTCTGGCTCCTTGGATGTAGTAGGTGTGAATGTTGAGGAAGGTTTTCCATAGGATATTGGTGACACCAGAAGTTCTGTCAGTGATGGAGTCATGTCCAGCTTGTATTCTCCCATACCTGTTTCTTCAATTTTTAAGGTTTTCCCAAAGCTCTTCATAACCATGTCCTTGGTAGTCTCAGCAACAATCTCATCCATAGCCTCCTTGTTATGTGTCATCATACTACCTGCTTTGATATTTTTGCAAGTGTAATTAGCATCCGTAGGAATTATCACTTCCACCCCATTATGTGGGAATTTGATACACTGGTGGTAAGTAGATGGCACAGCTTGCATTTCATGAATCCGTGGTCTCCTCAACAGGATGTTGTAAGCTAGGGGTAGATCTAGAACTTGACATATGACATTCCTTTAAATTGGTCTGACTCTAATGGGTAGAACAATAAGACCTTTAGAGGATCTTTATTCCTCATCATAAGCTTTGATAGTTATTTTTCTTCTAGAGTCAATGGTCTATTCTAAGAGACCCAGTTTCCTGATTAGATTAAGTGTACAAATATTCAATCCCACACCTCCATCTATCAATACATGTCTAACACGAGATTTATTAATGAGGACTTCAATATGGAGGGGTTGATTATGTGGATGTGTCAATGATTTATCATCCTCTTCAGAAAAGGAGAGATAATGTGGTGCTGAGATGTGATTGACCATCACTTGGAATTTGTCTATATCAAGGTCTTTTGGTACATTAGTAGCATGTAGGGCTTGTTCCAGGATTTTCCTATGCACTGTGGATATTTTAAGCAACTCAAAAATGGAAATTTTGGTAGAGGTTCATTGCAATTAGTCCACCAAGTCATACTTTGCTGCAGGAATAGTAACCACATGTTTTGCTGCTGGTTTAGGAATAGTAACAATAGGAACTTTGGATGTTGATGCTGGTTTTAGGGAAGAATTGGGTCCTTTGATCATGACTTGTGCTTAGCTCTGAGTCACCACATTTGATTGGAAAGAAACACCTTTTATTGCGACCACATTAATTGATTCAGTTTTAATGTCTAGCATGTTGATCATGTTATCATTATTGGAATAGGTGTAGTTTACTTCATTACCTTTTCCTTTAGATGCTTCCCATTTCTCGTAATTAGGAAATGGTTTATTAAATGTTGTATGATCTTCATTGGTAGTGTGTCCATCCACTTTGATCTTTCCTCCTTCAATGAGGTCTTGAATAACATGTTTAAGCTTAAGGAAAACATTAGTTTTGTGTCCTTTGTTCTTGTGAAAGACACAATACAGGAATTATCATCCCACCACCTTGGTTTGACTGTTGGTTCCCATGGTTTGGAATATGGGATTGTGAGAAATTTGTTTTCTAGAAGTGTCTTCAAAATAGTCTTGAGAGGCTCTCCCAAAGGAGTGAATGTTCTTTGAGGTTTGAAATCCATGTCTAGCCCTTGCTATTATCATTGTTTACTCTGGGTATGGGGGTCATTACCTTGACATCCTTGCTTTCTTGCATACTATTGGTTAGATTGAATACTTCAAGATTAGGACCAACATTGGATGTGTCTACTATGCCATCATTGACAACATTTTTTCTCTGTTTCCACCATTTAGGTTTGGAGTTGCAGTTGTTAGATTTGTTTTCACCTTGAAGAGTGATCTCCCCCTTTTTGACCATAACCTCTTTGATACGAATAAAATTCTTGATCATCCTATAGAAGCTAGGGGAGTCTTACATTTTAAAGGCGTATTTCAACTCACGTACTAGGTTATTAACAAAGATTTCCATCTTTTTAAATTCAGGAATAGCCCTTGAATATCGTGTAAAGATTTTTTTCCACCTTTGTAGAAAGTGGGTAAAGGATTCACCAATCTTTTGTTTAGTATTGCACAGATCCATCATAGTCACATCATGCTATATATTATAGGAGTAATGTTGGATAAACTATTGAATTAACTCCTCAAAAGTTTTGACCTTGGGTGTGAGTTTTGAGAACCACTCCATGGTGTTTCCTCCTAAACTTCTAGGAAAGAGCCGCATGAGGTAAGTAGGTTCGTGCATGTACTCTATGCTAAGAGCACAAAATTTCTGAACATGATCATGTCGATCAATCTCTACCATATACTTGTTGTATTTTGGCCGTGCCGCATTGGGAGGGAATGGAACCATAGTGATACTCTTGTCAAAAGGAAATGGACAAATGGAGTCCACCGAGTATTTCTTTTGGGTTTAGCCTTCTCCTGCCTTAGAGTTGCAAGTTATGTTTGCATTATGGTAAGTCATTTGGCGAGAATAGAAATAGGAGTCGGTATCTCCTTTTCTTTTAGTTGTTCCACATCATAATACGGGGGTAATTTTACACCAGTGGATGCCAAATGGAGGAAGTTTTTCTCTTTATCCTTGTCAATTATCCTTTCCAGTATCTTGTGGAACCTCTTTCTCTATTTGAGTTTATCATACTCATCTTCAGGGATCTCCCCCTCATCGTCTGATCCAAATGGAGGACATTCAAATGTGGATTCTTTATTTTCATCGATATCTTCATGCTTTTGGATTTTTCTATTGTCATATTCTTCAAAAGCTACACTCCTTACTATCCATTTGTGGAGAGTCTATATTGAGTAGGGAACTATGAGATGTTTCCCCTTGAAAGTGTGGTGATTTACAAGGCACTTTAGATCTTATAGAGGTGTACTTTTTGCATCTTGTGTTAACCATGTGTCCATATCTCAACTCCATCAAAGTTTCCTGATAGTGTCAAATAGAGTCTTAAATCATTCAAGTGAGTGTGTCTAGGAAGAAGTATCATTTTTGTTTTGGTGGAAGTAAATGATTCCAGCGTCAAAGGGCTAGAATTCCCTGATAGTGAGCTGGGAATCAAGTTGTTGTAAAAAGTGGGTAGACCACATGTATTAAGATAGATTGTAAGAGTCCGATAGGACATGCAAGTTAGATGTCTAAATTTTTTTTTGATACAGCCACAGTGAGACCAGAAAAAGAAGGATAGATTTAAAGAGTCAAAAAGGGATCCAAAATAAACTATATTTCTCTGAGAGGCAACTATGCAAGTTCCCATTGTCAAATTTTGTCAGTTTTGTCTTGGAAGTGCATGAAGTTTGTTTGATTGAAGATCGTGTTTTGAAATTTTTCAATGAGTGAAAAACACATGTAGAACAAGGTTTAAATTTTGTTGCTTGTTTGAAGGTGTTATCTTTTTAATGATTTTTTAGTTACATCAAGCATTGTTTCATTGTTAAAGGGTGAACAAACACATCTTTATGCCCTATTTTCTAGGTAGAGGATGGAAATCCTTGCTTGTTGACTTAGGTACACACTCAAATGTTAATCAGAATATAGCCATCACCAAGCACACAATGGCTCTAGTCATGATGTTGTATTAGCCAACTCCAAATGCAAGTGAGGGCACGATATGATGAGTGTCTTTGGACAATTACTTTTTGACTTGCACAAGGATTATCACCCTTTCGGGGATGAATCAAGAATTATTTCAGTTTAAGTGTTATTGATGATTGGGCAATCCATTTGAAACTGTCTCCCATAGAATTGCACAAGGAAAAATTGAGGCGTATAGCCCTATGAGTACTCAAATATGCGTAGTCTTTCAAGCAAGATTCAAGCGGCTCTACTCTACACATACCCAAGTATGTTCAAGAAATGATGTCAAAATTCCATGAACAAAACCAATTCCATCTTCCAAGGCTTTGGCCTATGAGGAAGAAATTATTTATAGTGAGTTGGAAGGGTTAGCGTAAAACCTGTCCTCACTTGGGTCGTTCCCAGAATATTTTTTCCTCAACCGGCAGGCCCTCTACTATTAAATAAGCATACAAAGGATTGGCAAGCGTAGGACATCTAGATTTATGATTCCTCTGAAGAAGAAGAGCATACTTTCCTAATCCATGTCATTTTCTACCAAAACAGAGTCAATCAAACAGTTCATTCCCTCAAGAAATGTTGTTCTCAATTTAAGATGTTCCTACTTTAGGGAAAACAAAATGCTTGAAAGTAAATTTTTTTTGTTCAATTGACCATAGTTTTTAATGCTTTTCTTGTCCAATTACTGATCCAAATTGAATTAAACGATTTGAACTTGTTCATTGAGCCACAAAATTTTAATGCTTTGATTGTTTAGTTACTGATCCAAATTGAATTAAATGATTAAACTTGTTCATTGAGCCACAAAATTTTAATGATTTGATTGTTTAGTTACTTCTTCAAAAGAAATTTAGTTTTGTTTGCCTTGTTCAATTCTCTCCAAATTCCTTTCAATTCATAAACTGATTTGTGAGTTTCTAATTTTTCTTAAAAGGAAAAGAGCATATTCCTCTAGTCAGTTTAGTAGAATATTAGAAAATGTCAATAGTTTTGAAAGCATAAAAAAATAATAGAAATCAAGATAAGGGATCAACAATCTGTAAAACCACAAGTTAGTACCTTTTTATTTTTTTCTCTTTTAGCTCTGACAACAATCTGCAAACATAAGTTAGGCTGCTAAAAATAAGATCAAAATCATGAAAACAACCACGTTAGCAAGTTAGAAATCAAATTTGTCCATGTCAGAACTCTGTATTTCTTCCCCCTGGTTGACAAATGATATTTTAGAGACCCAAAAAAATACAACCCAAAAATGATAAAAGATTGACCCCAAATGATAATATTCACCCAGGATGATATTCTTTTTACATGAAATGATAACACATACCAAAAACAAAAAATAAGCTACTAGAAATGATTTTTAAGCCAAATTTTACCTTCTGGAAATGCAACGACAGACAATATTAAAACTCCCAAAAATGATAAAAGATTTATTGGAAATGATAAGTTGCTCCTGAAAATAATAAAAGAATGATCAGAAATGATAAGTTGAACCCGAAAAAGCTAAACTGCCTGCAAATTTTGAAAATGTCAAGGGAAGAGAGTAGAATTTGGTGAAATTTCAAGAAATCTTGCACCACGGTGGGCGCCAAAGATGTGTGTGTGATTTTTGTACCTATTAAGAGACACAACACTTCAATAGATCATTTCATTAGAGAAAACAAGGGGTTAGAAAACATAGCAATCACCAAAATTGATCTATTGCTTCCTATCTAGGAGTATGAAAAATGACATAATAGCCCTCAAATTATGCATATTCTAGTGACAACCTAAGAATGGAAGATTCAATTGAAAATTAATCTAAATGATTCAAAAACATGCATTCTATCTCTAGATGAAGATTATAACAAAATAACTAAGAAATAAGCTAGAAAGCACTATGAAAATCCCCAAAACATGAGCAACATAAGATTGCTTCTTCAATTCTCCAAATATGGGCATCATAAGGTTTCTTTCAACACTTCAAAATTAGGAGCATTACAACAATATATTTCATAAAATCAAGGGCCATTTGAGCTCAAAATCCATCCCATTTATAGGAGAAATGGAGGAAGGGGAGAAGAATCTAGAAGGGATGCCATTAATGAGGGTGTAAGTCTCATTAATGAGGAGTGGTGGAAATAATATGTAAGAGCCATTAATGCTTCATTTATGAAATCATTAATGAGGTATGGGTGAGGGTTTAAGAAGCATGAGTGAGGGTTTAAGGTCAAGCCTGACAACTTTGAATTTAGGGGGAGGGTTGAATTCCTAATCATAGATTTAGGAATGTGACAAGCTTAAGGGTAGCTTAGGACTAGGTTTAAGGCTTAAGGCATGTGATTAAGGAGATAGAGATGGGAGGAGAGAGAATGAGTGGAGGGGGGATTAGCTAATTAGGGTTAATTAGCTAATTAAGAAGAATTAGCATGTGAGAAGGGGTTG
>MU226330.1:1504661-1516254 GCA_018584345.1 Thuja plicata | reverse complement strand
AATTAGGACTATAGCCAAATTGAATAAATTAGGCTAGGGGATTGATTTTGCAAGTGATGAGGTATAAATAGGATTTCATTAATTCCCTTTAAATTAATTACCTTAGCCAGGTATTGATTTGAATTGATTGGATTGGCTAAAGTGATTAATGTAAATTAGTGTTAGATCACTTAGGAGATAAAATCTTATTCAAATGAATTATGCTAGCTGATTGAAGAGTTGTCTAGACATAATTGGGGGTATGATCACACTTACGGAAAATAGGGTCTATGGTTAGAGTAGACCAAATCTAGGTGGTTACAAAGGTGATCCTCTGATCTTCTGTCAAGTTTTGTCAAGTTTTCTAAATCTGTCTCAAAATGCGTGAAATTTGTCTAATTTCACATTGTTGTCTGAGACTTTCCAGTGAGTGAAAAACACAACATGTAGTCTAAGGATTGAATTTTGTTTCTTGTTTGAAGGATTTATCTTTTTAGTGATCTTTTAAGCACATCAAGCATTTTTTCATTATTAGGGGTGAACAAGCACATCCTTAATCCCTAGTGTCTAAGCATAGGATGAAAATCTTTGCTCATAGAATTAGGTACACAGTCAAATGGTAATCAAAATATGGCTATCACCAAGCACATAATGTCTCTCATTATGATACCATATTATCTAACTCCAAATGCAAGCGAGGGCACGAAATAATGAGTATCTTGGGGAAATTACTATTTTCCTTGCACAAAGATTATCACCCTTTCATGGATGAATCGGGTAGTTTTGACTAGAATTTGTTGATTATGATGGGGAAATCCATTCAAAACTATCTCCCATAGAATTTAATAAGGAAAAATTGAGTTGTATAGCCCTATGAGTACTCAAATTTGTGTATTCTTGCAAGCAAGATTCAAGCGGCTCCGCTCTACACACCCCCAAGCATGTTCAAGGAATGATGTTGAAATTCCAAGAACAAAACCAATTTCATCTTCTAAGGCTTTGGCCTACAAGGAAGCAATTATTTATAGTGAGTTGGAAGGGTTTTCATAAACCTTTCCTCACTTGGGTTGTTCTCGACAGATTTTTTCCTCAACCGAAAGGCCCTCTAATTGTTTTAAAATCATACAAAGGATTGGTGAGCTTATGATGCGAGTGTTCCAAGGCTTGCTAGCACTTCAACCAAGAGACCTTAGCTTGTCTCTTCTAGGAACCTAATCTCATCTAGGTCCTGATTGGCTTAGATGATTAACTAAGTCCAATCCCAACTCTTCTCTAAGAGTTCTCAACTCATGTGCTTCACCTTGAAAGACTAACACCTTTTAGTTAGTTCAAATCTTCACTTCTCCTACTACACTTAGAAAGATCTAAGTGTCAAATCCACTCTAGCATTCATGAATCTTTGTAGGGGTGATCATCATCATAGAAACATCCCATTTACTTCCATTCAAATCCATTTTGAGGGATCTCATAACCATTTTCAGTCGAGTCCAAGTTTTTGTCTTCAAGAGGCCTAATTGGGCTTATTTCCTTGTAGCCTTTTACAGTGTGTTTTTCCCAATTATTTCAAAACTTTCCCAAAGAAGTTGAAAAAAAATCACACATTCAGATACCCTTTATCACTTTACAAGATATTTTGAAGTTTTTAGTTTCCTAATCCCTCCGTACATAAGGTTCCTACAATCTAGGTCCAATAGGGCTAATAGGCCTAATTTCTAGGACTGTCTGCAACCTAGTTGAAAACTTGATCAAAAATTGGTCGAATGGATTGGTATGATCTCAATCCTCATAGAATGTTAGGATATGACTATACTCTATCTATAACTACACTTATCTTGTATAGTTCTTCTCTACCCTACAAGATATGCTCGATCCTTGATCTCCAAACCTCTAACTGGACAATGTCTGCTCGCTTAGGGCTTGGCACTAAAAATAGCAACTCAACCTTTTATGACTCCTAATCCTAAATATATATATAGACTAGTGACTCCCCTTTCATATCCAACCACTTTTAGGAAGATCCCATGGTTAGTTTTCATGGGGGAGCCATGAACTGGCTGACTGGTCAGGACAGGATCAATGGACTCTCTAGATTGAAAAAAATTTAACTACGACACTAGACTAACTCAAAACTACTAGCTCACGAAATGAAAAACACTTCAAACTATCCTAAGAACACAAAATAACAACTAAGTTGGGGCATTCAATCCATTAGGTATCACTGTCACACACAAATGCTTGGATCTCCTGAAAACACAGGGTTGCAGAGCTCTATTCAAATTCAAAACTTGTTACAATGTATCCTCTCTATCGATATTAGAGCCTCCACTCACATTAGATGCCTCATTCTATGTTTATAGGAATTTTTTTTTGATTCCCCACTCCTATTTTTTAGGGGGATCCAAGGTAACCGAGTTGCATGCAACATTTGCAATAGTTGCAAATGTTGTCATGACAACTTTTTAGTAACTTTTGGCATCTTTGCCATTATTCCCCCTCCCTGAGTTTTAGGACCTCTAACCTCTTAATTTTGAGGATCCAAGATCATTTATGGCCTTATGTCATCTCTATGACATCACTTGTGTGTTTAAGACACATTCAAGGCTCAAATCCAACATTAAGCAACTAAGCCTAAGAAATATAAAAACTACTAACAATGGCTAATTTGGTGACCTTAGTCCTAATGACTAACTCACCTAGCCCAAATTGCAATGAACTTCTAAGGTCTAAAAACAACCTAACTATCTTGACTTGGCCAATTTCAAGTACAAGCCAAAAATGACTAAATCATGGAGGTTAGCCTAGGTGTGCTCCTGCACCAGCCTAGGATTTCAATATTTTTGATTCTTCAAAAGAAGAAGAGAATACTTTCCTAGTCCATGCCATTTTCTCCCATAAACACTTCAATCAAGGTTCTTTCCCTCAAATGAATTCACTCATTAAATCAATCCCCCATGATGATTTTTTGTTTCCTCCACTTGGAAGGAAGAGAAAATCCTCTAGTGAGATCAAGAACAAGCTTAATTTTGATTTAAGTGTTCCTAAATTATGAAAACACAAGTACTTGAAAGAAAAGTTTTATTGTTCTTTTTCCCACAAGATTTAAGTGCTTCTCTTTTTCAATTACTATATCTCAAAATTAGATGATGAATTTCTTTTTCTCACAATTTTACGATGACTTGTGTTGTTCAATTTCAAAACCAAAGGAGATTAAATGATGTAGCTTGTTACATTAGTCTCACAAGATTTAGGGATTTGAGTTGTTCAATTACTTTCCCAAAAAGGAATTATACAATGAAATGTTTTCCTTGTTCATTTACTCCAAATGCCTTTCAAGTCTTAAATCAAATTTTGAGTTTCTAATTTTCCTTGAAGGAAAATAGCATACTCCTCTAATTGATTTATTAAATGATAAGAATTTGTATTTTAATGTGAAACTTTGAACAAGGTAGAACAAGTTAATCTATCAAAAACCTGCAAACCACAAGTTAGCCATTTCCTTTTCACCTTCTTAAGAAAAAAAGGTACAGACAACAATTTGCAAATAAATATTAAGCTATTTAAAAGACAGAGATATAAAACATCCAAAGATCAGTAGTTAGGATTCTCAAGTTAAACTCAAAAACTAGATGCAATCCTATTTTCCCTAGATGTGACTGTCTTTCCCTAATGTGATTTCATTTCCTGAATGCAATCTAGATATTATCAGAAGTGATGCTTTACTAGAAGGGATGTAAGATTCACCAGATATGAGCCTTGATATCTGGGATGCGATGTACATTCCAAGATGCGATACAATTTCCCTAAAGAAAGCCTTTATGACAAAATGGGACTCTGCACCTGCAAATAGAGAAGAGAAATTAGTCCAAAATGAAGAATAAGGTGAGGTAAAATCCAAGATTCTACCCCATGGTGGGCGCCAGAAATGTGTGCGTATTTTGCGGATCCTGCAAGCTGCAACACAACACTTCAATAAGTCATTATATTAGTGAAAAAAAGGAATAAGAAATCAAATCAATCACTAAATCTGACTTATTTCTTCTTATCTAAGAGGAGTATGAATAACGAAATAATTTCCCTCACATTATGCATTTATCAATGACACATACAACTTAGAATGGAAGATTCAAGTGAAACTAGCCTATATGCTCAAGAAATGTTCATTTTAACTCTAAAAATGAAGATTATAACAATGCAATGAAGATTTAAGCTAAAATGCATGAAGATTTCTATCAAAACTAGCAACATAAGTTTACAAATTGAAAACTCAAATTAGGGGCCCATTGAGCTTAAAATTCATTCTATTTATAGAAGAATTTGGCGAATGAGAGGTTAGGATTGAAAGTGGAAGAGAGGTGGAGATTGAATCTTTGGTGATCCATGTGAGGTGATCCAAGTGATTTAACTCCCATTGGTTAGGGAATTGAGTTTCCCTTTTTGCAAATGGAAATATAATTTAGGATTTATTTAAGTCCTTTTATTAATTACTTTAGCCATGTTTTTCTTTGTTTTGATTGAATTGAATTTATTTGATTTAATTGGCTAAGGCAATTAATTTGATTTAATGATTAAATTACTTAGGAGATTAAATTTGATTTAAAATGAATTATGCCTATAAATTGAAGAATTGTCTTGACATAATTAGGTGTATGATCACACTTAGGGAAAATAGGGTCTATGGTCAGAGTAGGCCAAACTAGAGAGGTTACAAGAATAATCATATAAATGGATGTTTGATGTGTCAATGAGATTGGGTATAAAAAAATTGATGTATTGCTCCCTTCTCAAGATCTAGAGGTTAGGAACAATAGGTTGATGTGGTAAAAAATAGAAAGCTTAGATTTGATTTGTTTGATTTACTTGAAATGATCCACTAATATAAAGATTCTAATATAACTCACTTTGTTTGCAAATTGTAGGCACATTTCCGTAAGTTATATGTACGGAATGTTGCGTCTTGGATTTTTGATTTGGCTAATGAGCTAACAGATCCAGAGAGATGGATTATAGAGCAGTGTGGTTTAGGATTCCTTATCAATCTCCCTCAGTTTCAGATGAACTGAGGTTTACTTAAAGCTATGGCAGAGCATTGGCACTCTGACCATAATACTTTCCATCTACCCCTCGGTGAGATGACTATCATGCCTGAGGATGCATATAGATTGTTGAGGATTCTCACCCAAGAAGAGAGAGTATATTATGATTAGGTTTACGATGGTAGTGCATGTAGATGGGTTTTCAGAGATGACACTATTGGAGATGATACCATTATGTGGGCTTAGTTTGCTTCATTTCCCATTTGCTGGCAATCTTGGGTGCAGTCATTGGTGGTTTACTTCTACCAGATAAACAAAGTCACATATTCTTAGTCAGATGGGGTCACATTATGGAGGACTTAATTGCACATCCTTAGAGATTTGATAGGGGATCCTATGTGTTGGCACAATTGTATCATGATTTGCGCGAGGTTGTTTACAGGGTGAGTATAAAAATATCAACAGGTGCAGTTTATTTTATAGTTATGGACTTGGGAGCACATCCCAATTACAAGACCTATAGCAGTTTGAGTGTGAGGTCGAGGAGATCCTTATGTATTCTTGTATGATGGCATGGTTCTCCAGCATCATCTGGGCAAGGTTGAGTTCTGGTGAAGGAATATTGTTGATATTGATCAGGTCATGTAGAGGCCTTACTTGGGATATGAGAGATGGAGAGAGGATGAGGATGAGCTTCCATATATGTTTTCCCCTCAGTGGATGATTGGTCGGTCACCACTTTTTATAGAGATTCTATTTTGGTAGAGTTTTACCATAGTTTAGTAGAGTAAAGGACATGCCTCAAGGTATGGCATTATACACACGAGTCTAGGTAGAGCGATCCCTATATGGAGATCAAGTAGATTATCAATTCGCATTTGCAGAGATTGATTGTTTGGGATATGTTAGATGGGAGATGTTGGAGCATGTTGCTGATCTGGGGATGTCTATGGAGTACCAAAAGTGGCTCTCTTGTGAAAGGTTTACTAGATTTATGGAGCCTACATAGCCTATCCCAGATGAAGATGAGACCTCTGATGATGAGGATGGAGATGGTAGTGATGGTGGTGGTGGTGGTGGTGGGAGGAGAGAATGGAGACAATGAGTTCAGGGAGTTTAGAGAGCTCCTCTGGTATAGAGATTTGCAGGACCTTGGATGCGGAGTGGTCATGTGAGAGATGGAGGTGGTGGATTTGGTCAACCTAGATAGAGTTAGGTACATGTACCTTTGCAATGATAAGCACATCCCAGACTAGCTACATATTAGGGTAGGCAGAGACACAGATAGATACAATTGGCTAGACAGGTTCCTTTAAAGGGTTAGGGTCCTCCTCAGAGACCAGTATCTCTATAGAGATAGGTGCCTCCTTAGGTAGATCCTCAGGTTGTTTCATTACATGTTCATGTTTCCCCATAGGTACCTCTTGGTCCATAGGCACCGTAGGCTCATCAGATTATTCTAGTTGTAGATGTTTTGGTACAGGATGTGAGGAATTTTTAGGTAGGGATGACTACTATAACTAGTCAGAAGGATTAGGTGACTACTATGCTACAACAATTTCTGACTATGATGGCACAATTTCCAAATGTTTCTAGTACAAGT
Organism: Thuja plicata; assembly: GCA_018584345.1. Classification (NCBI taxonomy): domain Eukaryota; kingdom Viridiplantae; phylum Streptophyta; class Pinopsida; order Cupressales; family Cupressaceae; genus Thuja; species Thuja plicata. Next base: position 1,509,639 of record MU226330.1, on the reverse strand, counting down.
CAGACACCACTGACTACATAAGATAGACTGGGTGATAGGGATCCAAATGGAACAAGGGGTACAAGTACAGGTGATAGATCAAGTGTTTCTACTAGGGATGGATCAGATTCCCCTACTGGGTCTTGAGACAGATCTAAGATTTGATCTTTTGATATTGATGTATCATATGTATTTTACTGGTCAAGACTTTGATTATGGATCATTTTGTCAATGTATCTTGATATACAGATTTGTTGGACTCTTTGATGATGGAAATTTATTTATGATGACTCTTTGACTCCCCATTGATATTGTTATGATGTTGATGTGAGATTTCTTTATATGTAGATCTACATGATTTATATGGTGTATTTACTTTTTTCTTTCTTTTTTTTTATGTTATGGATGCAATGTCTTATATTATGACATAGATAAATGGATGCAAATGATTTATGCAACTACTTCTATATGTTTGTTATCTTATCATGATGCAATGGTAAAATAAATACAACTATATTTTTGGATTTTGATGTATGCAAGTTTATTGATGAAATGCAATCTTAAGGATGGAAATGAATAATGGTTTAATGCTTCTTTTCTTTCTTTTCTTGTGATGTATAAAGATAATGAATAATGATTAATGAATGAATAGATGCAAAATATAATCTCACATTATTGAGTTTAAACAACTAAATTGATTGAACTCCAAAAATGATTAACCCACTGTGAACTTGGAAAAATCTTCTAAATAATACAATTAATCTAACATGAAAATGCAATGCAATGCAACTAACTGTCATTGATTTTTGCAAAAGAGATGCAAAAGAGATATATTTTCATCATTGAGCATTGTGGAAATAGGAGTTGATACAATCCTTACTGGTGCCACTACGAGCATAAGAATATGAATATGACTTTCATGTCATTTGGTAACTTCTTTAGGAAACTAGTACACCATTTACTAGTTGAGTGACCAAATATGGGAGTATGAATATTGGTTTTATCAGATTCAATGTTTCAAGTGGATTTTGATATTAAGATATGGAAAATCTGAATAGCCAAAGTATCCTTTTGTGTAAACAAACAAAGGTTAACCCTCCTTCCTATATGAATTTACTTGATGGTTCTTTGATGACCATGTCATTAGATGAATTCACACAAGTTAGTGGATCTTCCTCAAAATAGTCACACAAAAGTCAAGAAAAACATCATGTCTTCATTATCGCCAATCTAGTCAAAACATCATTGATTAGCTAAAAAGATCATGACTTGAAAAGGTTATGAAACTCATCAAAAATTTCAAGTTTTTCGCAATGTATCAAGATTTTCAATAAGAAATCCAAACATGCTGATCATTTAGGGTATTGTCAAATTTTAATCATGATAAAATAAGTCAATGAAGTTCAAGGATCAAGTTATGCGATCAAACTATTTAGGTTGTACAATGATATCCATCTAAGGTTCCAAAATATCTCTCCTCTGAAGTTTTGAAAATCTGCTTCTATCATGTGACCAAGATGTAGCACTTCTAAATCCATTTGTACCAAAAACTAAGGATTTTCCCCCAAGTGATAAGTGAAATCATGTGTAAAGCTTGGGCAAATGAAACCTAAAACTGACAATGCATCTGAGAGACTTTATTATGACTATGCACAAATGATGGATGCGATGAGGATGTACAAATGAGATGGTGAAACGACAATATGTACAAATGCAACTAAGAAAGACATAAGGGAACAAAAAGCATCTGTTTCCAGGTTTTCACCTTTTGGGTTTATTACTCTTTTTTCTCTTTTTTTTTTTCTTTTTTTGCTACCAAGGCACTTATTGCTAGGTTTTCCCCAAGGAACTTTTCTCTTTTTCAATTTTTTTTCTCTTTTCTTTTTTTTTTTGTATCATCAAGGCACCTATTTTCTAGGTTTTCACCAAGACAACAATTTTTTATTTTTGAATATTTTTCTTTCTTCATGCTCAATTTTCTCCTTTTTCCAATTTTCTTCTTTTCCATCGTTTTTGACTTTTTGAAATTTCTCATGTTTTTGGATTTTGAACTTTTCTCAATATTTTTGGACTTTTGACTTTTCTCATGTACAAAAGAAGATACTAGCTCATGTGATACACACTCGTCTGATGCTCTTTCTTCTTATACTCTTTCATCTAATTTAGGTATGAAACCTCTTTAAATGGATGCTTTTAATGGGCTCTTACAACTCATCACCTTCATAATCAGCTAGTTTGTAGGTTCCCATTCCAAAAGAAGAAGTGATGACAAACGGTCCAAGAAAATTTGCTTCCCATTTTCCCTTCTTTTCTCTATCAACTTGATTTTTAGGGTTTTCTCGTAACACTAAGTCTCCCATTTGAAAGGTTCTTGGTTTGATATGCTTGTTGTAGTTTCTTGAAATTTTGTTATGATATACCTTCAAATGATCATATGCTTGTGTTTGATGTTCCTCCAACAATTCCAATTGTTGAAGTTGGGAAAACCTATAATCCTCATGAGTGATTAGTCCTATTAGTGAAACTCTTAGGGATGGAATCTCAACTTCTAATGGTAAAACAACTTTGGCCCCATAAACCAAGGACAATGGTGTAGCTCCTGTTGGTGTTCAGATGCTAGTTCTCTAGGCCCATAATGCCAAGTTTATCTAAATATGCCAATCTCTTCTTGATTTATCAACCAATCTTTTCAATATTTTGAGGATATTCTTGTTCGTAGCCTTGGCTTGTCCATTACCTTGAGGATAGAAAATGGAGGAAGAATGATGAGTGATATGAAAAGTTTCACAAAGTTCATCCACATCTTTATTATTGATTTTTTTTCTGTTGTTCATGATGATGGCATGATGAATAAAATATCTACAAATAATATGATTAAGGATAAACATAGAATTCTATTTTCCTATTGCAGTTGTCAAAGGAATGATCTCTACCCATTTGGTGAAATATTCTGTCACTGTAATGATATATTTATGAGCATTGGAAGAAGGTGGGTAAATCATTCCAGTAAGCTCAAAACCCCTTTGATAAAACAACCATGGTGTGATAAATGGATGTAATTCTTGTGTAGGTGCATGGATCATGTCTTCATGATATTGACATTTTAAACAAACTTTCACAAAGTGGCAAGCATCTTTTTCTAAGGTTTTTGAAAAGTACCCCATACGAAGGATTTTCTTAGCTAAATTTAACCCACTAGAATGTGACCCACAAATAGCCTCGTGAACATCTCTTAAATATAATCTTGATTCCTTGTCCTCTAGACACCTAAGAAGCATTCCGTCAAGACCCTTGTGATATAATGTCTCTGATAAGATGGTATAACAAGCGACTTGTCTTATAAAATGTCATTTTTGAGAATGGGTTTGGGCCAAAGGTAAGGTTTGGTCTTTAAGATAGGAATAAATTGGTCCATACTAGGGTGAGTCATGTCAATGAATAAGGGCAATTATTTGGGTATCAAGTAAGTCAAATGCCAGTTTTGCCAACTCTTCCACCAAGAATTTGTACCTCTCATTTTGATTAGGCATTTGGAGTAATGAAGCCAAGGTAGCCATAACATCAACAACCCTATTCTTATATCTTGGAATTTTCTCAAATGTGATCAAGGAAAAATATTTTTTTCCAGTCATCCACCATCCTTTTATATGGCATCAATTTTTTGTCTTTAGTGTTGTATTCATCACTGATTTGATTGATGACTAATTGAGAATCTCCATAAACTTTAAATTCCATGACATTCCATTCTAAGGCTATTTTGATGCCTATGACCAAAGATTCATATTCAAAAAAATTATTTTTGAAAGGAAACAATAGTTTGTAAGATTTGGGAATTGTGTATCCTTGAGGTGTTATCAAAAGAATTCTTGCCCCTAAACCATTTTGAGTATAGGATCCATCAAAATACAAGGTCCATGTTTTTGCTTCCACATTAACAATTTCTAAACCAGTAAACTCTACTTGAATTGGATGTGTAGAATCTAAAGGATGTTTGGCCAATTGATCAACAATCACTTGTCCCTTTATTGCTTTCCTATCCATGTACTCAATGTCAAATTCACTAAGCACCATTACCCATTTTGCAATCCTTCCCGTTAGAGTTTTTTTACTAAGTAGATAATTCAATCGATCAATTTTGGAAATTAACTTCACTTTATGCATCAACATGTAATGTCTAAGCTTTTGAGAGGCAAACACCACTGGTAGGCAAGCTCTTTCCATGAAGCTATAGTTTAATTCATATTTTATCAATATTCTACTCAAGTAATAAATGGATCATTATTTTTCTTCATTATCTTATTGTGACAATAGAACCCCTAAATATTTCTCCTTTTCTGATATGTAAAGTAATAAGGGTTTGCCTTTGATAGGTGGCATCAAAATTGGTGGGTTTACCAAGTATGTCTTCAACAATGTGAAAGCTTGTTCACACTCATCATCCCATGTAAAAATGGTGTCCTTATGTAGAAATCTTATAAATAAATGGAAATTTTCCACCAATTGGGAAATGAATCTCCTTATGGATTGAAGTCTTCCTTGAAGAGACCTTAATTTGACTAATATTCTTGGGAGTTTCCATGTCCATGATTTCTTGCACTTTCTCACGATCTACCTCTATTCCTTTTTCTGAAACAATGTAACCGTTATCCTAATTTTTAGCATGCATAAAAATAATCATAAATAGGAAGAGATTGCATTTTTGAGGTCCCATTAATATTATCCCTTAGGTATTATTAATCAACATTTTATAACTGCATTCATTTTCAGAGATTGTCATTTTGTACTCTAAGAATTGATCACATTCTAGAATTTTTAAATTACAATTTTGATCAATTACATTGTGCATTCAAGATGAATGTATTATAAAAATGATATTTCATCTTTATTTTCATGTCAAAACAATAGTACATTGTAGAATAAAAGGCATAATTGAAAGTATGGAGTAGAGGTCCCATGCATTGCCTTGTGGTTGGTTTCTTGATGCTTGCATATTAGGTCT
>MU226330.1:1487219-1504611 GCA_018584345.1 Thuja plicata | reverse complement strand
GCATAATTGAAAGTATGGAGTAGAGGTCCCATGCATTGCCTTGTGGTTGGTTTCTTGATGCTTGCATATTAGGTCTCCATTGCTGGTTGCATATTAGGTCCTAGGTCTTCATAGTCCATCTTCATCTACATATAGGTATTCTTAGGGTTTACCTACAATATGGTGAAAAATATGTTAGATCCAGTTGGATCTAAGAAATACATGGAACATAAACAACACACAATCAATCTTTCTGAAAATTGCATATCAATATGATGAAATCAATGTAATGAGAAAACATTCATCTATAATATCTAAAGAATAGTATTAAAGGGAATTGTTCTAAACATGAAACCTTTTGCTATGTATGATCACTTTTATATATGTTATTCTTCTCTATATAATCAGATATCTAAATGAAAGGGACTTAGTATTACCATCTGAGAAACCTTTTTCATGATTAGATCAACCTATGAGTTCACCAAATAACACAAACCAATCAATATTCATGAGTGAATTTTATCTTATATTCACTCACAAATATTAATTGGTGCATATGATTTGATGACCTAATAAATTGAGTGTTATTTTGTGTGCAAATGGGCAGGTATCTATAACTAAATGCAGGAAACAAAAGAAAATGATGCAATGGATGTCACGAGCCCGTGCTCAAACTTCACATAAGACATTATGTGTAGAAGGATGGTTGATATCTCAGAAGTTTTTTTCTCATGTACATAAGAAGGATGAGGTGCAGACATATGAAGGTGCAAAAGATGCTACAGAAAGGACATGAACAAAGAAAGCTAGAGAATTGCAGAATTGAAAGACTCTAAAGATTCACTATTTTTATGCACATAATGGAGAGTGAGAAAATGTTGTTACAGTAAGTGTTTCTTCATATATATGTTGTTGCTAGACATTTGTTAAAAGTTCACTTGGAGGATCTAAGTTGAAATCTCATACATAAAGATTTTGCATAAACTGTGTTAAATGAGAAGATATCATTGTAGTCATTTTAAAAAATAGCTGATTCTGACAAAGTAAAATTATGCAACAAAAAATGTGAAAACTGCAAGTTTGGATAGAAATTATCAGTCTCAGATTAGCATGGGTGTGCACATATAGAGAACAAACATAATGGAAAAAGTATTAAAAGATATCTAGGAGCTTCATCAAATGAGATCATGCTGAGATATTGCAATGTATAATGTATTTTAGACAAACTGTTGAGACAATTTATTTTTGCAAAGTTTACATCTTATATAGATGTTTTGAAAATATGAACATTCATAATAACAGTTCAAGACAGGTAAAGAATTGTAGATGTAGATTTGATTTACTATTTTTAAGTAAAACCCATGGGAGTCATGAGCCCGTGCTTGAACCCCACAGGTTTGTTCTTTCCTATGTATACTTCAAAAGAAAAACAATGTATTTTCACATTAAAGACAATAGCATATTCAAAATATTTGTGCTAACATGCTGAAGAGATGCTCAGTATTATCATAAAGACTGTAAACTAAAAGTGTTTTTTAAACATAATGTTGTAGTTAAATATCTTATGTGTGTTTCTTTTTCAAACAATGGAGTGTCATTAAACAGAGAAGCATATATTGTGCTTGCTAGTTACTTGTATTTGAAGACAACAAGAATGATGTTTTTATTAAAACATTCAAACAATACAAATCCCATGGTTCACTTCAAAATTGAAGAAGCTTCAAACTAAAAACTCCAAGTGCAAAGCTATGTGGTTATTTTAAAGTGATGCAAGTAAAAGCATGTGGGAATGATAGTGAGGTTTGACATCAAGCAATACTAAAGTTCATGGGCTCGATAGTAAACAAATTATAGTTCAAGAGTTGTATGAAGATTTAAAGCTACACAGTTGACATCAAACAGAGAGCACCAACATGCATTAAACACTTAGAAGGTTCATATTGATGCAATAAGAAGAGATAAATAAACAACAGAGGAGATGATCACTTATTTGTATGTACAGAAGCAGCTGGTACATTATACTTCCAAATCATGGTTGTGTCAACTCACAGTGGAAATGTGAATATTATGACTAAAAGATGTCATAAAGTTTGAAGAGAATACATTCACTGCACCTTTCAGTCATAAGCTACATTTCTATATGCTAAAGAGAGTCACAGTTTCTAGTCTCAACATGGTGGTCGAGGTAAAACATTCATAAATTGGTTTGTTGCCCATGTGTCTGAAGGAAGAAGTGAAAAGACATACAGAGGAGGCTGCGGTGTTTTCCTTAGTTACATATCACACAACAGACTGGGGATAAGTCTAAACCTATGATTGAGATTTCCCCAGTTCAGAGTCGAGGTTCATGGGTCAACATCTCAATCATATTTTAAGACCACTCCAAGATTGCAGTGGTGTTTCATCTTGAATCTACAAGTGGTGGTCAAACAGAGAAGAACTCCCCGAGTCTTATTCATACACTGTGGTTTAAAACCCAAAATGGTGTTAAGACATCAATCCAGAACCTGAGTTATGATTGAATCTACAGTGCCATTTGTAAATGGCTTCAAAAACACTTCATCATCAAGTGTTCCAAGATTTCAAGTAGACTGAAGATAACTTACAGTTGAAACCTGAAATCAAGCAAAAAAGAAGACCGAAGATACTATATCATCAAAATATGCCAACATTAAAGGAAGTGCAAGCAAACTTACAGTTGGAACCTGAGTTCTAAGAAAATGAAGATCAAAAGATGCAGCCTCTACTGAAGAAGAATGTGACAACAATGATGCCATGTGTTGCAGTGAATATGTAAACAACATTTTTCCTCATAAAGCTCATGAAACTCGAAGTTTCTCTACAGAAAATAGGTGGAAACATAGTAGAAATTCATGGTTTCCAGTTTCAAACATGGCAGCACCCTAGAACAAAACCCCAAAGATGCAAATGAAACTGATAAATGGAATACATTGTATTTTACTCTCATTTGAAATCCATTGTCAGATGGAGTAAATGCAATTATAATTCAAATGCATTGACATTGCCACATTGGTACCTTTTTGTGCCACGACATGATAAAACTGTCCATTCCAACTCGTGGTGATCAAATCAATTACAAACTGTGCTAGTTACCAAACCACAGTAGCATTGACCACAGTGGTATGGTGTCGGCAGATTTAGAGATGGGTTGATGACAAGTTGATAAGGGTTTCTAACCCTTTGATGTTAGGTAGTCAGGTTTTGAATAGGGTGATAGAACACTGCTAAAAAATGTCATGTATTCAAATGGGATGGAATTGATACATTGGTAATTGGTATATCAAATTTGGGGGGCTAAAACATAGGGTTTTTTGTCTTAGGGTAATTTATTAAACCCTATAGTTATGGAGGCTTTTTAGAAGGCTATCTTTTTGGAGGGAAGATTATTTGAAATAAGCCATGTTGGCTATTTAGGGAGAGTTTTTTCTTTATGTTAAGGGGGGTCAAATTGGTGGAGAAAAGAGCTTTAGTGAATTTCTAATTCCTATAGTTGTTGATTCATTTTTCTTTGTATTCCAGTTTAAGTTCATGCTTGTAATTTTGGTTGTGTGCAAGAGGATTTCGTTATTCCTTGCCATTGCTCAGGAATTCATACATGTAAGTTATATACAGATTTTTGAGAAGAATATAGCGGCCCCACTTTTTTACATACATCTTATTGTGATCATCTGTTCAAGTTCCTTTTCAATTTTCTGCATATAAGAGTAATACCTTCAGAATATGGTTTAGTGAATTGCATTGATTCCTATTCTATATTATAGAATATAAGCCTTTTGCAGAATATGCATGTTGTTAATGGTGAGAGTACTACTGGTGGTTAAACCCTAGTTGTAGTCTTCCGATTAACCTATGTATTGAGTAGTGAATGATAGTACAAAAATCACTAGGGTATGATAAGTGGATGTCAATTTAAAGCTTCAAAAAGATCTGAATCGCCTTGGTGTATCACCTTTTTTCTAGTTTTCATGCAAGTTCAATTTTAAATCTTTCTCCCCCTTTTCTCAGTTAAGTTTTCAATCAGGAGGTAATATCCCATACTAAATAGGAGTCGACCTAGAATCCAGAGACTCTTCCTCATCCATAGTTCACCCACAGCTAGAGGAAGTTTCTATTATCAGATAGAATTGCCATGAAGCCTTAATGCCTGATTTAGGGTGACAATTCTAAGCCTAAACAGTAACCTAAGAGTTTTCCAGATTGCACACCAAAAGCACATTTCTTTGGATTTAGTCTCACTTTGAATTGCTATAATATTGTGAAAATATTTTCCAATATTGGTAAATGATCCTTTCTTTCATGTGATTTTGCTAGAATATCATCCACATAGTCTTCTAGGAAAGTATGCATCATGTCGTGGAAGATAGTTGTCATAGCCCTTTGATAGGTGGCTCCAGCATTTTTGAGTCCAAAAGGCATAAAATTCCAACAAAAAGTACCCCAAGGGAATATGAAAGCTATTTTCTCTTGGTGTTCAGGTGCAATTTGAATTTGATTGTATCTACTAAATCCATCCATCAAGGAAAACATAGAATGATCCACTATTAAGTCCACTATAGCATCAATGCTAGGTACTGGAAAATCATCTTTTGGGCAAGCAAGATTAAGGTCTCTAAAATACATGAAAAATCTAATGGATATTTAATGTTTTTTAATCGGTACAATATTTGATATACATTTTGCATATGCATTCACTCTTATGAATCCAACCTTCAATAACTTTTTCAATTCTACTTTTACTAAAAGTGCCACATGAGGGTGCATCTTTCTCAACTTTTTCTTTACAAGTTTCACACCGAGTCTCACATTTAGATGATGCATTATAAATCTTGGATCTAACGCTGGCATATTAGCATAAGACCACACAAAGTTAATTTGATTTTATTGAAAGAATTCGATGAACTCCTTCCTTTCTGATGGAGTTAGTGATGCTGCTAAGTGAATAAAATTTGGTTCCAAGTTAGTTCTAATGTTAACTTTATCCATTGGATCTATGAGAATAGGAGATCTTTCATCATCATGTTCTTTTAGGGTATCCAACCTCTCTTCCTTAGGTGTCACAATTGGATTTTCACCTTTGGAAACATCTGATATTTTTACTATTTAAGGTTCTAGTACTCCCACATGGTGGTTTTCACCACTAGACCTTTTCATTTATTTCAATTTATTTCTTTTATTTTGTGGATTGAGAGGGTGAACCCCTACCTCTATCATTATGTATTTATTGTATTCATTAGTGGAATAAGATGGCTCAACCACATTTAGGTATTGGGCCATTGCATGGTCATTGGGAAAGTATAATAAGTAATTTGGTTCGGTTAGGTCCCAATCAATGAGTTCAGGATGAATTAAGGCTAAGGAATCATTAGGAAATTTTTCATTTGAAGGATTCAAGGACATGACCTCATTTGAAGGTTCATACATTATATTTCTTAGGTCTTTAACATGTGCTTTCTCAAGGTGTTCGATGGAAGTAGGGTCAAAGCTTTACTCACTAGAGTCCTCATTGATTTCCATGGGAAAGAAAGAATGTGGATTAAATATAACATTTGAATCACCCCCCATAAAGGTACCCAAGGTTCACCAATCCATTTATTATTCCTAGATGCTTGACCTACATTAGACTCTTGAGATTCACTTGATACTTGTGTAGAATTCAAACCTTGATTCTCATTTTCTTGACTTTTGATAGTAGGAATGGTAGCATATGTGTGAATAACATCAACCTCTTTATCATGACAAGAGTCTTTGGATAGGTAATCCAACTCATACTCTTTGGAATCATCCTCATTCTTGGATCCTACCATGTGTATATGTTCATGAAAATCATGCATTGGGCTTGAAATTTCTCCTTTTTCTTGATAAACTATTCTAGATTTCTCATCTTTTGACCTCCAAGAAGGTTCAACGGGTTCTATAAATCCTCTATTCCTAACTCCTAAGGGTCCTCTTCCCTTGTATCCCATTTTTTTCATAATTTGATATCCCTTTCCATATTGACCAGTTTGGATATTGATGTGTTGTACTCTTTCCACGAGATTGTTTGAAGTGTCTTCCTCTTTGTAGAGCCATTGTAAAAATTCATTATCCTCCTTTTCTAGGGCTGATTTTTCACTCTCTCTTACAAAATGAGAGTTATATTTGTGACAAGGATGACCACTTGATGGTTTTCCATGTGTCTTAGGAGAAGTTGGAAAATAAAATATGGAAATAGAATATTCCCCCACTCCTTTGGAATTGATTCTACATTGATTTTCAAAGTTATGCATCATTTCACTCATCTTTTGGTATTGAAATTTCTTGGCTTGTTCTCTCTCATCCTTGGAAGGTTTCAAAATTTCCAGCTTTGATGAAGAATTCTTAACTATATTTTCATGTGAACTTTGACACTCATAACTCACTTTCTCCTTTCGCTTAGTTTATGTAGTTGAGTTAGTTTGATTAGGGTTTGAGGTAGATATAGCATTTGATGTTAACTTTGAACCTTCCTCTTTAGCTTCTTCAATGGTGATATTAGGGATGAATCCTTCCCTATTATGAGGATAAATAGTTCATGACTAGGTTTCAATGTGTTGCAATATTGAAAGGGATTAGAATCTCCTCCAACTGTGATCTCTTCACCCATGTGTGGAAATTTAATGCATTGTTGATAGGTGGAAGGCACCGCTTACATCTCATGAATCCATGGTCTCCCTAATAAAATATTATAAGTTAGCTTCATGTCAAGGACTTGACATATGGTGTCTTTCTTGATAGGTCCAACTTGAATAGGTAAAACAATCATGCCTTTCAAAGATATTTCTTCCTCATCCTAAGCCTAAATGGTAATTTTCTTTTTTTGGATCAATGAGTGATTCAGCTAACCCTAAAGACTTGAAAAGGTTCAATGTGAAAATGTTAAGACTGGCTCCCCCATCAATAAGGACTCTCTTGACCTTATGCCTTTGGATTAAAACTTCTATATGAAAGGGAAAATTTTGAGGGTGAGTAATTGACATATCATCTTGTTTGGAGAATGAAAGGAAATGTGGTGCAATGAGATGTCCTACCATATTTTGAAACTTATCTTACTCCAAAGTTATAGGAACATTAGTTTCCACTAGGTATTTTTCCAAGATCTCTTTGTGATTGGGATAAATTTTTTGTAACTCCAATATAGAAATTTATGCTAGAGTCTTGTGTAGTTGATCAACCAAACTATAAGGCTTTATTGAAGAAGATGTTGGTTTAGCCAAATTAGTTGTTGAAGTAAGACCAAAAGTTTTAGTGGCACTTCCTTGTAGGGTAGCTCTTTCTGCTTGCTCCCTAGTTACAACATTAGAGGTCTCTTTATTAGGTTGTTATGTGATTACCACCACATTGATAGTACTATCATGTTCAGATAGGGTATTAATAGTATTGTCATAGCTATGGGCAAAGTTAACATTGTTGTTTCCTCTCGAGTTGTTTCCATTGTTCCCTCTACTGTTAGCATTGGAAGATTCACCTTTATCATGCTTGTAGAAAGGAGTTTTAAATGTCATGTGATCTTCATTATTTTGAGGTCCCTCTACCTTAATCACACCATTATCAATAAGATCTTTCACCTCATGTTTTAAGAACATGAAATCATTCGTCCTGTGCCCTCTATTCTTATGGTATTCACAATGGTTTGACTCACTCCACCATGTAGGCTTGATTTGTGGTTCATAGGGTTGAGGCCTTGGTAAATCAATAAGCTTATTTGAAATAAGAGTCCTTAATGCATTTTCAAGTGGGTCACCCAAGAAAGTGAATTTCCTCTTAGGTGATGGTGTGAAGAAGGGTTTAGGCTTGTTAGCCCCTTGATTGTTCCCAAAGTTATTATTGATGGTATTGTTGTTGAAAGGCACTTTGGGTACTTGATTCACATTGTTAGCTTGAGAAGATCCTCTTCTAAGATTAAAAGGGGTGGCCTTCAAATTATTTTCCTCTACAAATCCATCATTGTCCACATCTTTATTGTTGTTCCTCATCCAAAACCAGTTATTGTTAGGAGGATTCCTATTTTGATTGTTGTTGGAGGTATTGTTGCTATTGTTCTTATTATCCTTGTAGAGTTTGAGTTCTCCACTTTTAATAAATACCTCTTCTGTAGTAATCCCATTTTCAATTAGGTCTTGGAAAGACCTAGGACATTGTAACCTTAATCGATAATTAATCTCATTAGTTAAGCTATTTATAAAGATGTCCATCATCTCTTTTTTAGGTACATTTCGAGGGTATCTAGCAAATACCACTCTCCATCTTTGCAAGAAAAGTAGGAATCCTTCCCCTTCTCATTGTTTGGTATTACATAAGTTAATCATCATAACACCATGTTTGATATTGTAGGAATAATGAGTTATGAATTTGGAGGCCCATTCCTCAAAGGTTTTGATGCTGGAGGGTAACTTGGAAAACCACTCCATTGACATGCCTCCTAAAATTCTAGGAAATGACCTCATTAAATATGTTGTGTCATGCATGAAATCTAAACTCAATGCACAAAATTTCCTTAAATGATCTTGGGGATCAGATTCTCCTTCATACTTTTTGTTTATGAAAAACAACATTACTTGGGAATAGGACCATAATTAGGGTCTTCTCAAATGGAAAAGGACACAACTTTGATAGAAAAGGGTTTAGGAGCCCAGATTTGTTTAATTGTGTCCAATTACAGTTGGAATAACTTAAATTGCTTATTCATGATATCGATACGATTTTATTTGACTTCTTTTTGTTTGAGTTGATTGACATCATAATCATGAGGGAGCTTGAGACCCGCTTGTGCTAGGTCTAAAAAGTACTTTTCCCTATCTCTATCTAAAACATTCTCCATAAGTCTCATGAAGAATGGGATTTGGATGGATTTGTTGACAATCTCATCAGTTTCCTCTTTGGTATTAGGATCAACATTGCCCCCGTTGTTATTGTTATTTAACCTTTAGTTGTTAGGGTCCACTCCTTCTTAATTGTTATTATTGTTTAACACTTGGTTGTTTGGGTCAACTCCTCCATTTTTTTTGTTATTAACCCCACCACCTCCATTTTTATTGATATCCTTTTTGACCTGGTTAATTTGATTGGGGTCTATGTTTCCAAATGGAAAAGACATAGTTTTTTCTACCTCCTTTGTAGGTTCTCGCATTGGTCTTGAAGAAGTGAAGGTTCACTAGGAAAAGGAAGCTCCTACCTTAGATATGAACCGTCAGATTGCTAGGTATTATTGAAATAGTGGGATTGAATAAAAGATGACATGAACATGAATTGCATAAAATATTGGCTTTCTCTCATTTAAATTGATCAATCCCTTATAAATTTTGCAAAATGTCCAATAATGGGGACTCTGACCAACTTGAGCTTTTGAACAGTTAGAAAATCAAAAAGGGTATTCAAAACTAAAATCTAATTTTCTTCGAGCCCTCAGGAAATATCCACTATTTTCCCTTATTTATTTCTGGGCGTCACTTCCTTGTGTGTAGGCGTGACTTAACTCTTCACAGGCGTTAACTAGAATTTGTCTACATGGCACTCTGTAGTTAGCAGGTGACATTTTCCTCTTGGTAGGCATCATTTTAAATATTTTGGGCATCACTTTCTAGTGACTTATGCAGTGTTTTAATGCTTCCAGGAGTCATTTCAATGTTTCAGGGATCAAAAAACTTGTTGTAGGCATCGTTTAAATGGTTAGCAGATCAAAGTTGTTTTCACAAATCTTTAGGATTTTAGAAAGTTTAAGGTTGTGATCAGATATGCCAGATGATATTTTTGCTTGAAAAAGTAAATACAAACACAACACACACATCAAGTTTGTATCATATCCCTAAAACAACACTGCATATATGTTCTTGGTCATTTTAACAAATATAGCACAAGAATTGATTCCAAACAAATCTACCTAGATTCAGATTTTGCTTTGAAACATTGTTGGCTCTAAAAGGTAGAATTTTACTTAACAAGGATTTATTGAACACCTCCATTCTAAACTATGTCAAGTTCTTTTACCCCCTTGCGGGCTTCCCACATGCACAAAAGTATAATTTTGTGCAATCCCGAAGGACTACTTAAGGAAGTGAAGATAGCTTGCACATAGTTTAGTCACTACACCCCATTAAGGAAGAGTGCATTTATTTATAGTGGGTCAGATAGTATCGCGGCTTAAGTGATTGTCTCCCACTTTGGGTCATTCCCTCTGACCATCCTTGTAAGGATGTACTCGAGAGGTAGGCCCTCTAAAGCTCTAGATTATCTAGCATATATGGAAAGAAATAAATTGAACTTAGTTCGACAAGTTTGGGAATTTGATTCACTTAAAAAGTGAAGAGCATATCCCTATTGTTTTTCTTTGTTCCAAACACTTCAAACATAAATGTTCTTTTTCAACCTCATAACAAAGAGGATCTTAAAAATTGAAGTGTGTGGTTCAAATATCCTCTTTAATTAGCTAGATTTAAATGAATTGCCATAATTTAATCAATGCAATCTTGATGAGAAAAATACCTTGTTTTGAAGCTAGCAATGGCTAGGCACATTTTTGATAAATTTTTCTTTGTTTATTACTCACCTAGTGGCGATTGTTCCCTCTCTGGCTCCTCCAACAAATTAGTTCATCACAACCACACAAAATGAAGGAAAACCAAAAAAATTGAAAACAAAAATGAAGTTTCTTTGAAAATTTTGCAAAATTCACCTAGGGAACTTAAAATATGCAATCAATTAAGGGAATGAAAATTTTTCTTGTATGCATTTGCAATTTTGATATAATGCTCATACAAAGATTCTTCCTTCTCTAAACCTTCCAAAATGCTAGCGTTATGCAAATATTTAGAAATTTTTTTGAATGCTCTTACCTCTTTGCTCTCCCTTGTGACTCTTAGTTTTGGTTTCTATATTTTCAGGTGCTTTTTCATCTGCAGAAAACACAGTGACAGAGAGTTAGAAAATTAAAATTTAATGATTTAACAATAATAAAACATAGAAAGAAACTGGCGACATTTAACATCTAATAGGCATCATTTCAGTGTGTAAGCATTATTTTAAAGCAGCTTAGGTGTCACTTTCTAGTAACTTAGGCATTATTTGAAAGCTGAAAGGCGTTAAAATAAAATTTATAGGCATTATAAAGTGTGAAAATTGTGACACAAAATAGTTCACATGCATCAATAGAAATCTTGTAGGTGGCATTTCTTGAGTCAGAGGTGACGCTTTGCGCTCATAGGTGTCACACTTTATCTCATAGGCGGCAAAAGAATTTAAGACATAAATAGAAGAAATTCAACAGGCATTACTTCTCTTCTAGCATGCATCATTAGATTCTTTATAGACATGATTTCTCTAGCAACCTGCAAAGTTAAAAGAAAAATGCACCACAAATACATAAAAATTGATTTAAAATGATGAAATGAGGCTCAAAGCCCCACGGTGGGCACCATTTATGTGTGAATGAATTGCACCTTCATGAAATTAGTATTTAACTACAATTCTATGGAATAATAATATAAATTTAAGCTAATAATTTCAATTAAATCAATAAGCATCTCATGGATCTCTATCTAAGCAAGTTGATAAAGCTCTCAACCTTAATCTCTATCATTGATAGTCCTAGAATGAGAATTTAATGAAGATAAATGCCTAAATCTAGTTCAATTCTCTTAAATTATGATGATATTGGATCCAAATGCAGTCAAAATGATCTCCATAATGCTAAAATTCTATGATAATCTCTCAATTATGCTCAAATTGCTATGAAAATGACAAGAGGTTTGATGCTTTGCATTTGAATTTCTAGGATCTATTATTGTCTCAAAATGACTTCTATTTATAGGATTTCCCCAAGGGTAGGGGGTAGAGTTACTTGATCATGATTAAGCCATGGTTGAGTAAGAGGCTTTCAAATGGTTTCAAATGGGGGTATAATTTAAATGCTTGTCTCAAAGGTTGGGACAAAGAGACAAATTTGAGTGATTGAGATTCAAAGTTCAAAATGAGTGATTGAGATTGCAAATTAGGAGTGATCCATGTGTTTTTTGTTCTCAATTCCCATTGGTTTCTCAAATTTATGTTGAAAGATATTAGAATTATTTAATTTAATCAATTAATTAAATTAGCCATGTAGGGATGAATAGGTTCAATATGATTTTTTGATTTAAACTATATAATTAATTGATTAAAATCAATTATATAATTTTATTATCCCTTTTAGGCTTATATTTGATTATTTGATGTCATGGTTAATTAATCCTTTGATTTAATTTGATTTGTCCCCATTTGATTGATAAATATCAATTTGATTTAATTTTTATCTATTTGGATGCAATTTGATGAGATTGGGAGCAATTTGATGAAAAATGCAGATTTGGCTGTTGAGAGAACACCTGGTCAATTTTAGGTGTCTACAAATTCCCCTCTTTGAATTGATGTGTGAAGAACATTGATTCAAAGAAAATTTGATGTCCTGATCACTGATTTAATGTTGATTGATTAATGCAAAACTTGATGCAAAAATTGATAGCCCGATATGAAACTTTGATGTAAAACTTGATGAGAAATTGATGTGGTGTATTGATTTGATAGATGCATAACCTAATGTGAAACTGATGTAGAATGCCCCATTGATAAAAGTTTGAAATTTTAATGCCCAGATATGATGTAAGATATGATACAGAATCCTGATTTTGATGATGCCCCCTTAGAAATGAAAGCATATTGATGTCCAGATGCAAAAGATTAATGAAACTGATGTAGATTAAGATCCAAGATGTTTTCATTTCTTAAAAAATTGATGATGATGATGATGTCACAACATGCCCCAGTATGAAAAAAATGCAGATTAGGTCTAATTGGGTCAAAAATCTCTCCAAAATTAGGTTAAATAGCTTAAATAGGTTGAAAAACCCAAATTTACTATTCATTTTCCCTTTTTACCATAGATATTTTGCTATGATCTTGGTGAGATTGATAGTGATGGTGGTCCCCATTCGAGAGCATCAGTTTGAGTGAGTATGCCGATATCAGAGACTATTAGACTACGACCCTTCGATAAGTTGTTTTGACCTTCCTAGTGCATTTATTTCAATGTTTTGATAGCATTTATTTCATTCAAAGATGCTTTCTTGATTAGAATGTGCAAAATGCCACCTATGATAGTTTTAATGACACCTAGGGTTGTTAAATGTCGCATGCATGCTATGAAATGATGCGTATGAGTAGTAAAACACTGCCTAGCAGTTAGGTCAAAAATTGCATCCAATGTTTAGAATGTCGTGTAGCGAACCCTTCGGCAAATGTATGCTTGAAATATCACCTAGGAAGTTCTAAATGATGCCTAAAGTTTAGAAATGTTGAGTATACTATAAATTAATGCCTCCAAGGAATGAAATGATGCATATAATTTTTGAAATGACATGTACACTTAGCCAAGTGACACCTGCTAGAAAATTGATATAAAAAAAACCTGACTTAGGATGAACAAACTACTTGATTGATCGTCTGGATTACCAGATTGATTTCCAAGATAGATATATGTGTTTTAATGATGCTACTAAGTGGTTAGGATGTTATAATAATCATATAAATTAATTTTTTATGTGTCAATCAGATTGGGTAGAAAAAAATTGATATATTTCTCGCTTCTCAAGATCTAGAGGTTAGGAACAATAGGTTGATGCAACCAAAAAGAGAAAGGATAGGTTTGATTTTTTTGATTGACTTGAAATGATCCACTAATATAAAGATGCTAATATAATTCACTTTGTTTGCAAAATGTAGGCACATTTCCATAAGTTATATGTACAGAATGTTGCATCTTGGATTTTTGATTTGGCTGATGAGTTGACAGATCTAGAGAGATGGATAATAGAGTAGTGTGGTTTAGGATTCCTTATTGATCTTCCTTAGTTTTAGCTAAACTAAGGTATACTTATAGCTATGGTAGAGTGTTGGTACTCTGACCATAATAATTTCCATCTACCCCTCGACGAGATGACTATCACATTTGAGGATGCATACAGATTGTTGAGGATTCCCACCTGAGGAGAGAAAGTATATTATGATCAGGTTTATGATGGTAGTGCATGCAGACAGGAATTCAGAGATGACACTATTGGTGATGATACCATTATGTGGGCTCAGTTTGCTTCATTTCCCACTTTGCCAATGATCTTGGGTGCAGTCATTGGTGGTTTACTTTTGCCACATAGACGAGGTTGCAGATTCTTAGTCAGATGGGGTCGCATTATGGAGGACTTACTTGCACATCCTCGAAGCTTTGATTGGGGATCCTCTATGTTGGCACAATTGTATCATGATTTGCATGATTTTTTTTATAGGGTGAGTGCAGCGATATCAGTGGGTGAAATTTTGTTACAATTATGGACCTAGGAGCACCTACCAATTATGAGACCTATAGTAGCTCAAGTGCGAGGTCAAAGAGATCCTTATGCATTGTTGTATGATGGCATGGTTGTCCACCATCGTCTGGGCAAGGTTGAGTTCTGGTGGAGGACTATTGATGATATCAATTAGGTCATGTGGAGGCCTTACTTGGGACGCAAGGGATGGAGAGAGGATGATGATGAGCTTCCATATATGTTTTCCCTTTAGTCGATGAATTGTCAGTCACCACTTTTTATAGAGAGATTTTGTTTTGGGAGAGTTCTACGATAGTTCAACAGAGTGCAGGACATGCCTCAGGGTATGACATTATACACATGAGTCTAGGCAGAGCGATCCATATAGGGAGCTTAGGTATATTATCTGATTGCATGTGTAGAGATTGATAATTTGGGATATGTCAGATGGGAGATGCTAGAGCATGTTATTTATGCGGGGATGTATGCAAAGTACCGAGAATGGTTCTCTCATCACAGGTTTACTAGATTTATAGATCCTGCAAATCCTATCCCAGATGTAGATGAGACCTCTGATGATGATGATGGAGATGGTCGTGATGGTGGTGGTGGTGGTGGAAGGAGAGCATGGAGATAGCAAGTTTAGAGAGTTTAGAGAGCTCCTCTGGTACAGAGAGTTGTGGGACCTCAGATGAAGAGTGGTCATGTGAGAGCTCTAGGTGGTGGATTTGGTCAACCTAGACAGAGGCATATAGATGTACCTTTGCAAAGACATGCACATACCAGACTAGCTAAATATTAGGGTAGGTAGAGACACAGATGAATATAGTTGGCTACACAGGTTCCTTTATAGTCCTCCTTAGAGACCAACATCTCCACAGAGACATGTGCTTCCTTAGGTAGATCCTCAGGTTTTTGTATCATAGGTTCATGTTTCCCCATAGGTACCTCTTGGTCCATAGGCACCATAGGATCCTTAGATTCCTTGAGTTGTAGATGTTATGGTATAGGATGCAAGGACTTTGCAGGTAGGGATGACAACTATGACTGGTCGAATCGATCAGGTGACTACTATGCTATAATATTTTCTGACTATGATGGCATAGTTTCCAAATGATGCTAGTACGAGTCAAACACCATTGACTACATAGGATAGATCAGGTGATAGGGATCCAAATGGCACATGGGGTATAGGTATAGGTGACAGATCATGTGCTGCTACTGGGGATGGATCAGGTGCCCCAGCTAGGTCTTGATAGAGATTTGAGATTTGATCTTCTAATATTGATGTATCATATGTATTTTATTGATTAGGACTTTGATTTTGGATCATTTTGTCGATGTATCTTGATATAAAAATTTGTTGGACTCTTTGATGATAGACATTTATTTATGATGACTCTTTGACTCCCCATTGATATTGTTATGGTGTTGATGTGAGATTTCTTTATATGCAGATCTACATTATTTCTATGATGCATTTACTTTTTTTTTAATATTATGGATGCAATGTATTATATTATGACATAGATAAATGGATGCAAATGATTTATTCAACTACTTCTATATGTTTTTGATCTTATCATGATGCAATGGTAAAATGAATACAACTATATTTTTGGATTTTGATGTATGTAACTTTATTGATGAAATGCAATCTTAAGGATGTAAATGAATAATGATTTAATGCTTCTTTTCTTTCTTTTCTTGTGATGTATAAAGATAATGAATAATGATTAATGAATGAGTGGATGAAAAATATAATCTCACATTATTGAGTTAAAACCATTGAATTGATTGAACTCCAAAAATGATTAACCCCCTATGAACTTGGAAAAATCCTCTAAATAATGTAATTAATCTAACATGAAAATGCAATGCAATGCAACTAACTATCATTGGTTTTTGTGAAAGAGATGCAAAATAGATCTATTTCCATCATTAAGCATTGTGGAACTAGGATTCGATACAATCCTTACTGGTGCCACTGCAACCATAAGAATATGAATATGACTTTCATCTCATTTGGTAACTTCTTTAGGAAACTGGTACAACCCTTGTATGCACCCTAAAATGGTCACTTGGACTATGGGCCCCATTTATCAATTTATCATTTTATCAAATTCCCGAATCAATGCTTTGCAACATTTTCAATTTAAATCAATTTCCTTGATCAAATCGTAATTAATTCAATTATTTCAATATTTCCTAAGGTTTTATCATTTTAATTTAATTAAAAGATTTAATCTCCCTTTTAATTAAATAAAATTCATCTTATTTAATTAAATTAAATTCCTCCCATTTAATTAAATAAAATTCTTCTAATTTATTTAATTATAAAGAAAACCCCTCTTTTAATTAAATAAATAAAAATCCCCACTTAAAGCTCTTCTTTTGATGAAAAAGGAAATAAATTAAATAAAAATCCCTTTTTTTATCACATCTTTCTAAGTGGTGGGCTTTTTGCTTTAATGAGCACATGGATCAACCAAGATTTAATCTCCACCATTGCTCATTTCTTTTTTCCTATTAATCTCAACCATTCACTTTTCTTTATAAGGAGCCCTCTCCTTCTCATTTAGGATCCCACTTTTATTGTATTGTTATGGTGCAGGTTTGGAGAGCAATTTTGGAGGAGAATTTGAGCACTCAAGCTTGGATATTGCAACTTCTCTATCTTCTTGTCTTCTTCTTCTTCTTGCATCCATGGCTATTCATGTAGATTAGATCCATTTAGATTAAATTCATATTAGCTTAGAATCATGTTTACTTTCATAGATTAAATTTGCACATTTCATTTCATAGATTAATCATGCATTGTTATCATATAGATTAATTTCCTTTTATGCATTGAAATCATATAGAATAGTTGTCATTTTTATGCGTTGAATCTCTCATTTCATGGTGTTCTTGCATATGTACAACTAGGTCAATCTAAGGGCCTTCATCACACACCTTTGCACTCCATGACTAGGGAGCTATGAGTCGATATTTGAGGCCTCATTCTTGAGCAACCTTGAATGGAATGACCCATAGAAGTGTGACAC
>MU226330.1:1470296-1481333 GCA_018584345.1 Thuja plicata | reverse complement strand
GGA
This sequence comes from Thuja plicata, assembly GCA_018584345.1. Lineage (NCBI taxonomy): Eukaryota > Viridiplantae > Streptophyta > Pinopsida > Cupressales > Cupressaceae > Thuja > Thuja plicata. The sequence continues at coordinate 1,481,330 of MU226330.1, read as the reverse complement.
CTATGAAGACCTAGGACCTGATATGCAACTAGCAATGGAGACCTAATATGCAAGCATCAAGAAACCAACCACAAGGCAATGCATGGGACCTCTACTCCATACTTTCAATTATGCCTTTTATTATGAAATGTACTATTGTTTTGACATGAAAAGAAAGATGAAATAACATTTGTATAATACATTCAGCTTGAATGCACAATGTAATTGATCAAAATTATAATTTAAAAATTATGGAATGTGATCAATTCTTAGAGTACAAAATGACAATTTCTGAAAATGAATGCAATTATAAAATGTTGATTAATAATACCTGAGGGATAATATTAATGGGACCTCTAAAATGCAATCTCTTCCTATTTATGATTATTTTGATGCATGCTGAAAATTAGTATAACAATTTTGGCGACTTCTGTTGGATGTCTACCTGCTAGACACAACCCTAGACCTTTATCCTTGGGCAATGGAGTTAGGAAACCTGAAACCATGAATGCAATCATTATTGAAATGAAAATGAAGCTATCCTAGACATAATGCAACCTAAAGACCTAAGAAACCTAGGGACCAATGTGCTTGGACAACACTTATTGAAAATGAAAACCTAGACTAAAACCTAACCCTCAAAGCAAAGCTTGAGGTGTATTCCATTAACTGGAATTTGTAGAACTTCTCCATCAGTTGTGGAAAACTGATAAGCATTGTTTTCCTTGCAGGCTATAATAACAAAAGGGCCTACCCAAAAGTTGTCAAATTTATCATGTTGCCCTAGCATGCTCTTTAGTACATCCCACTTAAGTACTAGATCACCTTCTTTGTAGTCCCTAGATGTAGTCTTCTTGTCAAAAGACCTCTTAGTTTGTGCTTGGACCAATTCCATAGTTTCAAATGCCTTTCTCCTTTCTTCTTCTAATTGCAATAAACCGACATATCTTAAGGCAAGGGGATCTCCTTCTTCAAGCAACATCTGATCAGCTCACTGTAGTGTAGGGAATTCTATAGATATAGGCAATCTAGCCTCTTTTCCATAAACAAGAACATAGGGTGAATTCCCAATAACCTGCTTAGGTGTAATTTTGTCTAGCCATAGAGCTGTCTTCAACTTAGAGTGCCAATCCCTCTTGTTTCCTTGCAAAGTCTTCTTGATGATCCTAATTAGGTTTTTATTGGTAGATTCTGCAAGACCATTACCCTATGGGTAGTAATTAGAAGTACTTAAGTAAATACCATTCTTGCCAGCCCACTTTGTTATAGCTATTCCAATAAAGGCTAACGCATTATCTGATATGATTGACTGAGGAACTCCAAACCTTGTAACAATATCATCATAGAAATTTAGAACAACATTTCCAGAAGATTCTTTTAGTGCAATTGCCTCAGTCCATCTAGTGAAATAATATGTGGCAGTTAAGATCCATCTATGCCTTGCACTGGAGTTAGGATTTATTGGACCAATAAAGTCCACTCCCCATTTGTTGAATGGTTGATCAACAATGATTGGCTTCAATGGTAATGCTACCAACCTTTGTTTTCCTACAAACATAGCACAACTTTGGCATCTTCTTGTCCATGAATGAGCATCCTTGAATAAATCTGGCCAATAATAGCCAGCTCTTAGAATCTTCCATGCTGTAGTCTTAGGGCTGAAATGTCCTCCACAAGATCCTTCATGAAATTCAGATAGAATATTGTTTTGATCCATACAATCTATACATTTAAGAAGCATACCAGCAAGATCTTTCCTATACAAAATTTTATCTATTAGCACATAAGGAATAGACTGAAGCCTAAAGTACCTTCTCTTGGCTCTATCAAGGTGTATTGGATATTGACCGATTTGCAAAAATCTAGTCATATCTGATAACCAGGATGCTGAATCATTAGCAAGCACAGAATTACCTTGGAGGAGGATGACCTCTTCAGTAGTTTCAACCTAATCTTCTCCTTCTACCATCTAAGAACACAAACCTTTTCCTCTAACCATCTTGGTTACATGGATTTGTACATCATACTCCATGACTTTAGTTATCCACACTACCCTTTTTTCACTCACATCTTTATTCAATAGAAACTCTTTAATGCTAGGGTGTGCAATCATTAGATGTATTTTATTCCCAGCAACCAGATGCTTAAACTTCTTTAAGGCTTTTATAATAGCTAGCACATGTCTTTCTATAAAGCTATATTTTTCCTCATAACTATTCATACCTTTGCTAAAAAAGGCTACTGGCTGCTCCTGTCCTTCTTCATTCTTTTGCACCAGCATTACTAAAACTGTATCAATACCACCATAAGCATATAAAACAAAATCCTTAGAGAAATCAGGATTAGCTAATGTAGGGGTTGAAGATAAGGCATTCTTGATTTTCTCAAAACTCTCTTTTCCCTCAACAGTCTAGCTGAAAGGCACATCTTTTTTCAACATAGAAGTCAAAGGTTTCAACAAATTTGCAATATTGGGAATAAAGCGTCTAACAAAATTTATCCTTCCAATAAAACTTTGCAATCCTTTTTTATGTTTAGGTAGTGACAGCTCGAGAATTGCATGAATCCTTTTAGGATCAATTGTTGTACCTTCTTTAGACACTTGATACTGTAAAATTTTGCCTTCATGTACTGCAAAGATAGACTTCTTTGGGTTAAGAGAGATTCCAAACTCTCTACATCTCTGCAAAATTTGTTTCAAATGATCAATATTCTAGTTTACAATCTTGTTGTAAATGGTAACATCATCTAGATACACCAAAACAAATTTATACATTAAGTTTTTGAAATCCATGTCCATTGCTTTTTGAAAAGTGGCCCCCGCATTTGACAACCCAAATGGCATCCTTCAGTAGGCGATTGTTCCCCATTTAGTAGTAAAGGCTGTTTTGAATTGATCAGATTCCTTAACTAAAATCTAATTATAACCAGAATATCCATCCAAGAGTGAGAATCTTTTAGAGCCTAAAACATATTGAAGGATCTATTCCATGGAAGGGAGGGGATGCCTATCTTTTAGAGATGCCCTATTAAGGTCTCTAAAATCTACACAGAGTCTTATCTCTCCATTTTTCTTCCTAACTAGAACTAGATTGGAAACCCATGATGTATGCTTTATTGGGAACACTATGCCTTCATCTAAGAGCTTTCTTAGTTCTTTCAGCATTAAAGGCTCTAATTTGGGGTTTATGGGCCTTTGCCTTTGCCTGATTGGTTTTGCATTTGGTTCTAACTCTATGGTGTGCTGAGTTAGTTGGGGATCAAATCCTTTTAAATCAACATAATCCCAAGCAAATACATCACTATATTCTCTAAAAATATCAATAAACAATTTTTTTTCCTTGGGAGAGTTTATTTTACCAACCTTTAGATACTTGTCTCCGAAGATCTCCACTTCCTCATAATGATCCTCTTTAACTAACAAACTGGTTTTACCTTTTCTGAATTGATCATCAGAATTAAAAGCTGATTATAGGTTGACCAATCCCCTCAGAAGCTTATTACTCTTTAGCTGAATAACTTGGTTCTCCATTTGGTGATCATAGCTTTCTCTTTTAGGAGAAACAAACTCTTTAGTTTCTGTCATAAAACTTAAGATGTGTTCATCAGTGTAAAATACTTGCCAATTAGCATCATTATCAGGAATAGATGGTCTTGCCACAATTTTAATATGTGACTGGTCTAAAATCAATCCTTTATTTTTTGTAATTGAAGCATATGCACGAATATCAGCCAGTCTGTCAGCATGTATATTTTTCCTTCTAGGTGTGGAAATGAGATTAAAGGCATCAAAATTTGTCAAAATATCAAACACTCTTGACTTGTACAGCTTTAGGAGATCATTTTTAATAGCATTAATACCTCTTACCTGCCTCACTATCAACTCACTATCCCCAAATGCTCTTAAACATTTGATTCCTCTTTTCCTAGCCCACTCCAAGCCTTGGATCAAGCTTTCATACTCTGCTACATTGTTAGAACATGGAAAAGATAATTGATAAGAAGCATAAAATCTATCACCTTGAGGTGAAATCAACATAGCTCCTGCACCAATACCATCCTTATTCTTAGACCCATCAAAATACAAATCCCATAGCTGGTTAAATAATTTAGATTTAGAACATTGATCTTTAATTAGATTAGGAACAATTGACTCAGGTTCTAACATCACATAATTACCAAAACCAGCATCAAACACATCCATTTCTTGGTCATTTCTAGCTGCCAATTCATCAAGAACCATATCAGGATACTCCTTAGTTTGTGTGTTATAAGATGAACTCTCATTGATTTCATCTGGATCCACAATCACATAGCTTGCATTTATGGGACTAGGATTATAAGGCTCTATATGGTCTTTGGCCCATAATTCTGATTTTATGGTCACCTTAGCACCATACCTAGTTCTGAAATATAGGTGAGACCAATCTGATGAGAAATATCCATCTATCTTGGCTGTGAAATCTCTTGATAAACACAAAGAAAAGTAAGGAGGCAGATCTACGACAAAAATATCTTGGGAAATGGAGAAATTTGAACATGAGTGCAAGGTTAGACTTGCATTTTTAACAACCCTGATAGTTTTAACTGAAGAACCATCAAGTTGAACAACTCCTTTCTCAAGAGGTTCATACTTCAAATCCAATATATTAGCTATACTCTTTGGCATGACAGTGTTGGTTGCACCATTTTCAACCATACAATTATGCACTAATTTGTTTCCAATGATTAAAGAAACATAGAAAGGAGGAGGCTTAACATTTGTAGATTTCTTACCTCCCTTTTCTATCACCTTCTGCATATTTTCTGATTTTCTTTCAGTTGGTATTGCTAGCTGCTTTAATTCTGTAGCATTTTTACTTTCTTGTGATTCTTGCTACTGTACTTTACCAATCTTCTTTTCCTTCTATTTGACTGCTTCATCCTGAACCACTGAAGGCTCTGAATTGGCCAAGACTACTCTAGGAGTATGATGTATAGCTTGATGTAGAATTGTTGTTCCTTTTGATAGTTCCTCCTTTAATAAATCAATTTTCCCTGGAATAGCTAATGAATCCCACATGGAAATAGAAACATTCATCTTTTTCATATTATCAACAATGTTGTAAGGAACAACAAATTATACCTTCTGAGGAGACTTACTAATACTCTAATGCAGCTATTTCTGATACTATATTTCTTTGTTTGGATGAGTAGAGGCTCCCTTTAGGATTGAAACTGGTGGAGTGAGTGATGATTTATTTGTAGCAACAATCCCAGCAGTTGATTGCTCTGATTCTAGGGTTCTCTTCTTGGCTCTAATATGCTGATATGGATGAATCACCATTCACTCCACAAAACTCCTCCTCTTGCCAATTGAGGAATGCAGTGTTAGGAGAAGATGTATCACAATGTTGCTGAGCCTCTTCAGTAGATACAATAAGTTGTGAATATATGATACTTTAAACCATTAAGGCTTGATTGAGCACTCCATTAGTACACTTAGACTGATTGTGTTGTTCATTACAAGGATAACACCATTCATAATCTGTAACAAGGTTATTTAGGCTAGGAATAATATCCCTAATAGCTTTGAGAGGTGCTGGATTGTATGGCCTATAAGGCCTTTGATTCCAATTTTGCCTATTTGCATTACTATTCCCTTGATATTGTTGCTTATTGCCTTGATAGCTGGGCTGGTTAGACTGCTGAGATGAGGAACTAGCAAATTAATTTTGAGTATAGGCTATGGGATGGCTTTGTTACCTTTTTAGGTTCACTAATTCATTCCCAAAAGTTTGTAGCAAGCTCTCAATCTTTTGCTGGCTATTTTTTATACTTTCCAATTCACTAGGAGGGACCATAGGCATAATTTCTTCACTTTTGTAAGATGGCAATGGAGCTAATGGTGGAGTAATCAATGGCATATTGGGTGGATATTGGGAAAGTAAGGCATGGGTGCCCTAGGAGCTATCTTTCCTACCTGAATGAGACTATTCTCTGCTCTAATTACAATATCACAGGCTTGAGATAAAGAATTTTCTCCCATGGACTGGATCATTACTGAAATATCACTATTCAAGATATTGAGAAAGTATAGAAAAGCATATTCGACAGATAGTCTTACCGTGGCAGGAATCGTATTCCAAGTTTTCTAGAATCTAAGATTAAAATCATTTAACTCTTCTTGAGGAGCCCTTTTGATAGTAGTTAATTGCTCTACTAAAGACAAATTGTCAAATTTATCCTCAAAAAACTTAGAAAGATTTTCCCCAAAAACATTCCATGTAGCAATAGAATTTATTGGAAGATTTTTGAACCAGTCAAGAGCTTTACCTTTAAGTGATGCAGCCAACAACTTCATAGCCACATCTTCTTCTGTGACATGGTGGACATTGCATAGGGATGCAATATCTTTGATGTGTTCAATAGCTATTACTTGACCTTCTCCGGTGAATGAGGGCAAACCTTTCAAGGCAGCCAAGGGTATATTGTTGTGATTTTCAATTCGGAGAGGACTACCTTGATCAAAAGGGACAAAAGGAAAATTTCTTGCCATTCCTGCAGGTGATGGTACATGTTGCTGAATAGAAGGTACAATAGGAGGTTGAGTATGTTGAACTACCTTCCTTTGGTAAGTCTTCAAATTGTGGGGATTTGCTGCAGTAACACTTGTAGAAGCTCCAAAAACATAATTATTTATAGACAAATCTTCAATACTTGGAAACTCTGATCCGAAATGAGTAGGAACACTCAGATCCTAAGGAAGATTGATTTCTTCAATAATAACCTCAAGTTCTTCTAAATTCACACCTTGATCTTCAAAAATGGGATTATCAAATGAAGAAAAAATTGAGTTCAATATAGCACCTCTTGGATCTTGTGATGTTCTTCCACCTCTATATGATCTTCCTCCTCTTCTTCTTGACTGTAACTCCTGGTACACAAATCCTTGCTTGTTTGATCTTGTTGGAGTTCTGCTCATTAAAATCCACACTCAGAGCTAAAGTTAATCACAGAACTTAAATCAGAACTGAGAAGCAGTTCGCTGTCCCACTGGGCGTGGCAAAAATTATTCAGGCTTAGAATTGTCACCCTAAATCAGGCATTAAGGCTTCATGGCAATTCTATCTGACAATGGAAACTTCCTCTAGCTATGGGTGAAATATGGATGAGGAAGAGACTCCGGATTCTAGGTTGGCTCCTATTTAGTATGGGATATCACCTCCTAATTGAAAACTTAACTGAGAAATGGGGGAGAAAGATTTAAAATTGAACTTGCATGAAAACTAGAAAAAAGGTGATACACCAAGGAGATTTAGATCTTTTTGAAGCTTTAAACTGACATCCACTTATCATACCCTAGTGATTTCTGTACTATCATTCACTACTCAATACATAGGTTAATTGGAAGACCACAACTAGGGTTTAACCACCAGTAGTACTCTCACCATTAACAACATGGATATTCTGCAAAAGGCTTATATTCTGTAATATAGAATAGGAATCAATGCAATTCACTAAACCATATTCTAAAGGTATTACTCTTATATTTAGAAAATTGAAAAGGAACTTGAACAGATGATCACAATAAGATGTATGTAAAAAAGTGGGGCCACTATATTCTTCTTGAAAATCTATATATAAGTTACATGTATGAATTCCTGAGCAATGGCAAGGAATAATGAAATCCTCTTGCACACAACTGAAATTACAAGCATGAACTTAAACTGGAATACAAAGAAAAATGAATCAACAACTATAGGAATCAGAAATTCACTAAAGCTCTTTTCTCCACCAATTTGACCCCCCTTAACATAAAGCAAAAAATCTCCCTAAATATCCAACATGGCTTATTTCAAATAATCTTCCCTCCAAAAAGAAATCCCTCTAAAAAGCCTCCATAACTATAGGGTTTAATAAATTACCCTAAGACAAAAAACCCTATGTTTTAGCCCCCCAAATTTGATATACCAATTACCAATGTATCAATTCCATCCCATTCAAATACATGACATTTTTTAGCAGTGTTCCATCACCCTATTCAAAACCTAACTACCTAACATAAAAGGGTTAGAAACCCTTATCAACTCGGCATCAACCCATCTCTAAATCTGCCAACACCATACCACTGTGGTCAATGCTGTTGTGGTTTGGTAACCACAATGATTTGTAATTGATTGGATCACCACCAGTTGGAATGGATATTTTTATCATTTCGTGGCACAAAAAGGTGCCAATTTGGCAATGTCGATGCATTTGAACTGTAATTGCATTTACTCCATCTGACAATGGATTTCAAATGAGAGTAAAATACAATGTATTCCATTTATTGGTTTCATTTGCATCTTTAGGGTTTTGTTTTGTGGTGTCACCATGTTTGAAACTGGAAACCATGAATCTTTGCTATGTTTCCGCCTCTGTTCTGTAGAGAAACTTTCAGTTTCATGAGCTTTATGAGGAAAAATGTTGTTTACATATTCACTGTAACACATGGAATCATTGTTGTCACATTCTTCTTCAGTAGAGGCCATGGCTTTTGATCTTCATTTGCTTAGAACTCAGGTTCCAACTATAAGTTTTCTTGCACTTGCTTTAATGTTGGGATTTTTTGACGATATAGTAGTTTCGGTCTTCTTTTTTTCTTGATTTCAGGTTTCAACTGTAAGTTATCTTCAGTCTGCTTGAAATCTTGGAACACTTGATGATGAAGTGTTTTTGAAGTGATTTACAAATGGCACTGTAGATTCAATTGTAACTCGGGTTTTGGATTGATGTCTTACCACCATTTTGGGTTTTAAACCATAGTGTATGAAGAAGACTCGGGAAGTTCTTCTCTATTTGACCACCACTTGTAGATTCAGGATGCAACACCACTGCAATCTTGGAGTGGTCAAAAACTGTGATTGATATGTTGACCCATGAACCTCAGCTCTGAACTGGGGACATCCCAGTCATAGTTTCAGACTTATCCTTAGTCTGTTGTGTGATATGTAACTAAGGAAAACACCGCGGCCTCCTCTGTATGTCTTTTCACTTCTTCCTTTAGACACGCGGGCAACAAACTAATTGATGAATGTTTTTCCTCAACCACCATGTTGAGACTAGAAACCATGACTCTCTTCAGCATATAGAAATGTAGCTTATGATTGAAAGGTGCAGTGAATGTATTATCTTCAAACTTTATGACATCTTTCAGTCATAAGCTTCATATTTCCACTCTGAGTTGACACAACCATGATTTGGAAGTATAATGCACCAGCAGCTTCTGTACATACAGATAAGTGATCATCTCCTCTGTTGTTTATTTATCTCTACTTATTGCATCAATGTGAACCTTCTAAGTGTTTAATGCATGTTGGTGCTCTCTTTTTGATTTCAACTATGTAGCTTTAAATCTTCATACAACTCTTGAACTATCATTTGTTTACTATCGAGCCCATGAACTTTAGTATTTCTCGATGTCGAACCTCACTATCATTCCCACATGATTTTACTTGCATCACTTTAAAATAACCACATAGCTTTGCACTTGAAGTTGTCAGTTTGAAGCTTCTTGAATTTTGAAGTGAACCACGAGATTTGTATTGTTTGAATGTTTTAATAAAAACATCATTCTTGTCTTGAAATACAAGTAATTAGCAAGCACAATATATGCTTCTCTGTTTAATGACACTCCATTGTTTGAAAAAGAAACACACATAAGATATTTAACTACAACATTATGTTTAAAAAACACTTTTAGTTTATAGTCTTGATTACAATACTGAGCATCTCTTTAGCATCTTAGCACAAATATTTTGAATATGCTGCTGTCTTTAATGTAAAAATACATTGTTTTTCTTTTGAAGTATACATAGGAAAGAACAAACCCGTGGGGTTCAAGCATGGACTCGTGACTCCCATGGATTTTACTTCAAAACAGTAAATAAAATCTGCATATACAATTCTTTACCTATCCTGAACTATTATTATGAACGTTCATCTTTTCAAAACATCTATATGAGATGTAAACTTTGCAAAAAGAAACAGTCTCAACAGTTTGTCTAAAACACATTATACATTGCAATATTTTAGCATGATCTCATTTGATGAAGCTCCTAGATATCTTGTAATACTTTTTCCATTATGTTTGTTCTCTGTATGTGCACACCCATGCTGATCTGAGACTATTAATTTCTATCCAAAATTGTAGTTTTCACATTTTTTTTTGCATGCTTTTACTTTGTCAGAATCAGCTATTTTTTAAAATGACTATAATGATATATTCTCATTTAACACAGTTTATGCAAAATCTTTATGTATGAGATTTCAACTTAGATCCTCTAAGTGAAATTTTAACAAATGTCTAGCAGCAACATATATATGAAGAAACACTTACTGTAACACCATTCTCTCACTCTCCATTATGTGCATAAAAATAGTGAATCTTCAGTCTTTCAATTCTATAATTCTCCAGCTTTCTTTGTTCATGTTCTTTCTATAGCATCTTTTGCACCATCATATGTCTGCACCTCATCCTTCTTATTTACATGAGAAAAAACCTTCTGAGATATCAACCATTGTTCTGCATATAATGTCTTATGTGAAGTTTGAGCACGTGCTCGTGACATCCATTGCATCATTTTCTTTTGGTTACTGCATTCAGTTATAGATACCTGTCCATTTGCACACAAAATAACACTCAATTTATTAGGTCATCAAATCATATGCACCAATTAATATTTGTGAGTGAATATAAGATAACATTCACTCGTGAATATTGGTTGGTTTATGTTATTTGGTGAACTCATAGGTTGATCTAATCATGAAAAAGGTTTCTCAGATGGTAATACTAAGTCCCTTTCATTCAAATATATGATTATATAGAGAAGAATATCATAGATCAAAGTGATCATACATAGCAAAAGGTTTCATGTTTAGAACAAGTCCCTTTAATACTATTCTTTAGATATTATAGATGAATGTTTTCTCATTACATTGATTTCATCAGATTGATATGCAGTTTTTAGAAAGATTGATTGTGTGTTGTTTATGTTCCATGTATTGCTTAGATCCAACTGGATCTAACATCTT
>MU226330.1:1446372-1462100 GCA_018584345.1 Thuja plicata | reverse complement strand
TGTTTCTGTTTAAAATGTCATGTAGTATATATATATATATATATATCACCCTGTTATCTCTTTTTTATTATTATTATTATTTTTAAATCTCAAACCAGCATTATTAAGAAAAAAAAAAAAAAGCATTATGAAGAGCATGGGTATATATAGAATTATATTATATTTTTTTTTGAAATAAAGTGCATATAAACTTCTGTTTATCTTTTTTGTAAAGTTTTTAAAAAAAAAGCAGCAATTATATATCTTTTTGAATTTAATAATGAACATATATGAACATATCAACAACATAGTTACAAACAAGATTAATCTGAAATCTCATCTCCTTGCATTGAGGGAAGTGAAAGAACTAAGTGTCATAGTTTAAACTACAATACTTTCTTGAAACATTTAGGAAACACAAAATAGCAAGATTCACACCATATCTATTTTAGCAATGTAGATAAATTTTATTTACCCTAGAGTCAAATACATCCATATGGAGTTGTCAACTCCAATGGTATCTTACAAACAAATTTTATTTTTTTGATACACAAATCAGCCATAAGGCATTAAAACAAAACTCTCATCTTCAAACATATATTTTTACAAAGAACATAGTTGTTCCACTTGAACATAGCAAGTAGGTCACTTTTCTTCCTAGATCTTTTCAAGCTTCAAATATGGCTCCTTCTTCAAATCTGCAATACAAAGCAAGACAAGGGAAGAACTAGAAACCATGGGGCTGCTCTCCACCCAACCTAGGCCTCTTATGAGGCCACCCCTGAGCTTGGGGAACCAAACAAAGGTGGGTGACATTCAAACAACAAATAATAACAAAATAACATGAAGATTTTACATTAAACTCCCATTCCCTTAGGCTTTCACAAAGGATCAGTCAAAGATCCTACATGGGGTGAAGTGGACCAAGTACCCAAGGGCGAAGGCCATACCCAAAAACATAAAAATCTCATCCTTCACATGGCTATCCAAATACTTTCTTACATATTTTCAACTAAAACAACATCATACCCTTATGACCCCCAAGTGAAACAACAACAAGGTAGGCTTCATGGAGCCCATACTCTATGCTTTTTCCCTCTCCTCCTTGAGGAGAGACTCTACACCAAGGGCTGTCATAACTCCTCCACCCCCAAGACTACTCTTCCCTCCCAAGGGTGAGTGAGTCTTGATACTCCCATAAACATCAAAAACAAGGAAAAACAAAAAGAAAGCATTGCAACAACATCAAGCATAACAATGACAACAAGATTCATGTCTCCCATAAGCCCATAAACACAAACAATATTCATTTAGCAAGAGCACATAAGATAACAAGAGAGAGAGAGTTGCACAAAATCCACCAACCTAGAATCCAAGCTTAAGGATGATAGTTGTATAAGAGCTCCCTTTTTAGCCAAATCCCTCCTTCCAAGATCACCAACTCTAGCTATGTCTCTAAGTTAGAGAGTGGGTGTTCAAACTCTCCAACATGGAGAGTTCCCACTAAAAAGGCCACTAAAAGCTCATGGGGAGAAGAAAAGTCCTCTAATTGGTCCCTCTTCCCTAAACTCTTACACCTTACCAAAAATGGATCTAAAGAGGGAAGCTTCTAAAAGGTGAATTATGTCTTAACACAAATATGGAATGGATGTCTATCCAATTCAAGCCTCACAAGAGTTGATTTTCGTCCAACTTGGAAAACCAACTTTTTGGAAGGGTCACATGGTCAACTAGAGGCTATTATAGGGTTAAAATGGCCCTTAACTATTGGTATAACAAGTGGGCTACCTAAAAATGACCCCAACACACCCCTAGACACTTTACAACCCCTCCAAAAGTCCACTTTAAGAGTAATTTCGAAATCCCAATGAGATGACCACTCTCCCATCTCTCAAACCAAGGTATGCATATGGGGATTCACTAATGTACTTATCTAGGTAGGTGGACAACCATTCCCAAGTTGACATGTCACGGCCTTAAGTACAAAACACAAGTGTCAAATGACACACACAACATTTACACATCACTAGGCCATGTCATATCCACTTAGGCAACATTCAAAAAGAATAAAGAAATACATTTAAGGATTACATTTCCACAATCAATCAAATAAATTTATGAATAAAATTATGAAACAATGAGGTCTTGTCTTTCATTAGACACAACCTTGGCTCAAACTGAGTTCACATATCCCTTTGTTTGGTTCCCCGGATAAAATACCATGGTTTCTTACTTGCACACTCAATTCAAATATCAGTAGTCCGAGGAAATAAATATATATTATAGAGAAGTAAGCAATATTCAGAATTTAAGGAAATCATCAACATACTAAGTTTATTACTAAAGATCACAAGATTACATCAATCTCATTTTAAGAATTTATCATAAGGTAAAATTCATATTGCAAGAAATCAAAATTAAATATCTATTCCTAATAAATCCCAATCTCATCAATAACCATAACATAATCATAATATATTTTCAAATCAATTGTCTTAGAATAAATGTCCGTAATAGAAAACATAATATAGTCCATAAGGTGCATCATAAAGCATCATGTGTCCATACATCCAAAATGATCAATCCATGACATAAAGCATAAAATCCATAATGTCCATAGTGCATCAAAAGTAAAGTATCATATGCTAAATCCATCATAAGTAGAAAAAATGGAAAACTACGATGGGGTTTGGGGTGAGGCCTCACACCATGTCCATAATTTCTTGCACTTTCTTAGGATCTACCTCTATTCCTTTTTTCGAAACAATGTAACCTAAGAGTTTGTTGGATTGCACACCAAAAGCATATTTCTTTGGATTTAATCTCACTTTGAATTGATCTAATCTTGTGAAAATATTTTCTAATATTGGTAAATGATCCTTTATTTTATGTGATTTTGCTAGAATATCATCCACATAGTCTTCAGGGAAAGTATACATCATGTCATGGAAGATAGTTGTCATAGCCCTTTGATAGGTGGCTCTGGCATTTTTGAGGCCAAAAGGCATAACATTCCAACAAAAAGTACCCCAATGGCATGTGAAAGCTGTTTTCTCTTGGTCTTTAGGTGCAATTTGAATTTGATTGTATCGGTTAAATCCATCCATTAAGGAAAACATAGAATGACCTGCTGCTAAGTCCACTATAGCATCAATGCTAGGTAGTGGAAAATCATATTTTGGGAAAGAAAGATTAAGGTTTCTAAAATCCATGCAAACTCTAATGGATTTGTCATGTTTTGTAACTAGTACAATATTTGATATCCATTCTACATATGCAATCACTCTTATGAATCCGACTTTGAGTAACTTTTCCAATTCTACTTTTACTAAAAGTGCCACGTGAGGGTGCATCTTTCTCAACTTTTTCTTTATAGGTTTCACACCGGGTCTCACATTTAGATGATGCATTATAAATATTGGATCTAACCCTAGCATATCAACATAAGACCACACAAAGTTAATTTTCTTTTCTTGAAATAATTCAATGAGCTCATTCCTTTCTGATGGGGTTAGTGATGCTGCTAAGTGAATAAAATTTGGTTCCAATGTTAACTTTCTTCATTGGCTCTATGATAATAGGAGAGCTCTCATCATCATGTTATCATAGGGTATCCATCCTCTCTTCATTAGGGGCTATAATTGGGTTTTCAGCTTTGGAAACATCTGATATTTTTACTTTTTAAGGTTTTAGTACTGCCACATGGTGGTTTTCACCACTAGACCTTTTATTTTTTTTGAATTTATTTCTTTTATTTTGTGGATTGAGAGGGTGGATCCCTACCTCTATCATTATTTCTGGATTGAATTCATTAGTGGAAGAAGATGGCTCAATCACGTTTAGGTATTGGGCCATTGTATGGTCATTGGGAAAGTATAATAAGTCATTTGGTTCGGTTAGGTCCCAATCAATGAGTTCAGGATGAATTAAGGCTAAGGACTCAGTAGGAAATTTTTCATTCAAAGGATTCAAGGACATGACCTCATTCGAAGGTTCATACGTTGTATCACTTAGGTCTATAACATAAGCTTTCTCAAGGTGTTCCATGGAAGTAGGATCAAAATTTTACTCACTAAAGTCCTCATTGATTTCCATGGGAAATAAAGCATGTGGATTAAATATAAAATTTGAATCACACCCCCCCATGAAGGTACCCAAGGTTCACCAATCCATTGATTGTTCCTAGATGCTTGACCTACATTAGACTCTTGAGATTCACTTGATACTTGTGTAGAATTTGAAACTTGATTCTCATTGTCTTGAATTTTGACAGTAGGAATGGTAGCATATGTGTGAATAACATCAACCTATTTATCATGAAAAGATTCTTCAGATAGGGAATCACACTCATAATCTCTAGAATCATCCTCACTCTCAGATCCTACCATGTGTACATGTTCATGAAAATCATGCATTGGGCTTGAACTTTCTCCTTTGTCTGGATAACCTATTCCAGATTTCTCATCTTTTGACCTCCAAGAAGGTTCAATGGGATCTAGAAATCCTCTATTTCTAACTCGTAAGGGTCCTCTTCCCTTGTATCCAATTTTTTGCATAATTTTATGTCCCTTTCCATATCGATCAGATTGGATATTGATGTGTTGTACTCTTTCCACAAGATTGTTTGAAGTGTCTTCCTCTTTGTAGAGCCATTGTAAAACTTCATTGTCCTCCTTTTCTAGGGCTTATTTATCACTCTCTCTTAAAAAATGAGAGTTATATTTGTGAGGGGGGTGAGCACTTGATGGTTTTGTTAATCCATAAGTTCTGTTGATGATTAGTGACCCACACTTAGTCATTTACTTAGGGAGTTTTAGTTGGTTAATCACTGTGGCCGAGCTAAACATTCAAGGTCAAGCAACATTGCCAAGAAAGTTTTAGGTTGTCGAGTTACATCATGTTGAGCTGAGTAGAATATTAAGTGTTGAGCGTTAGAGATGTTTAGTGCTGAGAAGAATATTTTTTGCATACATGTCAAGATTAATTCAAAATTTGATGTAAACAGTTTAGGCTGACTTGTATGAGATTTGGACCGACATTTGTACACATTTAATATTTGTCTACTGAGTTAATTTCACATTTAATTGTTATTTAATTGTTTTATACTATGCATGGCATGGATCCAATTAGGAAATAAGTATGCATTGGAGGCATAAACATAGATCTTGATCATTGATCTAGATCTCGCTGCCACATCTGAAAAGATATATTAAGATGGCTTCTAACCCTAAAAAAAAAGAGTGTGTGAGAGAAAGAGACATACAGAGAAGGGTTGTGTGTTCATGAGAAATGAATAGTAAGTCATTTTGAGAAGAAGCCTAGATCAAGCAGAATGGCAGAGCAGTGATAAGAAGAGTAAAGAAATATCAGATTGAGAGATCATAGGAGGTATTGGAAAGAGCAGATCCATCATCAGCATCTAAGTGCATAATGAAGGATCACTACTTGGAACATTCTAACAGGTGTATTAGGTTAAATCTCTTAATAGAGTGGTTTTAGCAGGCCATTTCAAATCTCTTAGATGAGTGCTTACTTTACAGTAAGTTGAAATCCTTTAACAAGGTAGATTGTAATGATCTATAGTTCTTAACAGAATAGACCTTTAACTAGGTAGATTTCATGTTGCAATAAAACTCTTGTAGCCCTAATAGGCACACTTTATTGCTGTAGTAGTGAAGATTTTGTGGGTGTCATCCCCACCCCAATTTTACCTATTTGGGTTTTTGGGTTACCAAGTTTTGTGTTATGAGTTACATGTTTGATGTTATTGATGCTATCTGATGTTAGGTTAAATTCATATATGTATGAATGTGAATCAATTTGTTTTAAGTGGTTAAGTTTTAAGATCTGATTCACCCCCCCTCTCAGTATCTTGCTTTCATTCTTGTACTTCCAACAATTGGTATCAGAGCACAATTCACCTACAAAATCTTTTAATCAGCTTGTGAGTACAGATCTTGAGATGGAGGTTTACAAGTTGGGTAAATTCATTAAGAATCAAAAGATCGAGATTAAGCTACCATTACATCAGCTTGAGATAGCAAGATAGGAATTGAAGAAATCATTGACAGCTAGGAAATATTTGGCCAAAAAAATGAATGATACTCATTATCAGGAAGATGACACTACAAATCTATTTCAGACTAGAGATTCTACTAAGAGCGATGTAGCAATTACAGATCTACTGGAAAAGAACAATGCACTGTGTGAAGAAGTTAGAAACTTGAAAAGAGAACAAGAAATGTAGATAGTGAGACTATGTGAAGTAGGAACAAAAGAAGAAAGTTGAAGATGACAAAGCTATGGTAGAAGAAGACAAAAGAATGATAACTGTCAGACTTGATGAAAGGACACATGATATGCAAATTATGATAGTCAATTAGGTTGACATGGAAAATCAACTGCTACTTGCAAATCAAGAGATTAGTAGGAAAGATATGGAAATGATAAATCTGAGATCTGAGAACAATCAATTGAAAGATGATCTGAGATTTGAGAAGGAACTTAATGAAAGGTTGAACAAACCTAATGAAGCTTTGAATCATTTTGAGAATCTGATGGAAGCATCAAGAAGGTCAAAGGATTCTTCTGGATTAGGTCACACTAAACCAAAGACATCTTCTTAGAAAGGAGAATCATCTAAGAATGGTGAAAGGAGGAATGCAAAGACAAAACACAACAAGCTTGTTTTCCACCACTGTGGAAAACCAGGCCATATAGAAAATATTTTCCAAAGAAAGAAAGGTAAGTCCAATCCTAAACCTAAGTTTAATGGTTACTGTTTTAATTGCAAGAAATTTGGACATAAAGCACATGAATGTTGGGCTGAAGCAAGTGATGCACCCTTGAAACTAAGATTTAATGGTTATTGTTACAAGTGTCAGAAATATGGTCATAAGGAACAAGACTATAGATCCAATGCTAAACAACAATGGACATCAAAGACACAAACAAAGGAATCTAAGAGAGGCAACACTTATAACTGGGATTATAATACAAGAAAAAGTTCTCATTACTATGAAGAATATGGACATGCACCTAAAGATTGCTTAAAAACACGTGTCAGAGGGAAATCTAAGAGTTGGATGAATGGAAGCTTAGACTATTTTAGTTGTTTGAAGATAGGTCACACTAAGAGAGAGTGTAGCACAAGATTTCCTGCTCCTATTGTTGAAGAAATAAGAGCACAGATGAACCAGACATGGGTAAGGAAAATAGAGCCAAGCAATAGTGAATCCACTGAAGCCAAGGTCACCCAATCCAATGGATCAGGTGATCACACCATCTCCAACTGAGCAATAGAGGTATGTAAGGAACTACATTTAAATTTTAAATCTTACATCAGTTCCTAATATGTAAATGTGCCAAAGTCCATATTTTCATATGTTAAGATGCACCAGGACATGTTTGAGACAAGTGCCGAGAAGAGCTATCTGCACTATAGGTGCCGAGTTGGTTGGCCAAGTAAATTGTGATGGCCAAGTGTGGTAAGCCAAGTGGTATGCAAGTTGTGTTAGTTGGCCAATGACAGCTGGCTTGCACTAACCTAATAGGAAAAATATTTAATGCTTATCTATCTTGACCTTTTGAGTCTATATAAGGACGAATGGTCTATTATTCACTTTTACCTTGAGATTTTCAGCATTCACAGAGCGATCAAAGAAGTTGTAGATTTGATCTTAGAAAAGTTTGTTTCGATAATTTCATCAGCGTGTCATCGAAAAACCTAAGTTAAATAGTGTGAAGTGATTACTTGTCAAGGTACTCTGTTCTTCATTTTCAAACCCTAACTTCAAGAGATTATTGCTGCAAGTTCTTCCGCACCAGTCAAGAGAATGGAGGAGGATTTGAATCAAATTAAGCTAGTAAGGAGTGATGCATGCACACCACCAAACTTTCATGCCATCCCTGAAAGTGCAATCTTGAGTGATCTAAATGGATCCCTCTCATCGATCCCACCAAAGGTACTTATGATTCATAATGTTAGATCTTGTTACATGGTTAAAATTGGTGAAGTGGGTGATAGCGAATTGAGAAAATCTTATGACAAGTTGTGTGAAAATGGAATGTTGAAAGATGAATTCAAACATTTAGCTGACAAAGGGTTAACTCATGCCCTAGATTTTTTGACAGAATTCAAGGATGAATGGATTAAGGTTTTCCTAAGCTGAGTTCATAATATGCATATGTGGCTAGACAATGGACCAGTAAAGATCACAAAAGATATTATTCATAGAGTTACTGGGTATCCTATTATCAGTGGTAAGCAAACTATGAGAAATCAAAGTAAAGAAGAGATACCAGCTAACACTAGAGCTATTTGGAACAATAGAGGAATGACTATCTCTACAATTAAAGACTTAGAACTTAACTTTGGAGTAAGAGTCATTGCTCACAATTTCTATCAGTCAAGTTGACTAGATAGTGTTCCCTGTATAGCCATGGACCAGGCATGGAAGATAGTAAAAAATAATCACACCTATGACCTTGCTGAGCTATAGTTGACACAACTAGCTGAGAACTTACAATCAATCAGGAAAGATAAAATCTCATCATGTAAGTTTGTCTCTTTGTTAATGTGTATATTATTCTATGTACATAAGTCATTTCCTACAATAGGAAATATTGTCTAGAAGAAAGACAGACCCATAACTTTATAGATTACTAAATGTATTCAACAATTAGGCAATAATTTCAATGGTATTATGGGAAGTTATTTTGTGGAATTCAAAAAGAGAATGAGGTTGAGGACCAAAATTCCCAATTCATTTGTGGAGAAGCACTATGAAGAGATATGTTTCTTAGTTGATACAGATTACACCTATATTTAGGTTGTGACACCTAGGGTATCATGGCTAGAGCCATTTCCCATGAAGTTAATATTGATGAAGCATCAACAGCTATCACAAAAAACCTAGCAGAGGAGATTGATACTAAAGCTAAAAGATTCAGAAATTATGATGAAG
The DNA here is from genome assembly GCA_018584345.1 of Thuja plicata. Taxonomy (NCBI): domain Eukaryota; kingdom Viridiplantae; phylum Streptophyta; class Pinopsida; order Cupressales; family Cupressaceae; genus Thuja; species Thuja plicata. Next base: position 1,453,155 of record MU226330.1, on the reverse strand, counting down.
CAAAGACAAAGATTTCGATGAATCTTAAGGCAGGAACCATGGAAAGAAAGAGGGAAAAGATTGTGAAAATTATGAAAAATATGGTTGGATTGCTGAGTGATGAAGAGCTAGAGGATGCACCTATAGACATTTCTAATGGACAAGGAGAAGATGTATTCAAGGAACAAGAAGTAGAAGTCAGTGAATCTGAAGAAGAGATTACTGTCAAGGAAAAAGGGAAGAGGCCAATAGTAGCAAAGGTAACAAATCTGAGTAAATAAAATCCTAGAGTTACCCCTCCCATTTTCAATCGTCCAAGGATAAGGGCATCTACTACCACATCACCAATAGAGAAAAAAAAAGTCTATGCAAAGAAGATTGGAGAAATTAGTTATGGATCAAAGACAAAATTTGCAACAAAGGTTGTGCCGAGCCTACAAGTTAAGAAACCAAGAAGGAAACTACATTTGGATCCTGAAAGTGATGAAGACAAGATAGAAACTAATGAACCCAACAACATACCTACAACACCATTCAAGAGACCCACATATATTAATGAGGTATGTGAAAACTTGAGAAATTCTACAGGTTTATCTAGTTTTAAGTTTATCAAGTTTGAAACATTGAAGGTAGAAGATAAACATAAGGTTCAGGAAGCTCTCCTACACATGATGTGTAATTTTAAGTTAACACCTATAGAAATAGGAAATAATGTGTTGAGTGAGTTGTATGAATTTCTATCTGGCAAGTGGGAATTCACACTCATAATTGAGAGACAAATAAGAGAAGGCACTTTAGCTCAAGTCATTCCTGAGCTAACCAAGAAATAGAGAGAAAAATTTGTTGAAGAGTATAAGCATAAATTCATAGCTAAATAGAGAGGTTATGCTATTTTGAAGAATGATATTGAAGGGATAGTACAATAGAGTACTAGAATTTGGAAGGAATTTTTTGGATTAATTGCTCCAAAAGATAAGAAAATTGATGAAGGAACATCTGAGCCAAAGGCTAAAGAAACTAAATCCACTCCTGTACCACAGAAATCAATAGTTCACATTTCTACTGAGCCTGAGAAGACTGGAACAAAAGCACAAGGAAAAATAGAGATAGTTAACACTGTTGATCTGACTATTGATAGTCTAATTGATGTGACAATTGATGACTCTAGCAATCTGGATATCGAGGGTCGGGATGAGCCGAGTGACTCAACTATTGAATCACCTATCAAGGCAACTGAAACTGAAGAAGAGAAGAGTATAGAGGAAGAAGAAGAGAGAACTAAAAAGGAATTTGAGGATAAGGATGCTCAAGAAGAAGAAAAAAAGGAGAAAACAATTGAATAAGAGGTAATTATACATCATTCACCTATTTTAGAGGTTGTAAAATCAGTTCTAGATAGTAGTGAGGAGATAAGAGATACTAACAGTGAGCCTAAAGAACAAGAGGCAATGCAAGTGTTGGTTGATCTACCACACTATACATCATCAACTCCCACTGGAACTAAGACAAGAAGTATACCTGATCAGCACACAATTTTGACTGAACTAAAAGATGCAATGGTGTCAACTACCAAATTTGGAAAAGGTATTGTAGAAATGAAGCCGAGCAGTAGTTCACCTAAATTCAAGAGGAGGAAAGTTATGAGGAAGAAGTCTCTGATTCTAGATGTTACATTAGATGAATTTATTATGATTCCACCATGGGATCTCAATGTTTTGTCTTATGAACAGATTGAGACTCTTTAGGAGTTACTTAAGAGGAAGAAAAGATAGGAGGAACTGAAAAGGGAGCATAAGAAAAAACAAGTGTTACATGATATCAAAGACATATTTGTAAAGGATTTTGAAATGGAAGATGAAAACCCTCAAGCCCCTATTCTTGAATAGTTAGTTCACATTGTTCAAAAGGTAAATGATGATAATGTTGAAGCCAATGAGAAACTGTTGCAATGGTCCAAGAGGAAATTTGAGAACAAGGTACTAGCAAAAATCTCAGGAGAGATTGTGGTAAAATAAGTTGAACTTTCCTCTCTGGTAGAAATTTTAGAAGGAGTTGCAACAAATGTTTATTCTTTGTATAAGAGGTTATCTGATGTTGAATTATTCACAAAGGATAATCTACAGGCTTTAAAGAAATTGCAACTTGACCTAAAGTCAACTGGAAGTTCACTGAGTATGGATGCTAGCACTAGCTCCTTACATTTTAACAGGTTGACTTATGCACAAAGGAGGATAGCCGAGCTCATGGCTGAAGATGGTCGGATTAGGACCAAGTTGATTACTATTCAGACAATTCTGATACCTTATATGGAGGTCATTCAGAAATAAATTTCATCTACAAATGAATTGATTAAGAGAGATTCTCATCTCTCCACTGCAGAAAGTTTAGAAAGTCTAGTTGCCAAGCTAGAAGTGAAAATAGAGGTTATGAAGTTTGTCAAGGACAGTTGGGACTCTACATTTGAGTCTACCTTACAACTTCATAAACAATTTTTGGACAAGTATAACTTGACCCTGCCAGTAATCAGTGAAAAAAACAAGGGGGAATCTACGAGGACTGACAAGGATACAACATAAAGAGATCAGTACAAGTATCCATGTATATATATATATTTTAAGGCATGTATACTATGTAAAGTTTTGTAGGTAGTATGATGTACATTCCTAGGTGGAGTATAGTATGTACTTGGGAAATATTTTGGATGAAATGAAATGTAATGATAAGTGTGTTTTTGCCACTAATATCAAAGGGGGAGATTGTTAATCCCTAAGTTCTGTTGATTATTAGTGACCCACACTTAGTCATTTACTTAGGCAGTTTTAGTTGGTTAATCATTATGGCCAAGCTAAACATTCAAAGCTGAGTAACATTGCCAAGAAATTTTTAGGTATCCGAGTTATATCATGCCGAGCTAAGTAGAATATTAAGTGTCGAGCGTCAGAGATGTTTAGTGTCGAGCATAACAGTTTTTGCATACATTTCAGGATTAATTCAAACTTTGATGTAAATGATTTAGGCCGACTTGTATGAGATTTGGGCTGACATTTGTATGCATTTAATATTTTTCTACTGAGTTAATTTTTCATTTAATTGTTTTATACTATGCATGGCATGGAGCCAATCAGGAAATCAATATGCATTGGAGGCATAAAAAATAGATCTTGATCATTGATCTAGATCTCACTGCCAAATCTGAAAAGATATAATAAGATGGTTTCTAACCCTGAAAAAAAGAGTGTGTGAGAGCAAGAGACATATAGAGAATGGTTGTGTGTTCATGAGAAATGAACAGTAAGTCATTTTGAGAAGAAGCCTAGATCAAGCAAAATGACAGAGTAGTGATGAGCAGAGTAAAGACATATCAGATTGAGAGATCACAAAAGGTATTGGAAAGAGAAGATCTATCATCAGCATCTAAGTGCATAACAAAGGATCACTACTTGGAACATTCTAACATGTGTATCAGGTTAAATCTCTTAACAGAGTGGTTTTAGCAGACTGTTTCAAATCTCTTATTCGAGTGCTTACTTTACTATAATTTGAAATCCTTTAACAAGGTAGATTGTAATGATCTTTAGTTCTTAACAAAATAGACCTTTAACCAGGTAGATTTCATGTTGAAATCAAACTCTTGTAGCCCTAACAGGCACACTTTATTGCTGCAGTAGTGAAGATTTTTTGGGTGTCATCCCCACCCCAGTTTTACCTATTTGGGTTTCTGGGTTACCAAGTTTTGTGTTATGAGTTACATATTTGATGTTATTGATGCTATCTGATGTTAGGTTAAATTCATATATGTATGAATGTGAATCAAATTTTTTTAAGTGGTTAAGTTTTAAGATTTGATTCACCCCACCCCCACTCTCAGTATCTTTCTTTCCCATTCTTGTACTTCCAACAGGTTTTCCATGTATCTTAGGAGAAGTTGGAAAATCAAATAGGGAAACAAAATATTCTGCCACTCCTTTGGAATTGATTCTACATTGCTTTTCAAAGTTATGCATCATTTCACTCATCTTTTTGTATTGATCTTTCTTGGCTTGTTCTCTCTCATCCTCAAAAGGTTTTGAAATTTCCACCTTTGATGTAGAAGTCTTAACTGAATTTTTATGTGAACTTTGACCCTCATAACTCACTTTCTCCTTTCCCTTAGTTGATGTAGCTGAGTTAGTTTGATTAGGGTTTGAGGTAGATATAGCATTTGATGTTAATTTTGAACATTCCTCTTTATCTTCTTCAGTGGTGACATTAGGGATGACTCCTTCCATATTATGAGGAATAAATAGTTCATGACTAGGTTTCAATGTGTTTCAATATTGAAAGGGATTAGAATATCCTCCATTTGTGATCTCTTCACCCATGTGTGTAAATTTAATGCATTGATGATAGGCGGAAAGCACCGCTTGCATCTCATGAATGCATGGTCTCCCTAATAGTATATTATAAGTCAGCTTCATTTCAAGGACTTGACATATGGTGTATTTCTTGATAGGTCCAACTTGAATAGGTAAAATAATCATGCCTTTCAAAGATCTTTTTTCCTCATCATAAGCCTTAATGGCAATTTGATTTTTAGGATTAATGAATTATTCGGCTAACCCTAAAGACTTGACAAGGGTCAATGTGAAAATGTTAAGACTAGCTACCCCATTAATAAGGACTCTCTTGACCCTATGCCTTTGGCTTAAAACTTCTATATGCAAGGGAAAATTTTGAGGGTGAGCAATGGACATATCATAATGTTCAAAGAATGAAAGGAAATGTGGTGCAATGAGATGTCCTACCATATTTTGAAACTTATCTTACTCAAAATTTATAGGAACATTAGTTTCCACTAGGGATTTTTCCAAGATCTATTTGTGATTGGGAGAAAGTTTTAGTAACTCTAATATAGAAATTTATGCTGGAGTCTTGTGTAGTTGATCAACCAAACTATAAGGCTTTATTGAAGAAGATGTTGGTTTAGCCAAAGTATTTGTTGAATTGAGACCAAAATTGTTAGGGCCACTTCCTTGTAGGGTAACTCTTGCTGCTTGCCCCCTAGTTACAAAATTAGAGGTCTCTTTATTAGATTGTTCTTTGATTACCACCATGTTGATAGTACTATCATGTCTGGATAGGGTATTAATAGAATTTTTTTTGCCTCTCGAGTTGTTTCAATTGTTCCCTCCATTGTTAGCATTCAAAAATTCACCTTTCTCATGCTTGTAGAAATGATTTTTAAATATCGTGTGATCTTCATTATTTTGAGGCCCCTTTACCTTAATGACACCATTATCAATAAGATCTCGCACCACATGTTTTAGGTGCATGTAATCATTCATCTTGTGTCCTCGATTCCTATGGTATTCACAATGGTTATACTAACTCCACCATGTAGGCTTGAGTTGTGGTTCATAGGGTTGATACCTTGGTAAATCAATAATCTTATTCACAATAAGAGTCCTTAATGAATTTTTAAGTGGTTCACCAAAGCAAGTGAATGTCCTCTTAGGTGATGGTGTGAAGAAGGGTTTAGGCTTGTTATCCCCTTGATTTTTCCCAAAGTTATTATTGTTGGTATTGTTGGTGAAAGGCACTTTGGGTGCTTGATTCACATTGTTAGCTTGAGCGGGTCCTCTTGTAAGATTAAAAGGGGTGGCCTTCAGATTATTTGCCTCTACAACTCCATCATTTACCCCACCTTTTTTTTTGTTCCCCATATTGGTACTCCTAAATTTGGAACAAATTTGGAGTGACCATGTTTAACTTTTCAGACAAGCAAAGTGAATATCCTTGAAATTTTGTGTAAGAAGGCTCAGTTAGAGTGATTGAAAAAGGTGCCCGGATGATTTTTATGAATAAAAATTTGGAAGAGGCTTTAATGCATTTCATTTGACATATGCAGTGGGTCCCAGCTACTGAATTTTACTTCTGACATGTTTAGGGAGTAGTCATTCTGAGGGGGTCACCTAATTCTGCATTTTGCTAAGTTGTCAATTTGTTGTCCGGAGCCTACTTTGCTACTGAGTATCTTACACCCTATTGAGTTTCATAGTTCGCCACTTTGGAAATGTTTAGCATGCATATCAGAGAGCTTATTTTTTAAACCTCAGGTCATTTTGAATCCATTTGATAAGTTTTCATACTTCCCAAAGTTGGTTGCTCAGAACTTTCTGCATTTTTGTCCTGCCTAGAAATCTGATTAGCCCAGTTTGACGCATTATAACTTCTGACCAGTTGATCCAATTAAGAAAATTCCTTTTGAACTGTGTTCTAGAGGTCACACACTCCATATGATCCAGTCAGAAGATCTTTATGAAATCAGATGACAAGTTTTCAAGAACCATTCTGACAGTGATTAAATCTGATTTCCTGTGTATTCAAATTCAGAATTACTAAGTGACCCACTTTGAGCTTTTGAAAGTCTATACCCGGGTGAACATTTTAGATAATTGAAGGTTGAACTACATTATAGACCTAGGAATGAACTCCTCTGAAGATTCCCAAGCCTTGACCAATCTGGTTGATCACTTTTCTTTGCCGATTCCGAACCCGATTTCTGCATATTTACTGTGTTAAAATTCAGGAAGTATTAAAGTGTTATCTTTGCAGATCGGTATCAGTTCAGAAGTTTCTTTTCAGAGGAAGGTAACTGAGGGGTCATGTTCCACATATGACATTCTTTCAGGATCCAGAGGTTGGGTTTCTGAAGGATCTTTTTGATGACCCTATTGGTTCATGTTTCAGAGGCAATTTATTCAGTTTGCAGTGCGGAAAAGAGTTAAGTTTATGAAATGCCCTACTTTGCCAGTGAATAACTTT
>MU226330.1:1356666-1403313 GCA_018584345.1 Thuja plicata | reverse complement strand
TTTATTAAATCTCAATTATTTTAATCAAGACTTAATAATTAAATCAATTAATTAAATATAGGCATTTAATTAATATTTAATTATTAAATAGCCATATATTTCATATATCAGTGTTTTAACCCTATTACAGGTGCAATAATTAACATTAATATTTACCATGAAAATTCATTAAATAAATCAAGCTAAAAGCATAATCAAATCACCTGAAACTCATCTAACTAGATAATCAACTGAAACAGACAATCAACTGAAACAGAAACCCAACACACACAAATAGGCTCGCAAATCCATGTCACTTGATGGATTCAAACACTAGGGTAGTCAATCAAATTCTTTGTCCATCAATAGGACAAAATAAGGGTTTAGGGTATGGATTTGGACCTTATTACTATCTCCCCTCTCTTACCATTGAGATATTGCAATAGGGCACGCTCACTCCTACTAATTCAAGGAAGACGTAGCCCGGTACTTGCAAGCATGTCATCACAAAGATGAGCATACATGCATATAATATAGAAAATAATGGTTGAGGCTAGTTTATCGTGTGGATCTCACCGAAGAAAGTAACTACGACTCTATCCCATACCATATCAAGCACATCAAACAGTAATGCAAAACATATAAATGATCTATGTGCATATAAAACTAGGGTCAGTATTGTCAGAAAACCATAATCAAAATGACATCCTAACATATACATCAACATCATGAAATAACCATAAATCATATGCAAATTGGAGATATAACACTCTAAGCAATGAATTAATAACATACTGAAACGTGATACATAAATATCCTCTAAACCATCTGAAATAAACCACACATACATAAAAAGGCCTAAAATAATTCGGCAACCGAAACTGAAAAGAAAACTAAGAGGTGGGTATTACACATTTATGCATGTATAAGTGAGTGTATGTTCTACTTGCATTATGTATTCTTCTATGCTTAAAGTATAGATTTATTGGACCTATTGATGTGTGCAATGAGTGTGCAGGAAAGAATGACCATGGAACTAATCAAGGATTCAGAAATTGACCTATGTGAAAACCGTGATGCTAAGGTTTTGTCTATAAAAAGAGACATGGACCTCGTTGTATTGTATTTTTATTCATAAAAGTATGGTGTATGATTGTATTTTATTTAATTGAGTAAATGTGTAATAAGTCATGCTCATGTAAAAATTTTGTCACTTGACACATGTGCACCTTGTGTGTTGGCATGGCTAGTGAATGTGACTAGCATAGGCTTAACTTTACCCAGGAGTTACCTAGTATAGTCCCTATGCTTACCCTAAGGTTTAGAAAGATAATATTGAGATGAGATTGAGTCAAGGAAGATATGGATGAGTCAAGAGAGATTAGATTGAGTCTTGTAGGTTGGATTTTTGAGAGTTAACCTTGGGTAGAGTTTAGAAGGGTTATTTGGACTCCCAGGGAGTAACTAGGGTCAAAATTAACTACCCCACTTGGTACCTTAGGGGTTAGGGGTCATTTTTAGCCCATTAAGAGTCTTGAAACTCATTTATGACTCCCCTAAAGTCACCATTTTGGGAAGTGGAGAATTTGGAGAGTTGGAAGACTTTGGTTGAGCCATCCCTTCTTTCCTTAAAAGCATTTAACTCCATTTATGGAGAAGGCAAGTGGGGAGAGTAGATGGATTAGGGTCTCCCCTCCATTTATGACTCTTGATATTTTAGGAAGAATTCCTATATTAGGAAGGGCTTAGAGGGAGTTTTGGGTACACAGCCACTCTCTACCTTTAGAGACAAATTCTTTTGTAGGAGTAAGTTTTGGAGAGAAGGAGAAGGATTGGAAGGGAATGCTCTTCACAATCCATTTTGTAATTTCCATAGCTTGGATTTGAGGTTAGTTTCCTTAGAGTAAAGATGAATTTATGTTTTTAAGCATGTATATGGTTTGAACTCCATTAATGGAGTCTTGTATGTGGTTTATGGACTACTCCATGTATGTTTATTGAGTTCATGTTATTGTTTTCAACTTCATGGGTTTTCATGGAGTTTTTGTTTTAAGTCTTGTATGAAGTTTTGGTTTACTCAATGTATTTTTTATACTTGTTTTGGAAGTCTTAAAGGCACACTCATCCTTGGGAGGATAGAGTACCTTAGAAGGGTGATAGGTCGAGACACCATGAGTGTAGAGTCTCCAAGTGTGGAGGGATGAACATGGGTATATGGGTGCCCATGATGCCAAGCATGCCTAAGGGAATTTGTGGGTGATAAGGAGAAGTTAGATGGCTAAAGGCCATGGCTTGAACCTTGTGAAGGTTGGTTGTTTAAATTTGAATGTGACTTATTTACAGTTTATTATGCTTTGGCTTCTCCTCCTAGGATAGTACACTATCACCCCACTTTTGGAGAATGTTTCTTGGAGACCTTCTTCTTGTTAAACCATGGAAGGGAATTTCTTGATTAACTATTGTTGGTTTCAAAATTGTGAATACTTGTTTTTATGTATATCTCCCATTCATTTTTGGATCCCCTAGCTCAGGGGTGGCCTTGCAAAGGCCTAGGTTGGGAGGTGAGCCTCCATGTTCAACTGAAGATTTCTATACAGGTTCAATTGGAAGGTTTTGGAAGGCTTGTATTGGTTTTCTTATGGGAAACCACATCTAGTGGTCTTGTGATCCATCCTTATAAATGAACTTGTTTTTAAGCCAAAAATGTTTATTATGAAGTCTTGTAAAGTTGTTTTGAGTAAGAGGGCTTTGTATAAAAGTATTCCTATTTTTGTAAGTTATAGATCAATTATGTTATAGAGAGGTATTTATGTGAATACAAAAGAGAGTTTTTTATCTATGTTGTTTAAATAATATGGATGTTTCAATTATTTTTCTTATAGAATAAAGTTGGTTAGATCAAGTTCAAAGAAAAGTATGACTTCAACTCCTTTAGTTAATTTAACTTGTTTTAAAGTATTATTAGTTCTTTAGTTTATGGTTATATTTCTATAATTTTTAGGGCATGACACTTACAGAGGTGGATACATGCACTAATTACAAAATGAATCTGCTGGCACAAAAAATTGAGGCACCAGATACCAAGAAAATTTTGAAGACAACCCAGCTAAAGTCTCGAAAAATCCACCAAGAATATGTAAAAAAAATAAAATTCTAGTTGCACAAAATTTGAGACACAAAAAATGAGACACTCAGAAAAATCCAAAGACAACCTAGTTGAGGTCTCAAAAAACCCACCAAGAATAGAGAAACAAAATAAAATTCCAACTTGATTTGAAGGGTCAAAACCTTAGTAAAAAATTGCAAAACCATAGGCATGCATAAAGCCTTCCTTTTGTACAAAAATGACCACCATATAGGTCGAAGATGGTAGATACTCATTTTGTAGATAAATTCCACCTCTTTTTGGAATAATTTTGCCACAAAACCTAGGGTCAATACTAAAAATAAAGAATATTGGTCGTCGAAGGTTGTGTTGCAGATAAAGATGACACAGAGAGATTCATTGCAAATTTGAAAATAGACGTCATGTGAGATTCAAATTGTGTAAAATGAAAATAGGAAACAATCATGAGAGAGGTCATTTAATCTATAGATGCACCAGGTAGGGTAACAGAGAGTCGTCAGTCTACAAAAATGACCAAAAAATAGTCCTAATGCTGCAAATCATGGTGGATAAACCCATAAAATGATGATAGATAAAACAAAATTGCAAGTTGCAAGTGAGAAATAAGAATGACTATGAGTAGGGAAAGAAATTTTTCACTAGAATAGACCCACAAAATTCCTAGGAGGAATTCTTTTGAAAAAATTACTAAAATATTTCCAAAGGAAAAATTTTAGAAATTGAAAAAATTTTCATAAAAAAAAATCTTTCTCTGATATTGTTCAGGCTTAGAATTGTCACCCTAAATCAGGCATTAAGGCTTCATGGCAATTCTATCTAACAATGGAAACTTCCTCTCACTGTGGGTGAACTATGGATGAGGAAGAGTCTCTAGATTCTAGGCCAGCTCCTATTTAGTATGGGATATCACCTCCTGATTGAAAATTTAACTGAGAAAAGGGGAGAAAGATTTAAAATTGAACTTGCATGAAAAAACTAGAAAAGGTGATACACCAAGAAGATTCAGATCTTTTTTCAAGCTTCAAACTGACATCCACTTATCATACCCTAGGGATTTCTGCACTATCATTCACTGCATAATACATAGGTTAATTGGAAGGCCACAACTAGGGTTTAACCACAAGCAGTACTCTCACCAAATTAACAACATGCATATTCTGCAAAAGGCTTATATTCTGTTATATAGAATAGGAATCAATGCAATTCACTAATCCATATTTACAAAGGTATTACTCTTAGATGCAAAAAATTGAAAAGGAACTTGAACAAATGATCACAATAAGATGTATGGAAAAAAGTGGGGCAACTATATTATTCTCAAAAATTTGTATACAAGTTACATGTATGAATTCCTGAGTAATGGCAAGGAATAGTGAAATCCTCTTGCACAAAACCAAAATTACAAGCATGAACTTACACTAGAATACAAAAAAAATGAACAAACAACTATAGGAATAATGAATTCACTAAAGCTCCTCTATCCACAAAATTGACCCCCCTAACATGAAGCAAAAAACCTTCACTAAATAGCCAACATGGCTTACTTTGAAAAATCTTCCCTCCAAAAACCCTCCATAACTATAGGGTTTAATATTTTCCCTAAAACAAAACCCTAAGTTTTAGCCCCCCATATTTACATCAAAACATATCAATTACATCCCTTATCTTTATTACCATATTTCGAATACAAGCATTTGAATCCTAAAAAATGTGAAAACTCCACTTTAACAAACCTGACCACCTAACTTTAAAGGGTTCAAAAACCCTTGTTAACTCGGCATCATAACCTATCCTTGACTCTGCTTACACCACACTACTGTGGTTGATGCTGCTGCGGTTTGTAATCAACATGGTTTGTAATCGACTTGACCACCATCAGTTGGAAGGGAAATTTTATTATGTCATGGCACAAAAGTACCAATGTGGAAATAAGGAGGGAATGTCGATGCACTGGAACTGCAAATGCATTTACTCCACCTGACAGTGGATTTCAAATGAGAGTAAAACACAATGCAATTTCGTTCATCGGTTTCATTTGCATCTTAGGGTTTTTGTTCTGTGGTGCCGCCATGTTTGAATCCAGAAACCATGATCTTCTGTGATGAACCTGCCTCTGTTCTGTAGAGAAACTTCCAGTTTCATGAGCTTTATGAGGGAAAAAGTGTCGTTTACATGCTCACTGTGACGCATGGCATACTTTGTTGCATTCTTCTTTAGTAAAGGCTGCGGCTTTTGATCTTCATTTTCTTTGAACTCGGGTTCCAACTATAATTTATCTTTCATTTGCTTGAATGTTTGGATGTTTGATGATATGGTATCATTATGCCAATACAAATGGTGCCAAATAGTGATTTGTAACTTGGGGTTTCTTGTGCTGATGTTTTACCACTATTGTGGGTTTTGAACTGCAGTACATAAAGAAAACTCGAGGAGTTTTTATTGTTTGTGACCACCACTATAGATTTGGAATTTATTAAAACACTACAGTCTTGGAATGGTCTTAAACTATGGTTGAGACGTCAAGCCCATGAACCTCGGCTCTCAACTAGGGATGTCTCAGTCATTGTTTCAGACTTATCCCCAATCTATAGCGTGACAATAAAACATCACCACTACTATCTTTCTCCTTCAGACATGGCAACAGACTAAGCTATGTCTAAATCATCTCCAAACCCCCATGTGGGTTCTTCTTCAGCATTAAAAATGTAGCTTATGACTAAAATATGTTGTGGGTGCATCTGATTTCAACTCTATGACATCTTTCAGTCATAAGCTTCACATTTTTTGTGCGAGTTGATATAACCATGACTTGAAATTATAATGTACCAGCAACTTTTGTACATACAAATAAGTGATCATCTCCTCTATCATTTTTTTATTCTATTTTCTGCATCAATGTGAACTTTCTTAGTGTTGGATGCATGTCGGTGCTCTTTGCTTGATGTCGACTATAGCTTTAAATCTTTAAACTGGTATATGTTTCCTATTGAGCCCATTACTACAATACTACTTGATGTCGAACCTCACTGTCATTCCCGCATGATGTAATTTGCATTATTTTAAAATATCAACATGGCTTTGCACTCAAAGTTGTCAGTTTAATGCTTGTTTCAAATTTGAAGTAAAACACGGGTTTTGTATTGTCTGAATGTTTTAATAAAAACATCATTCTTGCTGTCTTCAAGTACAAAAATTTAGTAAGCACAATATATGCTTCCGTGTTTGATGATACTCCACTGTCTAAAAAACACACATAAGATATTTAAACTGCAACATTATGTTAAAAAACACTATTAGTTTATAGTTTTGCTGATAATACTGAGCATCTCTTTTAGCATGTAAGCACAAATATGTTGAATATGTTGTTGTCTTTGATGTAAAAACATACTGTTTTACTTTCAAAGTATACATGGGAAAGAACAAACCCATGGGGTTCAAGCACGGGCTCATGACTCCCATGGGTTTTACTTCAAAATAGTAAACTCAATCTGCATTTATAAAAATTACATGCCCTGTACTATTATTATGAATGTACATCTTTTCAAAATATCAATATGAGAAGTAAACTCTGCAAAAAGAAACTATCTCAAAAATTTGTCTAAAACACATTATGCACTGCAATATTTTAGAACTATTAAGCATGATCTCATTTTGTGAACCTCCTGTGTATCTTATCATGCTCATTTTCTATATGTGCACACCCATGCTAATTTGAGACTATTAATCTCTGTCCTAACTTGCAGTTTTTCACACTTTTTGTTTCATGCTTTTACTCTATCAGATTCAGTTGTTTTAAAATGACTACAATGACATCTTCTCATTTAATACAGCTTATGCATAATCTTTATGCATGATTTTTCAACTTTGATCTTCCAAGTGAACTTTTAATAGATGTTTTGAGGTAACATATATATGAAGAAGCACTTACTGTAACAATATTTTCTCACTCTCCATTATTTGCATAAAGACAGTGAACTTTCAAAGTCTTTCAATTCTGCATTTCTCCAGCTTCCTTTGTTCATGTACTTCCTGTAGCAATATTTTGACTCCTTCATGTTTCTTCATCTTATCCTTCTTATGTATGTGAGCAGTAACCTCCTGAGATATCAACCATCTTTCTACATATAATGGCTTATGTGAAGTTTGAGCATGGGCTCTTGACATCCACTGCATCATTTTCTTTTGTTTCCTGCATTCAGTTATAGATACCTATCCATTTGCACACAAAATACCACTCAATTTATTAGGTCATCAAATCATATGCACCAATTAATATTTGTGAGTTAATGTAAGATAACATTCACTCATGAGTATTGGTTGGTTTGTGTCATTTGTTGAACTCATAGGTTGATCTAATCATGAAAAAGGTTTCTCAGATGGTAATACTAAGTCCCTTTCATTCAGATATATGATTATATAGAGAAGAATAACATATATAAAAGTGATCACACATAGCAAAAGGTTTCATGTTTGGAACAAGTACCTTTAATACTATTCTTCAGATACTATGGACGAATGTTTTCTCATTACATTGATTTCATCAGATTGATATGTAGTTTTGAGAAGGATTGATTGTGTGTTGTTTATGTTCCATGTATTGCTTAGATCCAATTGGATCTAACATCCCATTTTCTCTTATGATGCAGGTAAACCCTAAAAGACCTATATGCAGATGAAGATGGACTATGAAGACCTAGGACCTGATATGAAACCAGAAATGGATACCTAATATGCAAGCATCAAGAAACCAACTACAAGGCAATGCATGGGACCTATACTCCATACTTTCAATTATGCCTTTTATTCTGCAATGTACTATTATTTTGACATGAAAAGAAAGATGAAATAACATTTGTATAATATATTCAGCTTGAATGCACAATGTAATTGATCAAAATTATAATTTAAAAATTCTGGAATGTGATCAACTCCTAGAGTACAAAATGACAATTTCTAAAAATGAATGTATTTACAAAATGTTGATTAATAATGCCTGAAGGATAATATTAATGGGACTTCTAAAATGCAATCTCTTCCTATTTATGATTATTTTGATGCATGCTGAAAATTAGGATAATAGATACCACATTACAAGAGATAATTAGTAAATAATTGAATGATTTATTTACTAAGAACTAATTCTTCTTATAGAGATTACAAAAGAGATGTTTCTAAAAATAAACATACAAATAACAAAAATAATCTATTATACAAGATATTTACAATATTTAGAAGTGACCATTAAATATAGAAATAATAATCTAACTTAGGAGATATTATTTTAATATTGGATACCATAATCCAAACTCTTCTATTCCCTTCAAATATCTAAAAATCCTTTTTACTTCCATAACATGTGATTCTTTTGGTTCTTTCTAAAATATGGCTTCCAAACATACTGCATACATGATATTTAATCTAGTAGCAGTCAGGTACAGTAATCCTCCAATTATTGATCTATACTTACTTGCTTCTTATTTCGGTGAATAATATTCCTTAGTCAACTTACAAACATTAACAATAGGGGAGAATACTCGTTTAGAATTCTTCAAACTGAACTTCTTCAACAATTCCTTGACATACTTGGATTGTGAAATGAAAATGCCTTTACTGTTCTGATTTACCTGCAATCCAAGAAAAAAATTTAACTCACAAATCATGGACATCTCAAACTCCTTATGCATCTCCTCTGGAAATTTCCCACACAAGTCATATTTTCCTCCAAAAATAATGTCATCAACATTAACCACAACAATCAAAATCTAATCTGAATAAATATTTTAATACAAGTTATTGTTCGTAGAACCTTTTTGAAATCCTTGTTTAATCATATATCTATCCAATCTTCTATACCAAGCCTCCAATGCCTGATTCAGTTAATGCAATGACTTCTTCAATCTACACACTAAATATGGGTTCTCTTCTGATCTGAATCTTTTTGGTTGTTCAATATAAAATTCTTTTTTCAGTTCTTCATTCAAAATGTAGAATTAACATCCATATGATAAAATTTAAAATCCTTATAAGCTACAAATGCCAAGAATATGTGCATTGCCTCCATCTTAGAAACAGGGGCATAAGTATCATCAAAATCAATTCCATCAATCTGAGTATAATCTTTTCATACTAACCTTTTCTTGTTCCTTATCACTTTACTATTTTCATCCAACTTATTTTGATAAACCCACTTTGTACTAATCACATTATTATCAGTCAATCAAGGCACATGTTCCCAAGTCTGATTCTTTTCAATCTGATCAATTTCTTCCTTCATTGATTTTACCTAGTTTTGATCATTACATGGTTCTTGTATAGATTTAGGCTCAATTTATAAAAGTAAGCATAAAAGAACTTGTTGTTGTGTTTCTTTATTTCTAGTAATAACTCCTCTATTATTATCACCAATAATCTAATTCTCAGAGTGATTTCTTTGTACATACCTTGGTATCTTAGTAATAGATGTTGGTGCCTACCTTGTCACTACCTCATCTTTTGTGTCTTCCTCTCCTCTATCCTTTATATCAGACTCATATTCAATGTGCTTCTTAGGAGTCTTCTGAAAATATGCATCAACCTTCACACTCACACCTTCAAAAATCTTGTTTATCCTTTTTTTGTAACACCAATATACTTTTCTCTTTGTAGAATATCCCAAAAATATACCTTCATCTGCTTTGTTGTCAAATTTGCCAAGATTTTCCTCATCCTTCCGAATGTAGCATCTAATTCCAAAAACATTGAAATACTTTATTGTAGGTTCTCTTCCATGTCATAGCTAATATGATGTCTTTCCACACTTCTTCCAGTAAAGTACTCTATTAAGGGTGTACACAACTATGTGCATTTTTTCTCTCTAGTAAATCTCTGGTAAACTTGTTTCCTTTATCATCATCCTTGTTTCTTTTTGTATTGTCTAATTCTTTATTTCCACTACACCATTCTGATGTGGTGTTCTAGCTGCTAAAAATTGTCTCTTGATTCCATGTTACTCACAATAATTCTCAAACTCATCAGATGTAAATTCTCCTACTTTATCATATGTTAAACATTTGATTTTCCTACCACATTCGTTCTTAACTCTAGCTTTAAAATTCTTTAAATTCTCCAATTCTTCTAATTTTTCTCTTAGAAAAGAAACCCAAGTCAATATTGAATAATCATCAATAAAAAGTATAAAGTATCTCTCACCTTGTAAACTCCTTGTTCTAATAGGACCACACAGGTCGGTGTGCACTAGATCTAGTAAACCGATAGTTGAATGATTATCTTCTTTTCTTTCCTTCTTGACATCCTTTACAGATAACATTGTTTGGTTTGCACAGCCTAGGTAAATATCTCACTACATGAGATGAACTAATTCTCACCAAATAATCAAAATTTATGTGACATATCCTTCGATGTCATAGCTAACTGTCATCACTCTGAGAGAGTAAGCATCCTTCTGTAGCTCCTTCAAGTTGGTACATATTTCTTCCTATCCTCATGCCAATTGCAATTACTGCTCCTAATATTTTATGAACCTCACATCCTTCATTCTTGAACACAACATCATAGCCATTTCACATATCTATCCAACACTCAAAATATTGTGACACAAACTCTTCACATAATAAACATTGTCAATGTTATATTTTCCATCAAAATATATTGAACCTCTACTGACAATATATGATGCCATATTACCACCAAATCTGAGAGGACCATCATCATATTTTTAAAGTGTTACAAATTTAATTTTATCACTAGTCATATGATTTGAACAACCACTATCAATCAACCATTCATTTTTTTCCTTCTAACATACAAATCAGTTTCATTATTATCATTAGTTTTAGGGCATATGTCAGAAATATCAATCCCTTCTTCAACATAGAACAAAAAATCTTCCATTTTTGATTCATCACCTAAAATATTATCTTCTTCATTACCATATTAATCCTTCTTGTTAAACTTCTTCCTTGAACCTTTCTCTGGACACCTAGTAGGCAAATAATCAATTTTTCCACACCTAAAAAATTTAAGAGGTAACACACCTTTGTATTCGCTAGTACCTTTCTTCAGCTTCTTTGAAAATTTTTCTTCCAACTCATCTGAATCTTCATCACCATCTAGATCTTCCTCTAATTTTTTTTCTTTAAATGTTGTCTCAGATCTTCTCATCTCCTTTCCAAACTCTCTTAACTCAAATGAAGTTAGGGTACAAAAAAATTGTTCTCTAGTAAACTTATTTGAATCATATACCTCCTCAATCACTAAAATCATGTCACTATAGCTATTTGGTAATGACATCAAGATCTTATCCATAATATATTCATTGGTGATATTTCCTCCTTTGTTCTTTACTTCATTCACTGCATTGTCAACTTTCTGAAAGTAGCTTCTTATGTCTTCACCTTCTTCCATTTTCATATTCTCATAATGTATCTTAGTTGTTAGGTTCTTAGATAAATTAATCCTAATATTTCCTTCATAAATCTCTTTTAAATTTTCCCATACTTCATAATAAATCTTTAATGAAATAACCTTTTCTAATTCATTCTTTGATAAAGAACTAAAGATTGCATAACTTTCTCTTTTATTCTCCTCACGGGCTGTGATTTCATCTGGAGTAGTAGATCCATTATGAGGTAACACATACTTATTCTCCAGATGCTTCCATGTGGTGAAACAAATCAATATCATATATCCTCTCATTTTCTCTTTCCATAAAATGTAATCAGATCCATCAAACATAGGAATGTTCAATTTGTGTGCCATTGGATTTTCCTCAAGTAGTTAAGATCTATATCGAAAAATCAATATCTAATACCAATTGTTGAAAATAATGAATAAATAATAGGGGGGTTGAATCATGTATTCACAAACACTTTCAAAATCTTTTACTATGTTGATAAACTCATAAAACATATAAATGATAGTCATAGTTAAATCAGTATTAACTTTTGTTCTACTGGGAACTACATCAACATGAGTTAAACCCAAACTAGGAAAACCCAAACTAGGAAACCCAAACTAGGAAAAACCATAGAGAAACAAATTCTCCTAAAATGAAACACCAGTTAAGGTGATTTTTACAAGGGCTCACTGTGGTTTGGATCACTCTCAATTGAGCTAACTACCCTGGAATATGAAATGCTCACTGTCAATTGCAAATAGGCTCACTAACAAAATATAAGAAATGAAAGAAACAACCCACTATTGAAATCACTATCACCAATATGTTGTAATACATAAATGATATAACAGTATTCTATCGATTGCATCAACTCACACATATATAAATACACATATCTTTCCTTATCAAATCCGCATTCATTTTGTATATAACTCACATACAAGAAACCACATGAACAAATGAGAATATTGCTTCCTTTACACTGCTTGATGCCAATGTCCAAGTCAGCCTAAACCAATTTGAAATAGGTCACTCTAAAATATTATCATGGTGGTAACAAATGAAATGTGGACCACCTCACTCAATACAACATGTCTCATCATACTACATAATATCCAAGATCTTCGGTACGAATGGGTAGAATCTATATGTTATAATTGCATTGACCAAAACACAATGAACACATCCAAGATAGGATAAATCCAAATAAAATGCTCAACCATATGTTTCACATGAAAAGGGACCATCACTGACATGGATGACTAGAAATATGTAAAACACATCTTTTGATAAACACTTCTATCGATACACCAAAGATATCGGTACATATCAAACAATATAGAAAATCAACAAAATTATCGATATTTTGACATAAATGACAACCATTAATGAAAATATCATGAATAAAATCAAATTCACATTCTAACAATATATCATAAAAGTTGGTACTAAAAGGCCTATTCTGAATGAAGTCGCTACACTTAATATCAATGAAGAAGCACACTATATCTAAGAAGTTGTTTTTCTCTACAGGGGACTTAACCAAACCTAGTGGACTCTCCATGATGACTTCACATTCTAACAACACCTATAATTAAGGGCCTATATTAATTATATTGAGAGAAAGGAATTAAATGCATGTAAAAAGTCCTACAATGCATAAAATAATGAATACACACTAAATTTGGCACTGCACAAGCATGGAATAGGACATGCTTAGGAAGTATATATATTTTATGACACTAAATTTAGCACTCACTTCAGCGGGGGCATGAGTCTTCACTCATACACATATTAAAGTGTAAGAAAGAAATATGGTAGAGAAGAGATAAGATCATGGGAAATAATTAAAGAGATAAGACATCACTAAGCTCAAGGGAAGCCTCCAAACCAAGGATCTTAACTTAGACAATCATTTGCAAGGGAACACAAAACAAAAATAAAAAAAGACAAAAGACACAATACAAATGGGTTAGTACTAAAAACCAAGGCTCCAAATCAACTAGTTAAAGAGAACTCAACAAACCAAATCTCTCAAACACTAGTATCATGCTTGAGATTCTATTGCAAGAGCACAAGTATTCCTATAGGAAGAGAAAGAGCACAAGTATTCCCAAAGGAAGAGAAAAAGAATATATAAAGGATAAGAAAAGAATCCATGATCCAACCAACTAGAAAAGATATGATGAGATCATGGAAGAGAGAAAAAATAAGCCATGGACGCTACAAGCTAGAAAGATACATTATGCTAGGTTATCCATGAGAAAAATAGAGGTAAGTATAGGAAATAGTCTTTTACACTGTGATATGCTATTTCCACTCATCTAAAAGAAAAGTTGGTGCAAATATGGAATTGATAAAATATAAATTTTTGTTATGCTAGTAAACCCATTGAAAGATAACCAAGTAAAGAATTGTTCACAAGGAAATCCACCAAAAGAGGATTATCCTAAGGAAAGAATTGTCTCTAGAGGAAAATATAGTACAAAATATCCAAGGAAAGCATTATGTTCCAAGGAAAATTGCAAAATAATGAATATGAGCATAAAATGACAACCCTAAGGAAAGAAGTGTCTCCTTAGGAAATATTCTAAATAATTTACTGGGGAATAAAAGGATAATCCCCATAAAAGCAATGTCTCCTTAGGAAGTCCACTAAATAATGCAGAAGGAGGCTATATATGTTCCCCCTCCTTAAGATAACTTAAATATATGATGAAATTTAAATGAAAAGAATAAAAAGGATACCCACCTTCAACACCATGGAGGTATCCTTTAAGTGAAAATGTATACATAATCCTCAGTGAAAGAAGCATACCTCTTTTTAAATCCAAGGAAAGATAATTATATAAAAAAAAATATCTTGCAACATGTGTAAATGGATCCTTAGGAGGAAGATATCTTTATTCCAATACATCTACCTCCAAGAGGAGTTCTTGAAAACAAATATCATCTTTGATACCAAGAGGGTAAGGAGAACAAGAATTCACCTTTTAGCCCCTAATTCTAAGTAGGAAATAAGGATTCTTGATGAAGTATGACACACATTAAGCCCTCAAGAGAGAATTTTTTTTCATAATGGACATTATTTTTCAAATAATTAAGAGGTTGTGATCAAGGATATACACCTCTTATATAAGAGAAAATCCCCAATAAATAAAATTAATTCCCTTTAAGAAAAGACATCACATAATAAAAAAATTCCACTCCACCAAGGAAAGTAGATCCTTAGAAAGAGTTTGAAATAAAACCCTTTTCCCCCAAGTGAAAAGGTAAGGGAAAGGATAAAACATCAATAAAAATAGACCCACACTTCCAAGAAAAGAAAATATTGCAAAAAGAGTGAAAATCCTTGTGTAAAACAAAGCAAGTCCATACAAGGAAGGACATCATGTCATAAGAGATAAGAGTCAACAAAGAGATAATGGATTCTTTAGAGGGATAAGGAAAGAGAGACCTTTCCCCCCAAGTAGAAAGACATTGAAAATGATCTACTATGTTTCTCACAAGTGAATATTTCAAAGTAAAGTATAGAACCATGAAAAACAAAGAGCCCTCAATAAAGTAAGATACTAAAATCATATGGTGTGGAGAAACATAATAGGTGAAAGGAATTCTTGTGCATTTTTTTAATATTAAGAAAGATTACGAGATATATTTTTAAAAAAAATAGGATATATATCTACTAAATCTTGAGGAAATTTTCTAAATTCAATACAATCGGAAAGATAATGTTTATTGGTACGATGAAAAATACAATGTAAGTTACCATTATGATATCTTTGATTCTTTGAAAAATGACAAAAATAAATAAATTTTGGTATCATATCTAAGTCTCCAAAATATCCTCTTAGCTAAGGCCAAATGATCACATATTTGAGTGTTATGATGTTATGGAGTTGGAAAAAGAATGTGTAAAGAAGGAGGTCTTAATTTGGAGAAAGAAGGATCAATGAGATTTGAATAAGAAGGAAAAATGTTGGCTTGAGGTATAAATTATATATCTTTTTAGTGACTTGTGTAGGAGGATCTATAGGTACCTTAAAAACTTGTTCATTAATTCCAAGACCTTTTCCACTAAATCCTTATTGAGAAGTAATTTCATATCTCATATTGTAATTAACCTTTAGTTAAGAAGGATTTTCATCTTGATGTTTGTACAAATGTGTAGTATAAAGAGGAAAATGAGGATTAGTCTCTTTAGGGGGACTAGGAATCTTATCATTATTCATATTGTTTTTAGGTTGAGAGGAAGAAGAAGGTTTATTGAGATATTCATCCTTACTTAATATTACCTTGGGAGATAAATCATCAAGAAAATGTTGAACATTGAGATTATTGAAAATACTTTAATAAAGGGAAGACTCTTTAAGAGAAGGTAAAGAAGTTCATAAACTAGGCTTCTTAAGTTCTTCCATTAAGGTAGCTTTAGGAGGAGAGGATCTAGAAATCTCTAAAGGAGTATGATTTCTATCCTCATTATTAAAAGACATCCTAAGAGAATGACTAAGGTTGATTATGGTAATGTCATTTTTACATTGATCATTTTCAAGAAAGACTCTTATGCAATTAACACAAGCCATGCATTTTATTAAGAAGTTTATGATGAATTTAGATGAAATATGGATAAAAGTCTTGAAAAATGGTTTCTAAAGGGGAATAATATTGGAAATTATCATGATGCCATATGCAAGACTACCATGAAGAAATGCAAGAAATATAAAATATAAAAATACATTATCTACTTCATGAGAGTGATAAATGAAAGTAAGAAGAAATATAATAACATGAGAGATAAAATGTCAATCTAATTTAGTAAGTTCTTGTTGGCATAACTGATGATGTGATAATACAAATTTGGTGTTGAGATGGTCAGTTATTATGTTGTCATTGTTTTCAAGCATTGACGTAGTGTTTTTAGTGTGTTTCCAAGTATGTAAGAAGGATTAACAAGGATTTTCAAGTAGTTTTAGTGGCTCTGATCCTTAAGGGAGACTTTGGAATGTATTTAGATGCTAACAATATGATTTCAACTGCTGAATATATTATTTATATATGTTATTCTTGATTGAAGTTAATGATAGGGAAACTGCTAGAATAGTCTGTGACTGACAATGAGTGATTTGATTGGATTATCAAATCTATGATGATTTAGGTAGCGATGGCTTATGTTTCTAATACTCTATTTGGATCATGGTTATGATGATAACTTATTTGGATAATTGGTGAGCATGTTTTGTGGTTACAAAATTTATTTTAGTGAAAGGTGACAATGCTTTTGTGCTACTGATGGTAGATCTTCTGTCGTGATCGGTGATCAAGTTGTCATGAATAATTTGGTTCTAGCTTTCTTGTTGATGTGTCTGTACTCATTTATGGTGATTCTTTGGCATTACTTTGATCAAGGTAGATTTTTTATCAAGATGAAGGATGAGTTGGTCAAAACATGTTTGA
The DNA here is from genome assembly GCA_018584345.1 of Thuja plicata. Lineage (NCBI taxonomy): Eukaryota > Viridiplantae > Streptophyta > Pinopsida > Cupressales > Cupressaceae > Thuja > Thuja plicata. The sequence continues at coordinate 1,386,358 of MU226330.1, read as the reverse complement.
CTTGTCTTGATAAAGTAAATTGTAAGGGTCTATCCTATTGTCAAACTATTTGGTAGAATTGTTTATTTTATTGGGATGTGTGTTTTGGCATGATCTCTTTGAGTGTGAAGATTGAAAAGTGATTTCAAATAGGTTAGGTAATATTTAGGGTGGTGGTCTCCTTAGGGCTTGACCAATGATTTTTATATCATGAAATCAAATATTTGTGTGTGTAGATCCAATATGTGAAGGTGCAAACAAGAAAAGGTATACCAGATTAATCTAAGAAGAGAATGTATGTGTTTCAAAATATCTAATCAAGAAAAGGATTTTCTATTTCCAGATCAAGTGACCCTAACATTTTTCCTATTATAAATCCCTTAACTAGGTAGACCCTAATACGTCTTATTTGTAAATATCTTAATAGAGTGGATCATTAACTTGATTTTAAAATATCCTAATAGAGTTACTCCTAATAGGGTAAAGCTCTTAACAGGGCTAGAGGAAAATCCCATAACTGGGTGGTAGCTAAAAGTGTTTTTGTAAATTCTATCAGGGTTAAGCTCCTAATAGGGTGTACTTAAGAAGAGTAATTTGTTTTTGGGTATCCTTTCCCACCATGGTTTTCACCCATTTGGGTTTCCATGTTAAAATATATGTGTTATGTGTTTCATGCATTTTGGTGGTTTTTCTTATTTGTTAAGTTTCACTTACTTATCAATCGGTGAGCTTATGAATGTTATTTTTGAGTTAAAGAAGTGAAAAGTTGTAGATATATTAGTTTACTAATTCACCCCCACCTCCCAGTATCCTTGGACCTTTAGGAATAAAAATTAGCATCAGAGCCTTGGTCCTCTTTGTGGTGTAGTTTAACAGCTTTAGGTCAAGATCCGAGAATGATGAGGAAGGAAGGTCCTAAGTTCACAAGGGAGAACTACTTGGCGTGGAATGGTAGAATAAAGATGTCTAAAAGGTATGGGAAATAAGTATTGGAATCATGTTGTTAATAGATATGTTTTACCTATTAGTACTCTCAATGAAAATTATCTAAGGGAACAACAAGAGAATACTACAACTATGGAAGTCATTGCAAGTAAATTATCTGATGTAGAGTTTGTTGATGTTCAAGATTTTGAAACTACTTATAATATGTGGGAGAAATTGAATTTAGTGTATGGTGGTGATTTACATGTGTAGAAAGCTAAGGTTGACAGCCTAAAAGGAAAATTTGATGACATGAGGATGGTTGAAGGTGAAAATATTGAGAAGTATGGTCAGAGAATCAAAGAATTGGTTTATGCTATCAAAAGTGTTGGTGAACTATGGAAGATGATGATGTGGTAAGTAAAGTATTGAGAACCTTTTTACCTCTTTATGCCATTAGGGGTTTTTTCTATTCAGGATTTAAGATCTTTAGGAACTGGTATTGTCACTCTTGATGCATTGATTGGACAATTGACTCTTTTTGAGATTAGAAATTATGATAATAGTGTTCCAAGAGTTGAAGCTTCATTTAGGGAATCTATGACTCTTGAACCTACAAGGAGAGGAAAGGAAGTTAGTCGTGAATATTTTTTTTCCTAGTTACTCTAACGATAATGATTCTATCTTGTCTGAAGAAAGGAAACATGAAGAGTTAAAAGCATTGCTTGCTAGGAGGTTACCTAGAGGAACCGGTTAGTACAATGAAAAGTTACCTCTTAAATGCTTCACATGTAAAAAGATTGGAAAAATTTATGCCAGGTGTCTTGATGGTGATAAGAAGGATTAGCCTTGGAGATTCAAGGATAAGAGGTAGAATACTTTCTTTGTTTCTTCTAATGAAGGGGTTACTAATGAGGAATCTGAGGGCAATGAAGAAGATGAATTTTTCTTTGCTATTGTTAAGGAGGATCCCCTTGTAGATGGTGAAATAGCCTTGATTTATAGCATGTATCATGATGATGATTAGATAATTGACAATGGTTGTACACATCATATGACCAGTGATAGGAGTAAGTTCACTAAGTTGGAAGAATGTGATGGTGGAGCAATAAGGTTTGGTAACGACTCTTCTTTCCTAGTAAAAGGAATAGGATCTATTACATTAAATAGTAAAACAAATTGTGATGATGTTTACTCGGTAGAAGGCCTTAGGTATAATTTTTTGATTGTAGCACATTTGAATAACATAGGTTATCTTGTAGAGTTCAAAGGAGGTGTTCTCATGATACTTGGAAGATCTGGTGATCTGATTTCTACCGATATGCAGACTAAAGGTAACTTATTCCATTTAAATACTATTTTAAAGAGTTGTCTGATTAAAAAATTTAATGATAGTTGGATGTGGCATAAGATATTTTTTATGTTAACTTTGATAGTTTGGTCAAAGTCAGTACAATGAATATTGTTAGAGGTTTGCCACAACTAGTAAAACCAGAAAATGTCATGTGCAAAAAATGTCAATTGGGAAAGTTAACTAGTTCTATTTTTACTAGTACGTATTTTCCATCTGGAAGTATTTTGGATTTGATACATACTAATTTGTGTGGTCCTATGATAACAAGAATATATTATGGAAATAATTATTTAATTCTTTTTGTTGAAGATTATTGTAGGATGATGTGGGTTACTTTTCTAAAAGACAAATCAGATGCATTATATATGTTTAAGGTGTTCAAATCACAAGTTGAAAAGGACACAGGTAAGAATATGAAGTGCTTGAGATATGATAAAGGTGGTGAGATCACATTTGTGGAATTCACTGAGTGTTTTTGAGAACAAGGAATTAAGAGGAAAATATCAACACCTAGAACTTCTCATCAAAATGGGATTGTAGAGAGAAGGAACAAATATAATATTGATGCTCCAAGGACCATGATGATTCAAAGATATGTGTCAGATGTTTTTGAGATAATATTGTTGCACTGTTGTTTATATATTGAACTGGGTACAGGTGAAGAAGGGCACTGATAAGACTCCCTATGAGTTATGGTTTGGTCACACAACCAGTGTGAAATACTTAAAAAAAATGGGAGAAGATTCTATATAAAGAGAGATGATTTCACATGAAAATTTGATCCTAAGAGTGATGAAGTAATATTCCTAGGATATTCATCAAATATAAATGAATATAAGTGTCTAAACAAGAGAACCAACAAAATGATAGAAATTGAAAATGTGAAGATTGATGAATCCTCAAAGAAGAATGATGGTTCCAGCAAGAATAAATAAGGACATGATTAGGGGATTGTATATGTTCAAGTAGTGGAGCAAGAAGTTGAAGATCAATATAACGGAGTTGAACCAGTTCAACCGGTATAAGAGGCTCCTAAACGTGAATCAATGATTCCAAGGTATGTAAAGTTGAATCATTTTGTTGATCAAATTATTGGAGATAATAATGTGGGTGTTCTGACTAGAAGGAAGACCATAGAAAGTACCTATATGATTTCTGAACATGAACCTAAATATGTAAAAAAGGAATTAAAGAATGAATATTGTGTTAGAAATAACTGAGAGGGGGGGTGAATCAGTGGCCTCAAAAACTTATCCTTATCTTAACCACCAATCAAATAAACCTCATATTATTATGTCCCTACTAGATGAATGCCATGAGATACTTATAATGATTAACTATCTATCGGTTTACCTTGTCTGTCCTTATTTTCCTTGATTACCGATAGGCAGTAAAACTATTTACCGAAATACAGTAAATGTGCAGAGTATACGGATAAATCCAGAAATGCATATGTGAAATGTAAAATAGTAAAGTAATAAACCATACACACATAACACATGGATTTTTAACATGGAAACCCCATTAAGGGAAAGAACCACTGGGACCGGTACCCCAAATTTTCACTCTTCTAAAGTGAGCCCTATTAAGAGCCAACCCTGTTAAAGGTTACAAACACACTATTAGGTGTGACCTTGTTAGAGGATTTTACACATATAGGTTGTCACTTAGTATCAGAAATCTAATGCTGACATCCTTGAATCAGCCTCTCTTAGACTGTCAATAGGCATCGGGCATATCCAATGCTACTTTCATGAATCAACCTTTTTGGTACTCCTTGGGATATACCTCAATATATATAGAAGACTGTTAAGTCCTGCTCTGTTAGGAGACTTGATGCTTCAATGGTTAAACTGAAACAAAATGACATGTTTCTAATGCAACTTGAATTGCATATTTTCAGATCTATTTAAGTACATTACCTCTTTGATCAATGTATCAATTCAATTCTTTTGTGCTCCATACTTTCTTCTTTGTGATGTTGTGCTCACTATTCATCGGTGTCTGCAGAATTTCTTAGCTCTCCTTCAACTTGATTGATCAGTACTGCATGAAGTTGTTCTTCATCAGTTTCTCTTCAACATCCTCTTTCTATTCACTCCCCTTAATCCCCTTTCCATGAATGTGATAAGGAAATGAATTAAGCTTGTCTCTTATATAGACATATTATTCTTTGATTCTTGATTCTTGGCATAAGAAACAATCCAACCAATCTGATTTAAAGTATAACTCCTGATTTATCTTGTAGTTATATTTATGCCAACTATACAAATATTATTTAAATCAATCACTTAACTTTGGTCAAATAAAACAAAGAAAACAACCAGTTAAGTCTATCTTTATCTCTTGACAGCTAGATATTTTATCATTTTTTGAACTCTCTATTCCATTGTTTAACTCTTAAGTTAGTCATCAGTGTGACTTCTAGTTAGCTTCAGGATCTCTGTCCATCAGGAAACTCTATTTTTAGCTCGTCGGACATCTTGTGGTTTGCTTCATCAAGAAACACTGTCTTCTACTCATCATGTATCACTGTGACTTTTCTTCTTTGTCTTTACTGATGGTGTGCACTCCGTTAGTGTTATCTGTCACTTTAGTGAATACTTGAAATTTATGCATTGCTGAAAGCATAACCTTTATTCCACTGATTCTCTAAAGTCTTTGGCATTTTGTACATGAATGTATAGATGATATCAAGTTGACATCAATGAAAATACAAACCATTAACTAATTTTATGCCTTGCATTATCTTCAACTTAACATTATCAAACATTTAATCATTTACATTTCATCAATCTCTCCCTTTGGCATTGATGGAAAAAAACTTATATTATCACACTATACTATTTCTAATACAATATGAAATACAATTTTTGAGATTCATCAAACTACCAAACAGTTTTTTTTGATAACCGCTAAAAATGTCTGACCGTCGGTAAGCTCTGTTTTAGCTTAGATTTGATTCTTACAGCTTTCTATTTACTAATTTCTCTCTTTTGACTGTTCTCTCTTTTGTGATGTCTTTTTGCCTTGTCAACAATTCTTCCTTTGTATTAAGTCCTTCATACAACTTCTCTCCCTATGGATAGGATCTCTCCCTATTGGAGTAATATGATAATGGATAATCTTTCTTCTTTTTTGAAGACTGTGATAATATGGATACTTTTCTCTCCCTTGACAACAATGCCAAACAAATATCTTACAGATATCTTACATTAATTTCAAGTGATCTTTTCTCTCCATCCATAATATATTCCTTGAATTTCCCTTATCCATCAGCAATACAACAATATGCTCTGGTGCTCAGTTCTAATATATACCTGTCTATATATAGATGTAGCTTTGAAGTTCTTCTCTTTTCTTGCATCAACATGAATGATATTTTGATAATAAGTAGGCTGATGTAGCCCTCAGTCTTTTACTGACTAGTAGACAAGGGTTTGACCCCTAGTCTCTTTCTCAGGTACTCAAATGTATCTTTGGGTAGTGGCTTGGTGAAGATATTGGCCAATTATTCTTTTGATTGCACATACTCAAGTATCACCTCTTTTTCTTGAACTTGTTCTCTTAAGTAATGATACTTGATGGAAATGTGTTTAGTCTTTGCATGCATGACTAGATTCTTGGAAATGTTTATTGAACTGGTGTTATCACAATAGATAGTCACTGGTTCTAAGATCTTCATATGCATACCTTCTAGCAACTATTTGATCCATGCAATATTTGAGTAATTTGTAGCAGCAACAACATATTATGCTTCTGCAGTAGACTGTGAGATGCATCCCTACTTCTTGCTAATCCATGTGACAAGTATGTCACCCATAAAGAATGCTCTTGTAGTTTTGATCTTCTGGTCATCAAGATTTCCAGCCCAATTAGCATCGGTAAACACCTTTAGTTCAAAATTGCCTTCTCTTCTATACCACAAGCTAAATTCCTTAGTATTCTTCAGATATCTTAGGATTCATTTCATAGCAGTCATATGTGATTCCCTGGGGTTAGAAAAAAATCTAGCAACAATTCCTACTGCATGTGCAATATCTGGTCTAGTGTGTACAACATACATGAGTTTTCCAATCATTGATCTGTACAAAGTCTGATTTACCTCTATTGTCTTGTCTTCTTTTTTCAACTTACATCTAGTAGCCATCGGTGTTCCAACTGGTCTAGATTCTTCCATCTTGAATATTTTTAGGACCTCTTTGATGTACTTGGATTGTGTAATGAAAATACCTTCTCCTTGTTTCATGATCTAGAGATCAAGAAAGAACTTGATCTCACCAAACATAGACATCTCAAATTCTTTGCTCATATCTCTAGAAAATGATTTTCATAGCATATCATTTCCTCCAAATATGATGTCATCAACAAATATTTCAGCAATCAAAGTGTTAGCATCAGTATCTTCCTTCAAATAAAGATTACTTTTTTCACTAGTCCTTACAAATCCAATACTTATTAGATAGGAATGAAGTCATTCATACCAGGATCTTGGAGCTTGTTTCAATCCATACAAGGCTTTGTGAAGTCTACATACCATGTCCTTTTTTTCTGGATCAACAAACCCTTCTGGTTGTTCAATGTATACCTCTTCTTCAAGTATTCCATTTAGGAATGTTGACTTGACATCCATTTGGCATACCTTTAATCCTTTATATGCAGCATAAGCAAGTAGTATTCTTACTCTTTCTAGCCTAGCAACAGGTGCAAAGGTCTATCCATAGTCTATACCTTCCTCTTGTGCATACTCTTTGCATACTAGTCTTGCTTTGTTCCTTGTGACTTCTCCATTCTCATTCAGCTTATTCCTGAATATCCATTTTGTACCGATGACATTCTTGTCATCTGGTCTTGGCACAAGCGACCATGTTTTTTTCTTCTCAATCTGCTCAATCTCGTCATTCATAGCACTTATCCATTCCTCATTATCTAGTGCAGTATTGACATATTTTGGCTCAAACTCACAAATTAAACAATTTGAGTTTAAACACTTACTTCTTGTTCTTGTACCAGCTTTCTTATCTCCTATGATCTGGACTTCTAGATGGTTCCTTCTTACATATCTTGCAAGAATAGGTACAATTCTTTGTCTATCAGCTTGATTATTATTTTGATCTTCATTTTGTTCTTCATCACCTTGCATATTATTTTGATCATCATCCTGACCGTCGGTATTTGCAGTCTGACACTCAGGAGCAATGATTTGTAGCTTAGGGGATCTACATTATTGGTAGGGTAGATTCTCATGTTCCTCATTGTAAGTGAACTTATTGTAGTCCTTTGGTTCTTTAGTGCTTTCCTGTTCATTATTCTCTACAAATTCATCTATCTTTACATTTGCACTTTCAATTATTTTGTTAGAGACTTTGTTTAGACATTTGTAGGCCTTGCTCTTGGTAGAATACCCTAGAAAAATTCCTTCATCACTCTTGGAGTCAAGTTTTCCATTTCTATCATCTTTTAAGATATAACATTGACTTCCAAAAATTTTGAAATAACTCATGTTGGGTGTGTATCCATACCATAGCTCATAAGGTGTCTTCTTGGTGTCTTTCTTCAATTGTACTCTATTCAGTGTGTAAACAGAAGTAGTGACAGCTTCCCTCTAGAATATTTGGGTGATACCTTTCTCTATCATCAGTGTTCCTGCATAATCAACTATTGATATGTTCCTTATCTCAGCAATCCCATTTTGTTGTGGTGATCTTGGTGCAGAAACCTATTTTTTTATACCATGCTCATTACAAAAGTTAGTAAATTCATCTGATATAAACTCACCTCCTCTATCTAATCTCAAACATTTTACATCCTTACCACTTTGTTTCTCTACCAAATCCTTATAACATTTAAACATCTTAAATGTTTCTGATTTATCTTTTAGAAACATAACTGTCATCATTCTAGAGTAATCATCAACAAAGAGAATAAAATATCTATTTCCATAATAACTCTTTGTCCTCATGGGTCCACATAAATCAGTATGGACTAATTCTAGAATTGTATCAGATGTATGGGTGTTTCTTTTGAAACTAGACTTTGTCATTTTTCCTTTATGACAATTTTTACACATGATGTTGTCGGGCTTGGTCATTGTCGGTAAGCCTTTGGCATTTCTCTTTTTGCTAATTTTTATCATGTTGTCAAATTTTACATGACACAGTATTTTGTGCCACAACCATATGTCTTTGTTTGTAGCAATCAAACTAGTGGAGTCAGTATTATTCAGATAGAATAAGTTACCTTTTGTCTGCTCACCGGTACCAATCAGATTTCTAGATTTGTTGAAGATCTTTGCTTTCTTAGTTTCAAATGCTACTTTGTGACCTAAATTATTCAACTGAGAGACACTTAATAGATTATAATTCAATCCATTTACCCAATAAGAATTTTCACATTTTATCTGGTTATTCAACATTATTGTTCCTCTACCTTCAACTGGACAAGGTGTATCATTTCCCATTCTTACTGATCCACCCTTGTAGTATTCAAAAGTCTCAAACTTTTTCTTGTCACCAGTCATATGATGGGTGCAACCACTATCTATGATCCAAACATCATTTTTGCTAATTTTAGATAAGAGAGTTATTTCTACATAACTTTCTTCATCATCATCTGAATCATCTTTTATAGACACAAACACCATCTCAATGTATTCATCAGATTCGGTGTCAGTATCATCATCCTTGCATTTTTCTAGGTAGCTGACCTTCTTTCCTTTATCCTTATAGTCTCGGGTATCTCTTCTTTATGATTGTCGGTATCTTCTGTAATCACCTCTATCAGACTTCTTCTCAAAAGATATGTCATTACTTCTGTCATCTTTTCTTCTATTAGTGCATCTTGTAGAAAAGTGTCCAATCTCTTTATAGTTAAAATAAATACGTGGTAATTTACCTTTGTATTTACATTTGCCTCTCTGCATTCTTCTCGTTATAAGTGCTTCTATTTCATCAAGATCATCTTCTTCACTTTCACTATCACTATCTTTTCTCATAGTGTTTTTGTGACTTGATTTACTTATTCTCATAGAAGTTTTAAATGCAGATTCTATGTTTGGTAAGACACTATTATCAAAGTTATTCATCTCAAATGAAATCAGTCTTCCAATTAAACTATCTAGAGTAACATTTCTATTTTCTACTACTCTCATTTCTTGAATGGAAGATACTCTAATAACATAAGTAGGCAGTAAGGTTCTTAGAATTTTACTTACCATTGTATCTTCTTCTAGTACACCTCCAACTCCTCGGATAGCATTGACTACCTCTTTAATTCTTGTGCTCTACTAAGTGATGTTTTCTCCTTCTTTCATTTTGAGATCATCAAACTTTCCTATAAGGCTTTCTGCCTTGGCTCTCAAAACATTTTTGTCACCACCATGTACAAGCTTCAATTTGTCCCACATCTGCTTTGCAGTTTTGCATTCTTTGACATCTTTAAATTTAGCATCAGAGAGTGAGGAAGCAAGCTCTATCATCATGCCATTATGTTCATGCTTTGTTCTCATTTGTTCAACTATTGGTGCTCTTGTGGGTAACACATATTAAGTTTCAAGGAATTGAGTAACATCATTACCAATACCTGATAAGTGGAGTCTTATCTTGCTTTGCCATGGAACAAAATTATCTTTGTTCAACTTGGGCACATCTCTTCTATTCATCTTGTGATCTTTGACTTAGGTCTTGAAACCTTCCTTCTATGCACACAAGCTCTAATACCAATTGTTAGAAATAACTGAGAGGGGGGGTGAATCAGTGGCCTCAAAAACTTATCCTTATCTTAACCACCAATCAAATAAACCTCAAATTATTAAGTCCCTACAAGATGCATGCCATGAGATACTTATAATGATTAAGTGTCTGTCCTTATTTTCTTTGATTACTGATAGACAATAAAACTATTTACCAAAATCCAGTAAATGTGCAGAGTATACCAATAAATCCAGAAATGCATATGTGAAATGTAAAATAGTAAAGTAATAAACCATACACACATAACACATGGATTTTTAACGTGGGAACCCTGTTAAGGGAAAAAACCACTGGGACTGGTACCCCAAATTTTCTCTCTTCTAAAGTGAGCCCTGTTAAGAGCCAACCTTGTTAAAGGTTACAAACACATTGTTAGGTGTGACCTTGTTAGAGGATTTTACACATATAGGTTGTCACTTAGTATCAGGCATCTAATGTTGCCATCCTTGAATCAACCCCTCTCTTAGACCGTCAATAGGCATCAGGCATATCCAATGCTACTTTCACGAATCATCCTTTTGGCACTCCTTGGGATGTACCTCAATATATAGAAGACTATTAAGTCTTGCACTGTTAGGAGACTTGGTGCTTCAATGGCTAAATTGAAACAAAATGACGTATTTCTAATGCAACCTCTTTCTATTCACTCCCCTTAATCCCCTTTCCATGAATGTGATAAGGAAATTAATTAAGCTTGTCTCTTATATAGACATATTATTCTTTGATTCTTGATTCTTGGCATAAGAAACAATCCAGCCAATTTGATTTAAAGCATAACTCCTGATTTATCTCATAGTTATCTTTATGCCAACTATGCAAATCTTCTTTAAATCAATCACTTAACTCTGGTCAAATAAAACAAAAAAAATAACTAGTTAAGTCTATCTTTACCTCTTTCCAGCTAGATATTTTATCATTTTCTAAACTCTCTATCCCACTAGTTAACTCTTCAGTTAGTCGTCAGTGTGACTTCCAGTTAGCTTTAGGATCTCCATCTATTGGGCAACTCTATTTTCAGCTCATCAGGCATCTTGTGGTTTTCTTTGTCAGGAAACACTATCTTCTGCTCATCGAGTATCACTGTGACTTTTCTTCTTTGCCTTTACCAATGGTGTGCACTCCATCAGTGTTATCTACTACTTTAGTGAATACTTGACTTTTATGCATTGATGATAGCATAACCTTTGTTCCATTGATTCTCTAAATTCTTTGGCATTTTGTACATGACCATATAGATGATATCAAGTTGACATCAATGACAATACAAACCATTAACTGATTTTATGCCTTGCATTATCTTCAACTTAACATTATCAAACATTTAATCAGTTACATGTCATCAGATTTGGTTAAGGGCATGAAACAATAATTGGATCAAATAGAGAAGAACAATACTTGGGTACTTGTTTCTAGACTTTTTGATAAGAATTTGATAGGAACTAAGTGGGTTTAAAAAAAAAAACTCAATGAACATGGTGAAGTAGTCATGAATAAGGCATGACTGGAGGTTAAGGGTTATGCACAAGAAGAAGGCTTGGACTATGGAGAGACTTTTGTACTAGTAGCTAGACTTGAAGGAGTGAGTATTTTTCTATCCTATTCTTCTTACAAAGGTTTTAATTTTTTCCAAATGGACGTTAAATCTGAATTTTTAAATGGAGTTCTGGAAGAGGAAGTTTACATAGAACAACCTAATGGTTTTTCACTATCAGAAGATGAGAACATAGTGTGCAAGTTGAATAAGGAACTTTATAGATTGAAGAAGGCATTAAGAGCATGGTATGAGAGACTCCACTCATATATGATCAAGACTGGTTTCATCAGGACAAGTGAGGACAATAACTATTACTTGAAGATTGAAAAGGACGATTGATTGTTGATTGCTGAAGTATTTGTGGATGACATCATTTTTTTATGGAAATGATAAGATGAGCATACATTTGCAGATGAAATGAGGAAAAATTTGAGATGTCAATGTTTGGAGAGATCAAATTATTTGTTGGAATACATATATCTCAGCCCAGTGATGGAATCTACATCAGCCAAACAAAGTATGTAAGGGAAGTGTTGAATACTTTTGAGTTAGAAGATTCTAAACTGGTTGCAACTCTGATGGTGACTGATTGTAAGCTATCAAAGGGAGATGATTCTAAAGAGGTGAATGCAACTTTATACATATCCATGATCGATAAGTTGCAGTATGTTGTTCATAGTAGGCCTGATATAACACATGCAGTTGGGATAGTTGCAAGATTTTGAGCTAATGCAAAGGAATCCGATGTGGTAGCAGTAAAAAGAATCTTTAGATACTTAAAAGGGACTAAAGATTATGGTCTTTGGTATGTTCACAAAGGAGGTTTCACTTTGAGTATGTTCACTGATGTAGAGTGGGTAGGAAATGTGGATGATAGGAAGAGCACAAGTGGAGGAGCTTTCTTTCTTGGAAAGAAACTTGTGTCATGGAAAAGCAAAAAGAAGAACTGTATTTTCCAATCTACTACTGAGGTAGAATATGTTGCTACTGCTATTAATTGCACTCAAATTGCCTGGATGAAGTAGATACTGGAAGGTATTAATGAGAATGTAACTGAACCAGTGGTTATCTATTGTGATAATACTAGTGCTATAAACATATCTAAGAACCATGTGATGCACTCTAAGAGAAAGCATATTGCAATTAAGTACCATTTTCTTAGAGAGAAGGTTCAAGAGAAAGAGGTGTAGTTGGAGTATGTCCCAACTAAGAAGAAGGTTGCAGACATTTTTATAAAACCACTACCAAAGGATATGTTTGAGTATGTAAGAGGCAAGTTGGGGTTCATTCCCCTACCTGAGAAGAATTAAAGTGATGTTGCATCAATCCACTATTTTTTTTTTGTTTTTGAAAATTTTATATTGGATTGATGTAATAAGGGACTACTCCTTAGTGTGAGTAGTCGATGATGAAGGTAATGATTACCTACTAGAGGTGCAGTGATCAATGGTATGGCATCTTTGGAATTTTTGTCAAAGAGGGAGAGAAGTAATAAGAAGTGGTGAGAAGACAAATGTAATAGATCAGAGATGGTGATTGGGTGCAAGAACACCAACCGATAAAGGTTATCTGATTGAGAAGATTGTTGGATTTTCATCAATACCAAAGGGGGAGATTGTTGGCGCACCTAATGATGTGATGATACAAATTTGGTTTTGATATGGTCATTTAGTGTGTTTTCATTGATGTCAAGTATTTAACTAGTGTTATTAGTGTGTTTCCAAGTATGTAAGAAGGATGAACAATGAGTTTCAAGTGGTTTTAGTGGTTGCAATCTTTAAGGGAGACTTTGGAATGTCTTTAGATGCTAATTGTATGATCACAAATTTTGAATATATTATTTGTGTATGTTATGCTTGATTGAAGTATGATAGGGCAACTGCTAGGATAGTCAGTGACTGGAAATGAGTGATTTGAATGGCTTATCACATCTATGATGAGTTAGGTGGTGTGATCATAGGATTTTGTTTTTGATACTCTTCTTAGATCATGGTTATGACTGCAACTTATTTGGATGATCGGTGAGTGTGTTTTATGGTTACAAAAGTTGTTTCAGTGAAAGGTGACAATTCTTTTGTGCTATCGATGGTAGATCTTCTTTTGGACATTGGTGATCAAGCTGCGATGAATAATTTGGTTCTATTTTTCATGCTGATGTGTCTTGATTAATTTATGGTGATTATTTGGCATTACTTTGATCGAGGTAGACATTTTATCAAGATGAAGGGTGAGTTTGTCAAAATGTGTTTGACTATTCTTGATAAAGTAAATTGTAAGGGTCTATCTTGTTCTGACCTATTTGGTAAAATTATTATTTTTATTGAGATGTGTGTTTTGGCATGACCACTTTGAGAGTGAAGATTGAAAAGTGATTTCAAATGGGTTAGGTAAGATTTAGGGTGGTGGTTTCCTTAGGGCTTGAGTAGTGATATTTATATCATGAAATCAAATATTTGTGTGTAGATTGTGGATGTGAAGGTGCGATCAAGCTAGGGTATACCAGAGTAATCTGAGAAGAGAATGTATGTGTTTCAGAGGATCTAATCAAGCAAAGGAGTTTCTATTTCCAGATCAAGTGATCCTAATAGGTTTCCTATTGTAAATCCCTTAACTGAGTAGACCCTAATAGGTCTTATTTGTAAATATCTTAATAAAGTGGCTCATTAACTTGAGTTTGAAATATCCTAACAAGGTTACTCCTAATAGGGTAAAGCTCCTAACAAGGCTAGATGAAAATCTCATAGCTAGGTGACACCTAACTATGTCTTTATAAACTCCTAATAGGGTTAAGCTCCTAACAGGGCATACTTTATTTGTGGGTCTCCATTCCCACTGTGGTTTTCAAACATTTGGGTTTCCACGTGAAAATATTTTTGTTATGTGTTGCATGCATTGTGGGGTGATCCCACAATACCGTGTCCCTCTTTTTGGCCAACTTTGACACTAAAATGAACATTATGAAAAAAAACTTCACTTTTAGACACATATTGCCATAAAACCATTAGGAATTTGAAGATGATGTAAACTAGTGAATTTTATAATTTTGCTTCTATTTTTTAAATATATATTTTTTAAAAAAAATTGGAATTTATTTGTATCCATTTTTCCTTCTCCTTCAAAAATTGTTTGTCTGAAAAATCAACATTTTTCAGGAGTGACACTCACTTTGATCAACATAACATTTGTTATAAATTGATAAGAATGTGATTATTGTGAAGTTAGGTTTGCAACACCAATATCTAGAGAATCCAATTGGTTTCATTAGATTTTGTTGAATATTTTATAGGTTATTGAGTTATGAAGTGACATTAACTATAATTTGGACATAGGTTCACTTGGATCACTCTAACTCTATCTATATATCTCAAAATTTATTTTTTTCTTTTTTTGTTAAAAAGGTAACATAAATACCCATTTTGTAGATATTTTTCATAATTTTTTTTTTCTAATTTACTTTTTTTCCAGAAGCGTCGAACAAAGAAGTCGCTAATTGGTCAGACAACCTATGTTTAGTAAAACTTAAAAAGAAAGGTCATAATAAACTCAATATATATAAAAATCATAATCATTGGAAAGTTTTTTCTGAGTGCTATCATCTTGTATTTGGGTTTGTAAAATAAATTTATTTGATCCCACAAAAAGTTAATGTCAAAGTGATCTTTTGTCATCATTTTGATGGGTGCAAAGGAAACATGATTATAGGTGTGAGTGAGGAGTAGAGAGATTATACCAAAGAGGATTTTATCTAACCATTTTAAATTTACTCCATCAAATTGGAGTTCTCAATGCTTAAATCATTATATTTTCTTAAAAATGTCTAATTTTAGGAAAAATCAGGATGCTCAAAAAAGTGGGACACACTATTGTGGGACCACCCTATGGTGGTTGTACTTATTTGTTAAGTTTCATTTTTTAATCAATTGGTGAACTTTTGAATGTTTTTTTTAAGTTAAAGAAGTGAAAAGTTACAGATATCTTAGTATATTGATTCACCCCCTTCTCAGTACTCTTGGACCTTTAGGACTAACAGTTCCATAATTAAAATTGAATCTACCCATATCAGATCTAGAGATACAAAGAAGAAGTGGAAATGTAAGGATGTCAAATTCACCAAAACATAATGAAATAAATGGGTTAATAAGGAAAGGAGAACACTAGAAAAAACTAGGAAGTCCACATCCTAATTTTCTCTTAATACATTATGAAGAAAAACAACCCACTAAGCTTAAGATAGACTCAAGCACTGAATAGGTGTAAGGGTTTCCCTTTTCTATATGGATTATTGATTATGTAAGTGGAAATGAGGATATGTGAAGCAAAAAGGAAGGTTTAATGATATACAAAAAAAATAGCTAACCAAATAACTAAATTTTGAAACCAGATTTGAGAAGCCAACATAGAGACTGCCCTGCACAAAAAATCTTATCCCAAAATTCTTGTCAAGGGAAACCTAGATTTTAGGGGGTGACATGACTCGCACGTGATGTTAGGAGGGGCCCTTGATCAACCAAAAGGAAATGAGAGGGAAGGGATGTGATGTAGACTATCATACTTTCCTATAATTGAATATGAAACTCCACTACATGTTACCTACACACAACAAATGGGAAGAATATTGAGAGAAAGAGGTTTGTCTTAGTCAACCCCCTATCTAGGAATTAACCTTGAAATCAAATTAAAATTGCATGAAAGGAAAGGAAGTGTTTTGTCAATAGTAGAGGCTTTATATGTGCCTTATACCTTAACGATGTAAGTGCTTCTTGAAATGAGATCACAAGTGTTGACACAATAGAATGACTCCATAAAGACCTAAAATAACATCACAAAAGAAATGATTGCATAATGATTTATAGGCTTTCTACCATGATATGAATTTATTAAATGCTTGATTGATTTTAACTTGATATATTTTGAATAATAGGGATGAGATGCCAAAATGGGAGAGGTAGCATTTCTTTTATACTTCTCTAAGCCATTTCAAGGCACAAAAATTGAAGGGGGTAAACAAGAATTTTAAATCCCACCCAAAATAAAAAGATCTCTTTCCAAATTAAATTTGGGCCCAATCTATCATGTAAGGGGTGCCTCTAAATGTAGGGGTGGATTGGGTCACCTCATACCTTTTGGGTCATCCTCTACGAGGAAATCAAGTCTTAAATTTAAATTGAGAGTCCATATGGACATGTGTATATAAAAAATGTACACAAAATTGAGGTGTGATAAATGGAAATGTGTATAAGACCACTAAATGTGAAATAGGACCCATGTATACTAGAGATAATGTTTGAATAAAATAATTAAAGAGGGTATACCTATAATTAAGGACCCACATTAATTAAATTGAGGGAAAGGACATAAATGCATGGAAAATGTACTATAATGCATAGAAGAATGAATACACACTAAAATGGGCACTACACAAGTGTGGAATTGGACACACTTTTGCAATGTATACAATTTACAACACTACACTTTGTACAATAATTACATAGAGAGTCATTCATTGGATGTCATGATTGTGTATATAAAACCTCCTTAACATAAATTTGGTAAGTATTTACACATTAAATAATTAATATATCATAACAAACATAATATCAATTATGTTCAACAATATTAATGATGCTTTATTAAATGAGAAAATAATTAAGATTTAAATTATTTTTCATTTGATTATTTTATAATTATTTGCATGGGTTATATTATTAATTTTATTAATATAAAAATTAAAGAAATTTGAAATAAAAATCAAGTTAGATAATATATCAGGATAAAAATAAAATAATTCTTCAATAAAATTGAATATTACATACAAAAGTATAGTAAAATAGTTTTGAATATTTACATTAGTTTTATAAAATATATATTATACTATAAAAAAATAAGCCATATGAGTTTAAAGAAATTTGCGCAATATCCAATTAAACCATAAATATATATACTAGTTTTAAAAATAACATATTATTTGGAAAATAGATCACTTCAGTCTAAAGTTGAATTGTAAACAATATGTAATTAAATAACTGTCAAAATTTTATGCTATTTTTATAAATCACATCATATAGGAAAGAAATCATCTCAATATAAAGTAGAAATATGAAATCAAATAACTCTTAAATATCTTTACTAGCTTTCTAAATGAAGTATTATATGAAAAATAGACCAGTTTAATCTAAATTCACAAAGCATGCATTGTGCAACGAAATTACTTTTAAATATTTATACTACATTTATAAATCATTTATCATATGTGAAATATACCACATAATTTTAAACTATAAATATGCACGATATGCAATTAGATAACTCTTAAATGTCTATACTAATTTTATAAATAATATATTATGTAATGCCCCACCAAGGAAACTGTTAGAACAAAGGCTCAAACATGCACTAACATATATTTTTTACAATATATGGGGATCAATAACATAAGTTCATAAACATAACTCACATGGCCTAAAAAAAGATACAAAAGACAACAATCATAACAATATCATGCACAAAAGGAAGTTTGCAAGAACTTCTAAGGGTTCATTTTAGGCACCAACTGAAAAGTGAGCTAAACGAGACCAAAAATGGAATGTAAATACATTGAAGTGATCATGAGGATATAGGGTATCCAAAATGGAGATTGAAATTCACCTAGACCCAAGGGATCTGCAATCTGCAATAAATGTGCAGGAACACAGAGATGAATGCATAGTAAAAATTGATGAATGTGTAGGAGAATTTCATAAATGTGTTGCAAAAATTGGTGCATGCAAAAAATTACAATAAATAAGTGCATGATCATAAAAAGTAAGTAAATTTTCCTAAAATGAAGTGTCGACTCCAACTTACAACCAAATATAGACAACCTCCATATCGAGGAGTACCAAATATATAAAATCAAGGTCAAATACACTCAAGAAGCTCAGAAAGAACAATGATAGATCTCAAGAACCATTATTACAATATAAGTAACCATGATGAATGTTGATCCATAAGAGGTTCACACCTAAATAAGGGTATTCAGAAAGTTTCACAGGAGTGGGACAAATTGTTCCCTATGAAACAACCTCTGGGATTTTAGCAGTTGGCTCTTTATGTTGGGGGTTTGGAGGAAAGTGAAAAGATCCTTTTGCAAGAAAACTAAGCTAAGGGAGGTCAAGCACCAAAAAAAATCTTTTTGGATGGGTTCAATAATGTGTATGATGATAGTTATAGAGGTTTGACCATTCCTAGTTAGATATACATGCCTTTACTTGTAAAGACACGATGTACAAAAGACCCTTCACTGTTGGATATGAGAAAAAAATACCAAAGTATGGGTGACATATGGAAAAATGTTCAACTCCTAGCCTTAGGAAGCACCTACAAGGGTCTTAAAAAAGACACAAAACTCCTTAAGCGTGTGTAGATCCCTACACCCCCAAACTATTTAAATATAGCCTTCGTGGTATCCAATGAATGACAGTTTGATTGCTATATATATATATTGATGTCATGATATATGAAACACAAAAGGTAATTACACAGACCTATAATGCAATGAATATAAACTATGTGACTATGATTACATCATGGTGGCATGATAACATTGTGCACACCCTTTATATAAAGCACAATAAATGCGATCGATAACATGCAAACTATTACTAGCGATGGATGTGTTAAAAAAAACAAATCGCACCATTTGGAATAGCCTCCTCACATAAAGACATGTCCCTCCATGGAAACTACCACATATGGACATCTCCCTACATAGGCATCCTTGTTAACATATATATAGAACATTTCGATTGTATTTGGAAAACCATCAATTACAGCGGCATAGTTCTCCATATACATCATAGATAGTAATATTGTGTTCATCTCTAATCGATCAAATTTCATAGCATGGTATCAAAGCCAGGTTATTAGAGATAAAATAAAATAAAAAATTAAATCACTACATTAGTTAAACAACATCTTGAAAGAAAGATAAGTGAGCATTTTGTACCTACAGAGATTATATAAATACCGTACAACTGCTAAATACCAGAAATATACAAAATGGTTATTGGAATCAGAATGGAGGAAAAACTTGAAGGAGCATCTAACTTCATTACTTTGAAGATAAGAGTCACATCAATCCTACAAGAACTAGAATTATATTCTTATGTAGAAGAAGATAAGAAAATGCCTGAAGATGAGGTAGAGATCACAACCTAGAAAAGACGTAATAACAAAGCAAGAAAAATACTCGACTCTATCAAAGATGCTATTGTCCCGAGTATAGCCAGACTAACAACTACACATGAGATACTCAAAACCATCATGAGTACATATGAAATAAATAATTTAAGTAGGATGTTAACTCTAAAGCAACAACTTATGAGCATAAAAATGAATAAAGTGTTGGAAACACTGAGAGGGGGGGGTGAATCAGTGTTTAACTAATTATTCAAATTTAGCAACTTAAACATAAATCATATACACATCCAATCAAGCTTAGCACAAGAACACATAACAATTGATATAATTATGGGGAAACCTTGATTAGGGGAAAACCCCAGTGGGAATTAGTACCCAAAAATATTGTACTAGTATAATGAACTTGTTAAAGTTCCTTTGCCCTGTTAGAAGCAGTCTTTACAATGCAAGTACAATGACCTGGTTAAGGGTCTGACCCTGTTAGGAGTGAGGACTCACTGTCCAAGAGCTCACTGCTCAATGAGAAAGAAGGCTACAACCCCCTGAGAATAAATATGCACTATATCCAAAAGTGAACTGCGGTATGTGACATAGATGTCTGATCAGTTCCAGTTGCGCGCTTATGCTCTTAACCTCTTTAAGTGTTCTATCTCATACTAATATCTTCATACTACTCTGCTATACATCTTCTCTTACTTTTTCAATGACACTTCAAATGTATCTTTGCATTACATATATATATATATATATATATATATATATATATATATATATATATATAGATATATATATATCTTTATGCCTAAATAGACGCGACTATAAACAAGACCTTAGTCGGCCCAAAAACATAATACACAACACTTCCAAACAAATTGGCTTAAGTGTGTTTAAAAAAATGTTTAAGACATGATTAAAAACTTATTACAATAGGCACTTAGCCTTTACATAACAAAAGATTACATGCTAATCAAAATAATGAAGTTGGCTTCATACTCTGTATTCTGGACTGCTGATGTACTTGTTCTTTCTGTAACTTGTTTGTACATCCATTTTGTACCATGCATGTATAGGGTAAGCATAATAATATACCATATGGCTTAAGTTTGAATGCACATATCCTGAGATGATTGTATGCATGTGCGCTGATGCACTGATCGACTGCAAGTCACTGTTCTGTTCTATCTTTTGCACTTAGTCAATTTTCACTTCATAGTTTACTATCAAAAATTCATATGACTTTGTTTCCATAATAAAAACACAAAATAAGCCATATAATCCCTAGGAGTCAACTTTCCAACAATCTCACCCTTTGTCATTAATGGCAACAAAGGAATGTGGCCAAGTTACTCAAAATTGACTAACACAAAAACTGTATATCATTATACTTTATAATATATACTACTACCCATTATACACAAATTCCTTGTATATTACTCCCCCTTTGACATTAATGATAAAGGTGTCAAAATTGTAAGTCTCTAGATACTTACTCCATATATACATCTGGATATACAATCTGAATATTCTTTATTTCTTGCTACCAGAATGCCTTCATTGCATCAACTATTTGGAGATGGGTGCATAGAGCATAAGTGAGCTTCTCCATTTTTATCAGGTCCATGCAGGGACCTTGATCATATGTGACAATAGTGGCATCAATATTTTTTATGTTCTCATCCAGAACTACTAAGGAGGGAGCAAGTGCATTTCTCAACTGAGTCTGTCGAGTCCTTATCTTATTGATTTCCATTTTAGCTTTTTCTATCTTGTCAAGCTGACCTTGATAGATATTGTTGTAGATGTTCATGTCTTGTGTGGATGTCTCGACTAATTTCCTAACACTGTCAACCAAGATCTCTACCTCCTCTATCCTCTTGATATGTTCAGAGGTGAATTTCACCCTGTCCATGCAGTTGGCTATTACATTTCTTCCTTTAGCTGCCAACTCTTTCAATATAGACTGACCAATCTTCAATGATTTTAAATCTAAGGAAAATTTCTTTACTAGTTCATTCAACCTTTCCTTTTTGTACTCATCTTCTACAATTCTAGTAGCTGAGTCTACTAAGCTTATAAAATGTGCTTTGAAGCTTGTTAGTATACTATCTACATCATCAACTAACTAAATTTTTGCTACTTTCTTGTCCGCAGGTACTAGGTCATTCAGAATGTTTACTGATTCCAAGAAGAGAGGATTCCTCATAACCTATTTCTCTTTGGCCTTTTCCATGGCTAGGACATTGATCTTGATCAGGTCTTCTTCTCCCCAAGCATCCAGACTAGCTAAGTCAGGAGTTAAACTTGACAACAATGAGGTGGATGGTTGGATGGATGGTGTGAATATGGTATTCTAACTAGTATCCATGCATTCACTTTTAATTGGGATCTCCATGACTAGTGTCTCATTGTTTTTATTATCTTCCTCTTTGTTCAAGTTTGTTGAATCTATAGAGGGAACTTTATCTTGTTGCAAATATGTATCATCCGTGCATGCCTTCTCTATCTCTTCTGATTTTACAAATGCTTTTTCAACTCTGTCCATATCATTATCAGAAGCGGTCATAGATATCTTGATATCATCAATCACTATAGTATCCCCTAAATATTTTTCTATATTGGAGGCTATTGAGACTGAGTATTATCATTCACCATTTTTATTGCTGCTAAGACAGTATCTGCAGATACACTATTTATTCTGCTTGCGTGCTAAAATTTATTACCTCGTATCATGGTAAATAGCTTTATGGCATCTTCCTTGATGGGATCAACTATCATACCATGCCTATCACTCCTAGATAAGCATGCCTGCTCAACTTGTTTCTTAACATCTTTACCAATTGGAAGAACTGGTCCAATCTTGGGAAGTCCAATCATCTCATGAATTGGATCTATAGTGATGCGGATAGAAACCTCACCTATCCAGTATAGATCATCATATATCCTGCTCAGTAATATCTTCACCCATTCTAGCTCATAAAACTCATGCACATTGGAATACTCAAAGATAGGGTTATCAGTGAGATGTGTGTATTCATTCTTGAATGTATAGTTTGGTTTCATCATAGAACCCATGAGAGATGCAATTTTCTTGTCTCCAACTATTTATTTCTTGCAATAAACATATGCGCGAATGTCTTCTACATGTATGACTCCTAGTTAAGTCTTAGAGAATGCTCCTTCGACATCATCTAGTATGGACTTGAATGGATGCTTCTTAAAAACAAATCTCTTCCTCTCAGGAATGTCGAATATAATTGGAGTTTCCATACTTACTTGTAACTAGGTTAAGTAGGGTTTCACGATGATTCTGAAATGATGCAACTGCTAGGGTTCTATTCCAAATGTAATCTGTTCACAAACCAACTAATCCTTTAAGCTATTAGTTCTTTGATGCTCAATGCCTATCTACTTTCTGAATGCTTCAATCTCAAATGCAAAGTAAGGTTTTTAAGATCTTTTTCCAATTTATATAAAGATCAATTGCATTTAATGCTCGATGTCGTAAAGCGGTTTACATAGAGAATTGAAAAATTTGTTCTGAACAAATTAAAGACAATGTATGAATGCATACAAATTTTATTCGTGATTACATGCATGAATTCATAGGTACATACTGAAAGGTGATTATACCAGCCACGTAGGGGTTCAGAGCTAGAATAGCTCCCCCTAAGACCATGAGGGTCAACTATTCAGAAGTAGAAGGTGCATCCACTAAGGATGCATCTGCTACCTTGTTCTCTTCATTATCCTTCTTTACTTCAACCCATATTTTATCTGAGTTGGCTTTGGCTTCCACAAACTTGACTTCTCCTGATTCTTCAAACAAAGACTTCTTGGGATTCTCTTATCCTTTCGTTCTTGATCTGCAAAACCTTGAGATATGTCCAGCTTTTCCACGTGAGTGATGATAGGAGTTCTGGTGTTATTATTCATCATGCTGCATTACTTGGCTATGTGTCCATTGTAGTTACATATCTGACATGTAATGTTCTACAAGTTTCTTTGAGGTTGATTTCTCTGATTGAATTGAGTTTGATTCCTTTGGTTCAGTTGTGGCTAATTTCTTTGATTTGTTCTGCAATGAATAGCCCTATGACCAAACTTATTATAGGAGTAACATTAACCATTGAAGGGTTTTATATTCTTACAATCTCTTGCCAAGTGTCCATGCTTGTTATAGGCATAGCAAGTACAATTGACTTCCTTGTGCTTATCTTTTGGTGATTCTGCTTTAGTCTCTTCATGATTTTTAGTTTTCTTTTCTTCTAAAGATTCTGTTAGATATTTCTTTCTTTCTTGTAATGAGTTGATCTCAATTTGAGATAAACTTTATCCCATACCAGTGGTGTCACCTTTTAGATTTTGTGCATAGAGCTTTGATTGAATCAGATCAGAGCTTGTGTGTAGTTTATCAATCTTGTCTTTTTCTCCTGATAATTCAAATTCAATTTTGTTCTTGGTATTTTCCAATTCCAAGATTTTCATATTGGCTTGCATGAGTTCTTCATCCAACTGTTTGTTTTCTTTGTTCTTCTCTTCAATAGTTGTTAAGCTATCAGTTAACTGATCATTCAATTCTTCTATCTTATCTTTTAGAGACATGTTCGCTTCATTCAGTTTTAAATCATTGGTGGAGCAATATTTTAGTTCTTTCCTTAGTTTCTTGATAAGCATTTGTGAGCCATCAAATTTTAGTTTAAGTTCTTCATTTTCTTTCTCAGATCTATCTAGATCTTCAAGGGCTGCTTCAAGATTCTTTTTCACATGTTTGACTTCTACTGAATCCATGATCTCCTCAAGTGGTTAAACTTTTTTCTCTGAGGACCAGGCTCTGATACCAATTATTGGAAACATTGAGAGGGGGGTGAATCAGTGTTTAGCTAATTATTCAAATTCAGAAACTTAAACATAAATCATATACACATCCAATCAAGCTTAGCAAAAGAACACATAACAATTGATATGATTATGGGGAAACCTTGATTAGAGGAGAACCCCAGTGGGAATTAGTACCCACAAATATTGTACTAGTATAATGAACCTACTAAAGTTCCTTTGCCCTGTTAGAAGAAGTCTTTACAATGCGAGTACAATGACTTGGTTAAGGGTCTGACCCTATTAAGAGTCTTTTACAAATAAAATTGTTAGGAGTTGGGACTCATTGTCGAAGAGCTCACTGCTTAATGAGAAAGAAGGCTACAACCTCCTGAGAATAGATATGCACTATATCCAAAAGTGAACTGTTGTATGTGACACAGATGTCTGATTAGTTCCAGTTGCGTGCTTATTCTCTTAACCTCTTTAAGTGTTCTATCTCATACTGATATATTCATACTACTCTGTTATACATCTTCTCTTACTTTTTCAATGACACTTCAAATGTATCTTTGCATTACATATATATATATATCTTTCTGCCTAAATAGACACGACTATAAACAAGACCTTAGTCGGCCCAAAAACATAATACATAATGCTTCCAAAAAAATTGGCTTAAGTGTGTTTACAAAAATTTTTAATACATGAATACAAACTTATTACAATAGGCACTTAGCCTTTACATAACAAAAGATTACACGCTAATCAAAATAATGAAGTCGGCTTCATACTCTGTATTCTAGACTGCTGATGTACATGTTCTTTTTGTAACTTGTCTGTACATCTATTTTGTACCATGCGTGTATAGGGTAAGCATAATAATATAACATATGGATTAAGTCTAAACATGCATATCCTAAGATGATCTTATGCATGTGCGCTGATGGCCTGATCGACTGCAAGTCACTGTTTTGTTATGTCTTCTACACTTAGTCAATTTTCACTTCATAGTTTACTATCAAAACTTCATATGACTTTGTTGCCATAATGACAACACAAACTAAGCCATATACTCCCTGGGAGTCAACTTTACAACATAAAGGAGAATCTATCACATCTTACTTCTTAATAATTTCAAAATTAAGAGATCAACTTTTCACAATAGGAAATACTATAGAAGATGTTGAACTTTCTCTAATTTCCTTAAGGGGATTACCCATCTCTTGGGAATCATTCATTCAATGCATCAGTGAGAAACCTCCATTACCAAATTTTGAGAAACTAAGAAATGATTGTACACAAGAAGAATCGTGCCTAATTTCAAGGGGAATAGGACCAAATAAAGAAGGAGAAATTCAGGCACTTCACACAAAAACCTAGAATGAAAAGAAGAAGATTTTCAAATGGAAGAGAGGAAATAAAAAACTATCAAAGAAAGGATCTATCTAAAATTCAATGTTACAAATGTGATAAGTATGGGCACACTCACAGAAACTATCCATAAAGGAAGAAAACACATGCTGCCCTAGCTGAAGTCAAAGAAGAAAACTCACTCTTTTTCTTAGCATTATCAAGTGAAATAAATGCAAATAAGAACACTTGGATAATCGATAGTGGAGCATCAAGAAACATAACGGGATTCAGAAATCAATTTGAAACTATTGAAGGAAACTCAAATGAAGAAGTCATTATTGGAGATAACTCCATGTATTCTATGAAAGGAATTGGGACCTGTTCCATCAAACTAAGAAATGGAGTATCTCTACAACTACAAGACATATTGTTTTTACCTAGAATTTGATGACATTTAACTGATTGAATGTTTGATAATGTTAAGTTAAAGATGATGAAGATATTAAATTAGTTAATGGTTTGTATTGTCATTGATGTCAACTTGATATCATCTGTACGTTCATGTACATAATGCCAAAGACTTCAAAAAATCAATAGAACAGAGGTTATGCTTTCAGCAATGCATAAAAGTCATGTATTCACTAAGTGACAGACTACACAGACGAAGTGGACACCATCGGTAAAGAAAGAGAAAAATTCACAATGATGCCCAACGAGCAGAAGACAGTGTTGCCCGATGAAATAGAATCATAGGATGCCCGACAAGCTAAAAATAGTGTTTCTTGACGAGAAAGTTCCAATGATGCCCGACGGATGAAGATCCCAAAGCTAACAAAAGTTGCACCGACAAAATTAGAAGTTGTCACCGGCGACGAACTACAAAATTGACTGATAGAACAAAGAGATTAGAAAACAACAAAATATCTAGCTGAAAGAGATTAATGATAGACTTAACTAGTTTTTTTATTTGTTTTATTCAACCATAGTTAAGCAATTGATTTATATAGTTGGCAAGAAGATAACTCTGAGACAAATCAAGAGTTAAGGTCATAAATAAATTTGGCTGGATTGTTTTTCATGCCAAGAATCAAGAATCAAGAATGAAGGAATATCATGTCTATATAAGAGACAAGCATAATTCATTTCTGCATGCACTCAAATATACAAGAGAGTGAATTGAAAAATGATGCTGAAGAGAAACTGGTGAAGGATAAGCTTCATATAGTCCTGATCAATCAAGCTAAGGGAGAGCTAAATAATTTTGCAGACACCAACGAATAGTGAAGCACAACATCAAAGAGAAGAAAGTGTGAAGTACAAAGGAATTGAATCGATACATTGATCAAAGAGGTATTGTACATAAATAGATCTGATATCTGCAATTCAAAGTTGCATTAGAAATAGGTCATTGTGTTTTAGTTTAACCATTGAAGCATTAAGTCTCTTAACAGAGCAGGACTTAACCATCTTCTATAATTGAGGTATATCCTAACAGATTTCCAAAAAGGTTGATTCATGATAGTAGCAGTGGTCTTACCTAAAGCCTATTCACACTCTAAGAAGGAGGTTGATTCAAGGATGGTAGTAAGATTATCATAAAGCCTATTGACAGTCTAAAGACTGATTCAAGGATGGTAGTGTAGATGTCAGATACTAAGTGACAACCTATTTATAAAAATCCTCTAACAAGGTCACACTTAACCATGTTTTTGTAACCTTTAACAGGGTTGGCTCCTAACATGGCTCACTTTAGAAGAGTGAAAATTCTGGGTACCGGTCGCAGTGGTTTTTTTCCCTTAGCAAGGTTTCCATGTTAAAATCCATGTGTTATGTATGTATGGTTTATTACTTTATTGTTTTATATTTCACATATGCATTTCAAGATTGATTGGTATACTCTACATATTTACTAAATATTGGTAAATAAGTTTTACTGCTTATCAGTAATCAAGGAGAATAAGGATAGACAAGGTAAACTGATAGACAGTTAATTATTTCAAGTATTTCAAGGCATACATCTTGTAGGGACTTAATAATATGAGGTGTATTGATTGGTGGATTAAAGTTTAAAGGATAAATTTTTGAGGCCACTGATTCAGCCCCCCTCTTAGTTATTACTAACAATTAGTATCAGAGCTTTTGTGCTTAGAAGGAAGGTTTCAAGACCTAAGTAAAGATCACAAGATGAACAGATGAGATGTGCCCAAGTTGAACAAAGACAACTTTGCTTCATGGAAAAGCGAAATAAAACTCCACTTATCAGGTATTGGCAATGATATTACTCAATACTTAGGTACTGAATATGTGTTGCCTACAGGATCATTTCTGGTAGATCAATTGAGAGTAAAGCATGAACATAACTGCATGGTTATAGAGCTTTCTGCCTCACTCTTTGATGCTGAATTTCAGGATGTCAAAGATTTAAATAATGCAAAGACAATGTGGGATAAACTAAAGCTTGTACATAGAGGTGATACAAATATTCTGAGAGCCAAGGTATAAAGTCTTAGAGGAAAGTTTGATGATCTCAGAATGAAAGAAGGTGAAAACATCACTCAGTACAACACAAGAATAAAAGAAGTAGTCAATGCTATACAAGGCGTTGGAGGTACAATTGAAGGGGAGACAGTGGTAAGTAAAATCTTAAGAACCTTATTGCCTGTATATGATATTAGAGTCTCTGCTATTCAAGAAATGACAGCAGTATCAAACATTACAGTCACTCTTGATAGCCTGATTGGTAGACTGATTTCATTTGAGATGAATAATTTTGATAATAGTGTCTTACCAAGTTTAAAGTCTGCATTCAAGTCTTCTATGAGAATAAGCAAATCTAGTCAGAGACAGTCATCTAGAAGAGACAGTGAAATCGAAAGTGAAGAAGAAGATCTAGATGAAATTGAAGCACTCATGGTGAGAAGAGTGCTAAGAGGCAAAGGTAAATACAAAGGCAAGTTACCACTTGTATGTTTCAATTGTAAAGAGATTGGACACTTTGTTGCAAGATGTCCTAACGAAAGAAAAGATGACAGAAGTGATAACAGATCTTTTGAGAAGAAATCTAACAGAGGTGACAACAAACATTACAGAGGTTACCGACGATCAAAAAGAAGTGATACCCGGGATTACAGGGACAAAGACAAGAAGGCTATCTATCTAGCTACTCGCAAAGATGAAGATACTGACACTGAACCGGATGATGATATCAAGATAGTATTTGTAGCTATGAAGGATGATTCAGATGAAGATGAAAGGTATGAAGAAATTTCTCTCATATCTAAGATTAGTAAGAATGATATCTAGATTATAGA
Organism: Thuja plicata; assembly: GCA_018584345.1. Taxonomy (NCBI): domain Eukaryota; kingdom Viridiplantae; phylum Streptophyta; class Pinopsida; order Cupressales; family Cupressaceae; genus Thuja; species Thuja plicata. The sequence goes on along the minus strand of MU226330.1, from coordinate 1,357,156 downwards.
TAGTGGCTGCACTCACCACATGACTGGTGACAAAGAAAATTTTAATACTTTTGAATACTATAAAGGTGGTACAGTAAGAATGGGAAATGATTCACCTTGTCAAATTGAAGGTAAAGGAACAGTAATGCTGAATAACCTAATTAAATGTGAAAATGCTTATTGGGTGAAATGATTGAATTATAATCTATTGAGTGTTTCTTAGCTGGATAATTTAGGTCACAGAGTAGCATTTGAGAACAAGAAGGCAAAGATCTTCAATGAATCAGGAAAATTGATTGGTATCGGTGAACAGACCAAAGGTAACTTATTCTATCTGAATGATACTAACCCCACTTGCTTAATGACTAGAAACAAAGACATATGACTATGTGCATAAATGTTGTCACACTTCTATGAATCATTCCATTCAAGGTTTCTCAAGAATGAGGCCTCAAATATCGATCCATAGCTCTCTAGTCATGGATGTGTAAAAATGTAAAATGAAGGCCCT
>MU226330.1:1302016-1335038 GCA_018584345.1 Thuja plicata | reverse complement strand
AGCTATTTGATAAGAAAGAAAGGCCAAGAAAATTCATGGAAGGTGACATGGTGCTACTGTGGGATAAGAGGCATGAACCTAAAGGAATGCATTCTAAGTTTCAATCTTTGTGGAAAGGTCCATTCCAAATTATACAGGTGAATCAGAATAATTCTTTCAGACTGGCATATCCTTCTAGAGAGTCCTTGCCATATTCCTATAATGGGAAGGATTTGAAGCTATATCAGATGCATAATTGAAGAGCAGGTAACCCCTGTGTAGTAGTTAGTTAGGTAGGTGTTCTTTTTGTGTCATAGTTTTAGCGGTTGCCTTTCATTTTTTTGTTGTTTTCCTTGAGTTTAGTTTTTATTTGTTTCAAGTTGCCCTGCTCTCCTCCGCTCTCCCTGTATGCATTTTCTTGTTGTTCTTGTTGGTCTAGACTCTGCAACCCGATGGATAAGGCACTTGCGAAACTAGAGTAGCTGAATTCTTCATGTACTTTGTAGTACATGATCCCACAATTGGAGCCAGTTGTTGTCTGACTTTCAGTCACCCCTTTTTTTTTGGCATTATGGTCATGTCAAGTCAGTCTGTTTAGTCTGAGTCTAGGTCTAAGTCTTTTATAGGTAGGAAATCTTTGCCAGGATTCTCTTCCATTGCCTTTTTGTTCTAAGTCAGTTGGGATATTTTCAAGGTCTCATTAATTGGGTAGGTTGTAGCACCTGACCTGGCAAAGATTATGATCTTTCAATTGATGATATTTTCAGCAGATGGAATGATGTTTGGGAGTCATAAGTTTTAGACATTCAAAAGAACTAAGAGAGATTCTTCATGTAATGGACTCAGCATTGAATCATTCAGGTTTCTACTTCATATCACCGTGTGAACAATCCATTTGTGGTAGAGAAATAAAGTTTGTAGTTGAATATATCGAGCTAGGTGCAGATCAAAGACCGGTATGGATCGATCCTACAGGTCTCAACGATCCTAATGCAACAAACGGTGAGCAATTTGGTTAAGAGATGAGTGAGAATGAGCTCGGCATGATTTTAGAAATCACCTTCTCCGTGGCAGAATTCTACCTTAGTTGGTAATTTTTTGCAAAGAAGAACTTTGCCTTGTGCGGGTTTCGCACTTAGTTGGTAATTTTCTGCAAAAGGCAGAAGAGAATAAAGAACGCTATGGTGGACCCAACAACCAATTTTTGAAGCACTTTTTCTATTTTCGAGGTAAGAAAGACACAAAGTGGAGAATTGGATTTTAGCTTCTCCGTGGCGGAATTCTACCTTAGTTGGTAATTTTCCGCAAAGGTAGAAAGGAAGAACTTCGCACTGCGCGGGTTTCACCCCTCTCAAGCAATTTTCCGCAAAGAAGGAATTTGCTCGGTGCAGGTTTTGTACTCATCAAGTGGATTTCTACAAAGCTAAATGATATTTTAAAAGGTTTAAAAAGCATGTGCTAAAAGCACCATGTGTTAAAGTTGACAGGTGGAAATACATCTAGAGCCTTCTCCAAAGGCAGAAATCACGCTCCCTCATACATTTTTTGCAAAGAAGGATTTTCATATATTTCGGGTTTTGCACCCTCTCGTACATTTTCTGTGGAGAAGTACTTTTCCAATTTTCTACAATGGAGAAGCAGATTTGGTATTTTCCGCTGGGAGCATTCAGTTTGGGATTTTCCACCAATTGCATTATGGAAATTGATTTCTTGTGAAATAACGACAGAAACTAGGCTGCATTTTCTTTAATACATCTAAGAAAGGATGAATGTCAGTTGCGGATCATGTTAGCTACTGTTTACATGTTGGTTAAGTTTGAACATAAGCAGTTATTCGACTCCGTGGCCCAATGGATTCAGCTCAATAAAACTAGTTGGAAATGAAGAGTTTCTGATTCCATAGCGACTGTTCGAGTTCTCAGACTTGAAAAGTCTTTCTCTTTGTATTTTGTCTCTTTGTATTCCAAGAAGAGGGAAGGTCATTGGCTCTTAGAAGCCTGATGTATTGTAAACTCTATAAATTCTAAAAATAATTCAGTATACAGGGTCGGCAAACTTGTTAATGAAGCAGAAGTGATTCTATTTACAGTGGCTTTGTCTCATGTTTGTTGTGCCATTTTAGTGAATCATTTGCATTTTGAATAGATAGAACAGTCATATGTGAAGCCGCAGTTACATGCTGGATTCTATTTCATGTCTGTGATTGCAGTGAGAGAAATTCTATTTGTTTGTCATGTGTGATTCTTCTCCTATTCATTCAATAATCTAGGTGCATTAGAATAGAAAGTACAACTATATGTGGAACTGTAATTCCTGCTTGGATTCTATTTCATGTTAGAAGTTGCAGTGAAAGCAATTCTATTTGCTATCCATGTACAATTTTTCTTCTATTCTCCTCAGTAGAATATGCATTTTAGAATAGGTAGATTAGATTTTAATAGAGATTAAACCTTATCCTTGCCTGAATTATTTGTGCCTACAAGTAATTTGGTTAAAACTCATAAGAAGATAATCTGATGATCAAAAGAAAAAAATTCATTGAAGATTAAACACAATCAGGGAGCTATACCTGTCAATTTAGAGGGCAGTGATAGATAACTTACACTGACCCATTTGTTGGTGAACATCCTTTTGTTCTCTCACCTTGGGTGTATAGAGAGTCAAAGATTGAAAGTCTTAAGAGAGGACAAACTGTTAACCAACATAGTCTAAGAAAGAGGTTGATTCAAGGGTGGTAGTAAGATTAGCATAAAGCCTATTGGCAGTCTAAAGACTGATTCAAGGATGGTAGCGTAGATGCCAGATACTAAGTGACAACCTATTTATAAAAATCCTCTAACAAGTTCACACTTAACCATGTGTTTGTAACCTTTAACATGGTTGTTTCCTAACATGGCTCACTTCAGAAGAGTGAAAATTTGGGGTACTGGTCCCAGTGGTTTTTTCCCTTAACAAGGTTTCCACATTAAAATCCATGTGTTATGTGTGTATGGTTTATTACTTTATTGTTTTACATTTCACATATGCATTTCAGGATTGATTGGTATACTCTGTATATTTACTGAGTATCGGTAAATAAGTTTTACTGCTTATCGGTAATCAAGGAGAATAAGGATAGACAAGGTAAACTGACAGACAGTTAATTATTTCAAGTATTTCAAGGCATACATCTTGTATGGACTTAATAATCTGAGGTGTATTGATTGGTCGATTAAAGTTTAAAGGATAAATTTTTGAGGCCATTGATTCACCCCCCCTCTTAGTTATTACTAACAGAATCAAAATAAATCTAATTTCAATATCAGGATTAGTTGATCAAGGATATCGGGTTACTTTCAATGAAGACAAAGTCCTTCTCTAGCCAAAAGACACAAATATTTAAAATGTAATAACAATACGTTCAAGAGATGGTAGTCTATATAAACTTTGTAGTGATCAAAAGATAGCACTAAATCATGAAGTTTCAAACAATAATAAATTATGGCACAAAAGGTTAGGACACCTAAGATACAATTCTCTACCCATCGTAAAGAAGATCACTTTAGGACTACCCCAACTAAAATATGAACATACTAGCATTTGCAAAGGATCTGCCTTAGGAAAGAATGTGAAAGGTAATTTTTTGCCAAGTTGGGATTAAGAGGGAGTATACTATACCATATAATCCACAACAGAATGGAGTGTGAGAAAGAAAAAATAGAACCATAATTGAGGCAGAAAAAACTATGAAGCATGACCAAAACTTACACACTTTATTTTGGGTAGAAGCTTCGAATACACCAGTCTACATTCAAAATATATGTCCACACTCAGTTATAGAAAACATAACTCCAAAGGAAGCTTTTACAGGGAAAAAACCAGACCTAAGTCATCTAAGAGTATTTGGATATCCTATATACATACATGTTCCTAAGGAAAAGAGGACAAAACTAGAACCATCTAGAAAAAGAGGTATATTCATTAGCTATAGTGAAAATACTAAAGGATATCGAGTTTACATTCTAGGGAAAAAATATGTTGAGATAAGTAGAGATGTCAAGTTTGAAGAAAACACTACATTCAAAGAACTTGAGGATGATAACATCACCTAAGTAGAAGAAGATCATATAACTAATATTGAGAGGGAGAATACCATATAAGATTCTGAACCTTCAGACACTAAGAGGGAGAATATCATAGAAGCTCTTGAACCTCCAGTCATTAATGATGAAAACATTGAAATACCAAATAATAAGAAAAGACTTCTATGGGAAAGGAAAATGATTGAAGAGAATAATATGGAACCAAATGAAAATTCTAATAAAATAACTAGAACTCTAAAGTGTTATGTTTCACTTCTAACCAAGCTTACAAAGTCTGAACCAACAAGTGTTAAAGAAGCCTTATCAAATTAGGCTTGGACAGATGCTATGGTTGAAGAATATAAATCTGTACTAAAGATTGATGTTTGGGACATAGTGCCTAGACCAAAAGACAAATTAGTTGTCTCCTCCAAGTGGCTATTCAAAATCAAATATGCACCTAATGGCAGCATTGAAAAACATAAAGCTCACTTTGTGGTGAGGTGATTCTCTTAGAAAGCTAGAATTGATTACGAAGAGACATTTTCTCCAGTAGCCCAATATACGTCGGTGAGAACAATCATTGTGATTGCAGCATCCAAAGGATGTAAGATTCACCAGATGGACGTAAAGACAGCCTTTTTGAATGGATCAATTGAGGAGGAGGTATACATAGAAAAACCAGAAGGGTTAACCATACGAGATAAGATTCACTATGTTTGTAAACTTAAGAAAGCTCTCTATAGGTTAAAACAAGCACCTAGGGCCTTGTATGCAAGGATAGACAACTATCTCTCTAAACTAGGATACTCCAAGAATCTAGCAGATCTGAATATCTACTTCAAAGGTTCAAATAGAAATATGATAATATTGGTCCTTTATGTGGATGACCCATTGATAACAAATAAGATAATCTCATTGCAAAATGTAAACAAGATCTGACAACATAATTTGATATGAAGGACTTACGGTTTCTACACTACTTTTTGGGATTGGAAGTATTGAAAAACAAAAACTATATCTTTCTAAGTTAAGAGAAGTACACCATAAATATACTGAAAATATTTGGGATGATGAAGTGTAAACCATTAGCTACACCAATAGAAACAAATCTACACAAACTAAAGATTGAGGTAGAAGACTCAGAACCTACAAATCCCACATTTTATAGGCAGATTGTTGGTTCTCTCATGTATTTGGTAAACACCCATCCGAATATTTGCTATGATAAAAATGTACTGAGTCACTTCATGTGTGAACCTAAGAAGATACATCTAATGGCTACAAAGCACATACTAAGATATTTACGAGGCACAATCAGACTTGGCTTAAAATATGAGAATGTTGAGATTTAGCTTCAAGGTTATTCTAATTCTGATTGGGCTGGAAGTACCATTGATTGTTAAAGTACTACAGGGTGTTTCTTTAGTCTTGGATCTGCAATGATATCTTGGTTTAGCAGGAAATAGTTAGAAATTGCCCAGAGATCAACCAAAGAAAAGTATATGGCAGCTTCCATGGGAGCCCGTGAAGTGGTATGGCTAAGGAAGTTACTATTTGGGTTGTTTGGAAAATCTATGAACCCTACCATGATTCGTTGTGATAATCAAAGCTGCATCAACATTTTAGTGAACCCAATTTTCCACAATTGATCAAAACATACTGAGATCCCTTATCACTATATAAGAAACATCGTAGACTAAAACATCATAAAACTAGTGTATATCAGTACTGAAGAATAAAATGCTGATATCTTTACCAAGCCTCTTGCACGATTGAAGATAGAATACTTCAGAAGAAAACTTGGTATGACTAGATTGTAATTGAGATTATTAGGATTAAATTACTACTATTTGTAATTTATTCATGAATAAATAAATAAAATGTATATTGCAATATTCAAACTGTGTTGAAAGAAGATGACAATCTTCAACTAATTAGGGTCACTATTTCAAGGTGACGTTCTTGACAATAGTATCAAGATTGACTTCATTAAGTTGTTGTCCCAGACTATGTTGTATATCTTGACTCAAAATATAATGTTATCACTGGATGTGTGATAGCAAAAGTATATCATGATTGACTCCTTAAGTGTTGTCCTAGACTGATTCTGATATCATGATGTTGGGATTCCTATTGTCATGACTAGACTACATAAATTGTTGTCCCGAACTATGTCAGAGGTCATGACTAGATATGATAAAAGGATCCACTCTTGCTAAGAGGGAGTGTTGAAATATATCCTTCATGGTATCCAATGAATAATAGTTCAATATATATATATATATATTGATGTCATGATATATGCAACACAGAAGGTAATTACACAGACCCATAATGCAATTGATATAAATTGTGTGGCTATGATGTTATCACAGTCGACACGATACATATTGTGCAACTGTGATGTTATCACAGTCAACATGATACCTATCATGCAACTGTGATTACATCACAATGGCACGATAACATTGTGAACACCATTTGTATAAATCACAATAAACGCGATCGGTAACATGTAAATAGTTACTAATGATGGATGTGTTAACCATAACAAATCACACCATTTGGAACAGTCTCCTCATGTAGAGACATGTCCCTACATGGAAAATTCCACGTATGGACATGTTCCTATGTAGGTATCCTTGTTAACATATATATAGACCATTTTGATTGTATTTGGAAAACCATCAATTATAGCGGCATAGTTCTCCATATACATCGTAGATAGTAATATTGTGTTCATCTTTAATCGATCAAATTTCACAACAAAAACATGGTATAAGAACAATATTTTTGAACAAAGGAAGGACAAGAGTAACCAAGAATGGGCTCTTGCTTCCAAACAAAAATAGTTTGTACAAGGGTCAAGTGAAAGAAAAATGACCCCAAAACCAAATCTTCTTGAGGATCAGGCTATAAATGGTACAATTTTTCTCCTATCTTAGGTGCATTGTGAGGAGAAAGAAACATTCACGACCACATATACACCTAGACATAAAAAAACAAAAACACCAACATAAGAAAACTTGAGAAAACTCCAAAAATATTAGCACAAGGCACATTGATTAACAAAAATAAAAAGGATGTTGAAGGTATGAGGACTGAAGATGAGCAAGATGTGGAGTCTTCTGAGGACAAGTTTTACATTGGGGAGAAGAGAAATAAAGAGGAGGTTGAGTTAGATAACCCTACTATCATTGAGCCTAGGGGTGAGAAAGGGGATATTGAGGAAATCCTGAATATGGAAAACACAATCTTGGAAGAGATATCTGATAAGATTGATAATCTAGTGAAAAACCTATATTGATGACCAGCACAACAATAATGAAGAAAGGGAGGAGCATAATAAGAGTAAAGATGAAATTCAAGAATCTCTGGAGAACAAGATTAATATGGAGTTTGTGGATCCTAAGGAGAATGAAACAGGTAAAATAGGAAATAATGAGGAGAATACAGCTGCTAAGGAAGAAGCCAAAAAGGCCCACAATGATAACATACCTGTCAACCTTGAGGAGGAAGCCCAGAAAGAGCATAATTATTGTCCAATCAACTCTACTCCCCTTGCGATTCTGAAGGGTGAAGATGAGGAGAAGAACAACCAAAAATAAAGGAGCCTAAAAGAAGACCTCTGAGACAAGGATTGTATAGTTAAAAGAGTAGTGAATATCACTTTTCTCCAAGCGAAAAGAAACAAAGCTATGTACGGGTACAACATCAATAAATGGGTGTGGGATGATATGAAGGAGCTTCAGGATAAATGCAAGGACCTTGAAGAAATAAATTCTCTGCTGGAGGAGATTGTGGATAAAATTAGGAATGATTTGATTATTTATCAGCAAGGCAAAGACATTTTTGAAAAAGTAAAAAATAATAATACTACTCTGGAAGAAAAGTTAAGTACTATGATTAACAATAGGATGAAAAATATCACCGAGAAGACAAACAACAATAATGTTATCCTTAGGAAGCTGACTATGATTATCAAAAATGGAATGCAAACTTTTGTGGATAATCTAAAAGTGCTACACACCTGTTGGAAGGGAATTATAATGATAGAGCTAAGCTGGAGGAATAAGGAAAACAAGAAATTAGAACTTTAATCCCAGGATCCAGAACCAAATCAAGCACCAGAAAGAAGACTCCGGTCCAAATTAAAGATATTACAAATATATGGGACTCGATCCAGAACATGGAATCTCAGATGTGTGAAATACAAATAATGGAAGACTACGTGGATGCATCAGAGAAGTGATCAGTTAGGCTGGACTATTTTGTTTGCTGGAAGTTTTTTCGATACTGTTTTGCTGGAAGTTTATCATAGTTAGTTTTTTGTTTTAAGGTGAACTTTTCTGTGTAATCTAGGGGTAATCCCTTTTATGGTATTCTATACTTATCATTTCTTAACTATGTTAAAGGGTTTCAGGGTCCCCTTCAAAACCTGTAGTTACCTTAATAAAAAAGAAAAAGAAAAAGGAAGCATGGGCATAGTCCCTGTATTTCATTAAGAGAAAACATACCAAGGCTAGAGAGTAAGGTCTAGGATAAAAATGCTACAACATACATCTTTGACTGAAAAATGATGGAGTCCTTTCTCATGAATTAAAATCTCTACAAATCTACCAGTATTTATTAACAAGTTGCACCAAAGTTCAATATCCCTCCTAATAATGACCAACCAACCTCTAATACAATGTATACCATTGGGTTTTATAACAACCCTTGGCCCCTTTTTATCATATAATTATTGTCTTTGTATTACAATCAAAGGGCATAGTGAATAATCAAGCATGAGTTTCTCGATTTCCCATGATGTGGGCAAGTGTAAATATTTTATTTGTTGTTTGTAGCATGCTTTCCAGCTATGGATACAAAGGAAAATATGGAAATCTTTTCTGAAGGTGATCATGATTGCATAAATTAACTAATTGGATGCATTTCGACACCTGTGTGAATTTCTATTAGACATGGGCATCGCATGGTATGACATATTCCTAAGAATATCTGTTGGTGGTCCCATTATGGTGTGAGATTGGCCATGAGCGGACTTTGTTGAGGGGACAACTCAAGTGGAAGTGTTTGAAATCCTGCCTGACCAACACATGTTTGACCCAATTGGGGAGTGTATGCTTGACATGTGATTATGTTCCGTGAAGGGGTTTGTGAGCACATAACACAACTAAATTTTTTGATGGTGATGGTAACAAGGTTGGACCGTTTAGATGGAATCTATAGTTTTGGTGACTCTTATGGGATCTTGGTCTGTTGAGAGAGAATCTAGAACTTTGGTTGCATAGTGAACATCATACAATGAGTGTCAAAGAACTAGCTTCTCATTTTGAGTCTCTCTAATTAGTTATCAATAGTGTGTCATTTTTTTTCAGGATTTCATCGAGGTATTTCCTACAAACAAAGAAGAGAAATTTAGAGACTGATTTTTAACAAAAGGGGAAGGGAATTCATTACACAAATAGTGCAGGCCAAACAAGGGAGATCCTAAGTAGAGGAAAGTTGCAAAAAAAAAAATTGCAAGTAAAAATAGAAAAATAAGTACCAAAGAAGGTTAGCCAAAACAAACCACTTTGTTAGAAATAGAACAAGAAATATGGCATACCAAATAGAACAAAAAATGGGAGTACTTCATATTTGAGGGATAGGTCAATGCTCTTATTTTAGACTTTGGAAATTAACTCTACAGTTGATAACCAATAATCTACAAACATTATAAATCAAAAAGATGAATTAATAACATCATGAATTAAAATAGAATTATCTATGGATTCTTGTGTGTTCTTTGAGTTCATTTTTCCTTTAATTAAGGAGGTAAACTGATTTTTGTCTACTTTTTAAGCTATATAGGTGGAGTTTGTTCTGTAAGAGTTTTCCTAAGAAAATAACCCAATATCTAAAACCCAATTAATAGCACAAACAAGATTGAGAGAGAGAGAGAGAGAGAGAGAGAGAGAGAGAGAGAGAGAGAGAGAGAGAGAGAGAGAGAGAGAGATGTTNAAAGAGAGAGAGAGAGAGAGAGAGAGAGAGAGAGAGAGAGAGAGAGAGAGAGAGAGAGAGAGAGAGAGAGAGAGATGTTATTCTAATCGATATGATCAAGCCAAAAAGATAATGAATGAATACAATGAAAATATGCCTTCTTATATAGGCAAGGCAATAGGAATCACATGTCTACCAAATATGGATCATCCTCCATTGTTCAACGAAGTAGGTGCAACAATGTGAGGATGATAAGTGATAAGTACACTAAATGTGGAGACAATACATCAAGTGGAAATGTGATAAAAAAATATCACCCACCTAAAGTGGAATTTATCTTACACTATGTGCTAATGAAGGTGAAAACTCATAAGTGTCTCAAATGAAAAATGCTATGTATGTATTATCCTAAGTAAGCTTAAGTAAATTGTAATCAATGAAGATTTAAGTATGCCAACGACCCCCATTAAGTGAAACTTAGGGGAATGCACTTAAGCCCACCCTACTAGATGATAATGCAAGATGGATCCCAACTATTAGGACATGTTAGGTACCCATGTACAATATGAAAGTTCAAATGAAATGAAATCTCTCATAAAGTGGAGAAAGGGAGAAAACCTAGTGGGACAAAACTCCCTCCCAAAGGAGAGATGAATATATAAGAGAAATATCAAAGAAGTATGAGAAGGAAAAAACCCCATATGAGGAAAAGTCCCCCCATAAGAGAGAATAAGAGAGAAAAAGTATCCCCCCTCAATGTAGAATGTGCATCAGTGATAGATGCTCCAAGATGAATGAAGAAGTTGGTCCTTGAACACCAAACAATGTTCCTCCCCTTAAGAATAAACAATATCATAGGTGTATGAGATATGCCTCCCAAATGTATAGCAAGAAACCTCAATATTTATGATGTTTCTAAAAGTTTTTCAAGTGTCTTCATGTTGATATTGAAGGATGAACCTTCCAAGTTAGGTTTACTAGTTCACTATACTGAAAAAAAACAAGTCAAGATCTAATGAGGATGGATTTGGAACATGTTCCAAAGACCCAAGTGTATTCTCTAAAGGTAAAAGGAATTCCTCCAAATTTTGTACATAAGGATCTACAATCATTTCAACCTTGAAAGACTAATAATATGGAAAATGGACAATAGGGTTAGAGTGTTCCCTTGCAACAAATAAAGAAGGATCATCCTCACTAAAGAGAAGATGTATATAATCAATGATGTATCCCATATCTACAATGTAGGATTCCAAAAATAAACCTACAATGTTTGTCAAGTATTCATCCCCTAAAGTTGTATCTGGAAGACAAGGTGTACCTAGTTGTATTGGAAGCTACTAATGTTGTGAGCTTTTCCTTCAACTATCTGAAGGATTCCCCACAATTTAACCTACTAAATCAATAGTCTATCAAGCCCAATGAGGTCTAGTAGAAGAAGATGAAGGAGTATCCTCAACTATAACTGGACCCTATGAAGGTGTAATTATATGAGTTAGGGTTGAGAGAGTATCATCATCTCAATCACTATGATCACAATCCACAATGTTTGAAGGAAAAGGAGTAGAGGCCAAGCTAGGAAAACATTCCTCAAAGTTTACACTCTTCTCAATGAATATCTCATGATTCTTTGTATCCATAAGTTTATATAACTTAACACCTTCAAGATATCCAACAATATTTTGGACCTAATTTTAGGTTGCAATTCCTTGTATTTCGGTGGAGGTATGTGTGCCCATGATGGAAAACCAAAGACTCTAAAGTGTTTCACAAATAATTTTCTACCACACCAAACCTTGAAAGGAGTGATTGCATCCAAGGCTTTATGAGGAACTCTATTTTTTATGTAATTGGAACAACTTGTTACTTTTGCAAAAGGAGATGGATCAAGTGTCCTAGCATGAATCATGCAACTAGACATTTCCTTAAGATTTTTATTCTTCCTTTCTGTAATACCAATATTTTGTGGAGTGTGCAACTAAATGTTGAAGATTAATCCCCTCAATTGTACAAAAGTCCACAAGTCTTGAGTTGACATATTCCTTTCTATTATCTATTCATAGAAACTTTATGGCTTTCCCTTATTTTCTTTTAACATGTGACTTGAAGGTGAGAACATTTTCAAACACTTCACTCTTTTGACCAAGAAAGTAGACCCATTTTAAGAAATAATAGTCATCAATGAAGGTGAGGACATAGAAAGCCTTCCTAAATGATGGCACTAGAAAGGGGACTACTACATCACTATGAAACAACTTAAGAATAATTTATGCTCTCCACTTTTTCAAAATTCTCTTCTAGATGCTTACCTATTGAACAACTTGAACATACACCCTCATAAAACTTGGTTTTAGATAGATATTTGACTATGTTCTTGGAGATAAATTGCTAAAGATAGTGGTATTTAAGATGTCCAAACCACTCATGTCATAACTTACTTTGTGAATTTTAATGTGTCAACAAGGTTGTAGGAGTCTTAGGCACAAAGTGGGAGAATGAATAAAGCATTGTGTTATGATTAGTTTTTCCACTGCTACTGAAACAACATCCTTAATATTTTTTATATCAACTAAATCAAGAAGTAAATCAACTTTATTTCCACCTCCATAGTGAGTTATTTGGTAAATTAAAAGGAGATTGTTGCACAAGGTAGGAACATAGAGGACATCTTTGAATGTTCCATTATCCATTTCAACTGAACCTTTCCCTTCAACTTCCACTTGTGTATCATCTCCTAAAAACATGTGAGGTACCTTCGATGAATCAAGAAAGAAAACTACTCCTTTGTAGAACCCATGTGATGGGTGGCACCTGAGTCAAGTATCCATTGCTCTGAAGAACTTGTAGTTTCCATAAATGCTTTCCATTTTAATTTTTAAGTGGAAGGTGATGAATCTGATGTAACACAAACCTTTCTCTTTACCCTATACTCCACTAGGGTCTTCAATAGCCTCTCCTCTACCCTAGTAGGGTTCTTCACTAACCATAATTTCTAAGGTCCCTCTTCTCAAGAACCTTCTCTAAATTAGTTTGTGTTCACCAATCAATAAAGAAAACTACACATCTCCTAGCTATAGTGCTCTTCTTGCACCATCTTCACTATTTGACCCATAAGGTTCAAGATCATGTAAATGTGGATAGATAGGATTAAAAATAGTTCAATTGGATCCAATCCAATTCTTACCCACACTTCTTACAAGGAGACTCTAATCGAGTTCCAATTCATACTCCAAACACCCCCAAAACATGGCTACAAGCATTAGGCCTAATTAGGCACTTTTCTGCATATAAATTCAAACAATACTTAGGAAGTAAAAAAAAAAACTCTACTTCCAGACACCCTTTATGGAACCCTACAAGATTTCACTGGTTTCCACTTCCCAAATTGTCCATACATCAGAAATCTAGAGTCAAGCCTAAAAATCAGGGTTTCAAAGTAATAGGACTATCTGTACAAAGATTTGGTTTCTTTTCACTTAGAACACTTCACCCAAAATTTTCCTTCAATTTGGGGCTCCTTCACACACCACTCTACCTCTTCAAAATCTCAAGTGTAAGCATTAAATGCATTCAACCCACTGTAACTCACTTGCAATACTCTATAGACCCTAGCCATGCATCACAGGCTCGCCTAGGGAATCATTGAAAAAAAAGAAGACAATCTTCCCAGGGCCCCTCCTTCTATACACACATATGACATGGATTCACCTCACCCATTGGAAGAGACCATACAAATTATACGGTGGAATGATGAGCTATGACCCCATTTGCATAGCCTGCTTGGTTCAGACCAGTGACAGAGCTTAAAAAAAAAAATTTTTACAAACTAACACAAAACTATAAAAAATAATAATCTACCACCATAAAGAATCACAAAATTAAATACTCAAACTTCTTCAACCATTACAGAAAGCAATCTAATCCATTAAAGTACTACAACCAAAGAAAAGCTTCAAAATACATAGAAAACTTGTCACTCTTCAATTACTATATATTCAAAATGTCATCCAACCTTGTTCATAGGTAAAGGGAGGCCTCATATATTTGACAAAATCCATATCTTGATGGTTTCAAATAGTTAAGGAACCACTTTTCCTAAAAAATGCAATCTTGCAACAAATATTGTCAATGTTGTCAATGACAACATTGACAACTTTTACAACTTTTGGGATTTTGGCATAAAACATGGTGAACCAACTCAATAACTTAAAAAATAGCATATATAGTCTAATTCCACCTAAAATAGGTCTCCTAAACACTTCCTTTCCTAATTTGACCCCTAAATGTATAATTTCCACTATTGCCACAACACTGGCAACATGGGTACAAATTGACAACTTAGCACATTGCTTGCAAATAAGACCTAATAAGACCTCCAAATAACCTTCACACATCCTATAACCCACCTAGTCCTATTATTCCACTATTGGTTTGGAAAGAACCACTACAAGCCAATAACAACTTAGAAGCCCTAGGTTACATTTTAGCCTTACCTAGGTGCTCCTACACCATACTTGCGCACAAAGGAAAGTTATGTCAGTCCAGTGGAAAACATGTCTTTGGAGATTCCCACCTTCTTGAAGTCTACTTCTACAATCCATGAGGCCTCTAATTTAGGCCTATTCTTCCACTTGATGAGGTGTTCCATGTACACCTTGTGCCTTGCAGTCTTCTTGACTCTTGAATCCAGAACTCTGTTAGCTTCTAACTGTGGCTTGTGAGGAAATATAGTAGCCTCAAAATCACCACTGACCCCTTGACTAATTTGAACCATCTCATCTAGCTTCCCTTTGAACTGGATCAAGTCTTGGACATTAAAAATAGGAGATATGCTCAAATATGAAGGTAAGTCTATTTTGTAGGCATTAGCCCCATATTTGGCTATGATCTTGCAAGGTCCTACCCTCTTCATTTGAAGTTTGGTAGGCACACCTTTATATAATCAAGATCTATTCAAATGAACCATCAAATACTCACCTATCTCAAACTAAATGTCTCTCTTCTTTTCATCAACTTTGGCCTTCAACTTTTTTGTATTGTCTTGTATGGTCTTCTTGACTTGTTCTTAGATCTCCTTCATGGTTTGAGTGAAGTCCTTAGCATGAACACTCCTATACTCCATTCCTCCAAGCTCCCTAAGCTCACACACACCCCTTGGTTGCATCCCATAAACAATTTCAAATGGGCTTCTCACTGTCATTTTGTTGTTACTGTCATTGTATGCACACTCTGCTTGGGGAATGACCACATCCCATGTCTGTCCCTACTCCTTAGTTAGGAACCTCAATAGGTTACCCAACACTCTATTAACCACCTTATTTTGGCCGTCAATCTGAGGGTGGTAAGCTAAACCAAAAGACAAGTTGGTTCCCAATCTATTCCACAAAGTTTTCCAGAAATGGCTCATGAATTTCACATCCCTATCTGAAAAAAATACTTAGGGGTAAGCCATAAATCCTCACAATCTCTTTAAAAAACAAATATTCTATATGGATAGCATCATGGGTAGTCTTGCAGGGTATGAAATGTCCCATTTTACTAAATCTATCAACCACTACATAAATGTTGTCATATCCCTATTTGGTTTTGGGTAGACCTACTATGAAGTCCATGCTCACACACTATCATGGCCTATTAGGAATTGGTAAAGGTTGGTACAAACCTGCATTGCTTATTCCTCCTTTGGCTTTCATTCATATTACACACTTCTCAACATACCTAGTGACATCTCTTGTCAACTTTGGCCAATGGTAGAACCTTTGCACAAGCTCCAAGGTTTTGTTCATACCAAAGTGACCACTCAAAAACCTATTGTGTTTCTCCTATATGAGATTCTCTCTCATGGAACCTATTATCACACACAACTAGTTACTTTTAAATAAAAATCCATTTTTCAAAGTAGAATAAAAAAACTTTCTATGAAAATGATTCTGAAAATCAACACACACCTTGTATGCTTCACCAAAGTCTTCATCTTCTTTGTAGAGATCTCTAAAACTCTCTATACCAATTCTATTCAACTGAACTTCTTGGACTGTCAACAATATCCTACTTAGTGCATCTACAACCTTGTTTAATTTCCCTTTCTTATGCTTAATAGTAAATGTGAATGCTTGCAAGTATTCCATCCATTTCAGATGTCTATTGCTTAGTTTCTCCTGAGTATTGATATAAATAAGGGCTTGATTATCAATAAACACAAAAAACTCATTGGCTAAGAGATAATGCCTCCATTTCCTAAGGGACTAGACTAAAGAATATAACTCCAAATCATAAGAAGAGTATTTCTTCTTAGCTTCATTTAATTTTTTACTAAAGAAGGCTATTGGCCTACCTTCTTGGCTTAACACACCCCCTACTGCCATGCCACTTGCATCACACTCAATGGTAAACAAATTTTCAAAGTTAGGCAACTTTAGGATGGGTTGTGTGGCTACTTGGTTTTTCAAAATTTCAAAGGCTTTCTCTACTTCTAAGGTCCACCTAAAATTAGTTTTTACCCCACCCTTAATGGTATCCAATAAAGGTGCACAAATACCACTAAAATTCCTAATAAATTTCCTATAAAATTGGGCTGACCCATGGAAACTTCTTACCTCAGTTGTTGTGGTAGGTGGTGGCCAGCTTAGGATAGCTGCAACTTTGTCTTGATCCATCTTCAAGGACCCTTTGAACACTACAAAGCCCAAGTACACCAGTTCTTGCTTGAAGAACTCACATTTCTCAAGATTTATAGCCAACTTCTCTTCATGTAATCTTTGCAACACAACCTCTACATGCTTGATGTGCTCCTCTTTTGTCTTACTAAATATCAGTATATCATCAAGATATACAACTACAAACTTCCCTGTGAAGTCCTTGAGCACTTCATTCATGAACCTCATGAATGTGCTCAGAGCATTTGTGAGGACAATGACATCACTTTCCATTCATATAATCCATTTGTGGTCTTGAATTTTATTTTCCATTCATCTCCTTCTTTCTCCCTGATTTGGTGATAACCAGTCTCTAAGTCTAGCTTAGTGAAGTACATTGCTCCTCCAAGGCAATCCATGAGATCCTCAATCCTAGGTATAGGGAATCTATACCTTATTGTAATTCTGTTTAGAGCCCTTGAATCTATGCAAATTCTCCATTTTCCTCCCTTCTTGGATGCCAACACAACCAAGACTACACATGGGCTTATACTCTTCTTTATCAAGACTTGATCCAAGAGTTCTGGTACTTGCCTTGCCACTTCCAAATTTTGATCAAGGGTAAGCTTATAAGATGTCTTATTGGGAAAAGATGCACCAGGGAAAAATTCTATCTGATGGCTTATCACCCTTCTAGGAGGTAAGGTTGCAGGAGTCCCATCACTTACTATGTCTTTATATTTCTCAAGAAATTCTTGTATCTCTTATGGTAATGGCTCCTTGACTGGCTTCTCCTCTTCCTTAGGCTTAAGAACAATAGAATATCCTTAATTCTCTTCATGCTTAAGATATTTCAGAAACTCCTTTCCACTACATAACATGATGTTAGGATTCTTGGGCTATGGCTACTCCTCCTCTAACAAAGACTGAATCTTGAAAGTTCTTCCTCCTTTCTTGAATGTGATGGAATTCTCCTTCCCATCATACACTACCCCATTGTCAAATTTCCAAGGTATTCCTAACAAAAAATGACAAGCATCCATTGGTAGGATGTCACACAAGAATTTGTCCTTATACCCTGCTATAGAGAATTCAACCCATGTCTGCTCATTTACCAATACACTTTGGCCTTTGTTTAACCAAGTCAACTTATAGGGATTTAGATGGGGTACTTTGGTCAACTTGAGTTTGTTGACTTCTTCCTTTGAGAGTATATTGTCAGTGGAACTAGAGTCTACTATCACCTTACAAAATTTTCCAAGGATCTTGCATCTTATCCTAAACAAAGCCCTCCTATGCTTGGGTTCATCCTTAACTATTTTTCTTATCAACACCCTCCTAAACATTAGGTTTTCACCCATCTCTGAATCTAGATGGTCAATCTTAGGTGATTTGACAATTGAAGTGTCCTCATGAGCATAAGCCAATCTCTTATCATGATTTGAAGTAGTAGGCTTCTTAGAGAATCTATATGTTGGATGGCCCAATTGACCACAATTGTAACACTTCATATTGTAAAGTATGAGTTACTTCTACCTCCTCTTCCTCTGCTAGGATCACCATGATTACCCCTACCTCTTTTATAGCCCCCTCTTGGAGTGATTTCAGTATTATGCTCATTCGATTTGGTCTCACCTTGTGTCCTTTTCTCACTACCTCTACCTTGGTAACCTCCCCTTTGACCCCTTTGGTCTCTTCCTCTACCTCTATTCTTGAAGTTAGATTCACCTTTCTTTCTATTCTTTTCCTCCACCTTTAGAGCTAATAGATGACACTTCTGAACTTTGGTTGGTGTCCATAGACTAATCTCCTCTTGGATGTTCCATTTCAATCCACCCAAGTACCTTGAAACCTTGATTGATTCTTCTTGTTTCTTATACCTAAGACACAATCTTTGGAATTCCTCTATATAAGAGGCCACATCCAAATATTTTTTCTTCAAATTTTTTCTTTTCCTATGAAGTTGAATCTCATAGTCCTCTGGCAGATAATTCTCCTTTAGCTTGGTCACCATTTCATTCCAATTGGATATAGGATGCTTTCCCATTCTTATCCTCTCATCTTGAAGGAATTTCCACCATGTTAGGGTTGACCCTCTGAGTCTTGATTTGGCCACCTTGAGCTTCTATGCTTATTTCACCCATTCACACTCGAAATGGTTCTCCATTCCTTTAACCCAATCCATTACTACCTCAATGTCCATCTTCCCACTAAATAGTGATATACCTTCCAATTCTTTTCCGCCTAGTGATTTTATGGCCTTCAAGAATGGTTCTTCATTCATTGGAGGGTCTGGTTTAGGGATGAAATCCTCTTCATCAACTTTCTTCTTCCCTCTATCACTGCTTTCAACCTCTTTGTTCCTAGCTACCACATTAGCAACTTCTTCTAGCCTTATCCTCATTCCTTCTAAGGCTTCTTCAAGGAGTATGTTCTTCTCCTTTTTCTCATCCACTTCTTTAGCTATCTCTACATTAGTCACCATGCTTGACTCTCCTACTGATTCACCAGTAGCTGGACACATACACTGACTTCCCAAGTCTTTAACTAGCTCTGATACCAATATGATGTAACACAAACCTTGCTCTTTACCCTATACTCCACTAGGGTCTTCAATAGGCCTCTTCTCTAACCTAGTCTGGTTCTTCACTAACCCTAACTTCTAAGGTCCCTCTTCTCAAGAACTTTCTCTAAATCAATTTATGTGCACCAATCAATAAAGAAAACCACGCATCTCCTAGCTATAGTGCTCTTCTTGCACCATCTTCACTATTTGACCCATAAGGTTCAAGATCACTTCAATGTGGAGAGATTGGATTCAAAGTAGGTCAATTGGATCCAATCAAATTCTTACCCACACTTATTTCAAGGAGACTCTAATCGAGTTCCAATTCATACTCCAAACACCCCCAAAATAGGGCTACAAGCATTAGGCCTAATTAGGCACTTTTTGCATATAAATTCAAACAATCCTTAACAAGTACCAAAAAAAACCTACTTCCAAACACCCTTTATGGAACCCTACAATATTTCACTGGTTTCCACTTCCCAAACTATCTATACACCAGAAAGCTAGAATTAAGCCTAAAAATTGAGGTTTCAAAGCAATAGGATTGTCTGTACAAAGATTTGGTTTCTTGGCACTTAGAACACTTCACCCAAACTTATCCTTTGATTTGGGGCTCCTTCACACACCACTCTACCTCTCCACAATCTCAAGTTGATGCAGTCAATGCATTCAACCCACTGTAACTCACTTGCATGCTCTGCAGATCCTAGCCATGCATCACAGGCTTGCCTTGGGCATCATTGCAAAGATAGAAGAAAAGATTCCCAATGCCCCTCCTTCTATAAACACATAGTACATGGAGTCACCTCACCCATTCAAAGAGCCTGTACAAATTCTATAGTGGAATGATGAGCTATGACCCCATTTGCATAGCCTACCTGGTTCAGACCAACAACATAGCTTAAAACAAAATAATTTTACAAACTAAAAAAAAAATATACAAACTACTAATATACCACCACACAAAATCACAAAATGAACTAATAAAACTTCTTCAACCATTACAGAAAGCAATCTAATCCATTAAAGTACTACAACCAAAGAAAAGCTTCAAAATACACAAAAAACTTGTCATTCTTCAATTACTCTATCTTCAAAAGATCATCCAAACTTGTTCATAGGTTGTGGGAGGCCTCATATAGTTGAAAAAATCCATATCTCAATGGTTTTATATAGTTAAGGAACCACTTTTCCCAAAAAATGCAATCTTGTAACAAATGTTGTCAATGTTGTCAATGACAACATTGACAACTTTTACAACTTTTGGGATTTCGGCATAAAACATGGTCAACCAACTCAATAACTTAAAAAATAGAATATCTAGGCTAATTAAACCTCAAATAGGTCTCCTAAACACTTCCTTGCATAATTTGACCCCTAAATGCATAAATTCCACTTTTGCCACAATATTGGCAACATGGGTACAAATTGACAAATTAGGATAATGCTAGCAAATAAGACATAACAAGACCTCCAAATAACCTTCACACATCCTAGGAATCACCTAGTTATATTATTCCACTAGTGATTTTTCTCGAACCACTACAAGCCAAAAATAACTTAGAAGCCCTAGGTTACATTTTAGCCTTACCTAGGTGCTCCTGCACCAGAATTCTTCTTGTTGGAATCATATGTCACATTGATGTTTTTATTCTTGATTAAGGTTTTCAAATCATCGATCTTCTTAGTGTGGAAAAAATGCTCATAATTATTAGGTTATTGTAGTATGCAAATGGTGGTTTATCTTTCTTATAATTATTCACCTTCTTGTTGGATTATGAAGGATTTCCTTGTTGTGAGGAGCTTGATTGTTCTTTCTCTTATTGTGTCTTTGGCTTTCACTATTTCTTCTTCTTGTAGGAATCCTTTCCTTGATTCCCTTGATTTTATTAAAAATCCTTGGACTTTAAAGACTTGATAATCTCCATGATCATCAATTTTGATTACTTTAACATCAACATATTTATGAAGGCATCAAATGAAGGCATAGTATATGAAGCACCCATAGTCAACTTATGGGTTTGAAATATAGAAGCAAATGTTGCATATTTTGATGGAATATTTCCAAAAAAATTGTGGATTAGTTGTGCACCCTTTTTTTCCATGATACAATACTTGAGTTTGGATCTAAGCTTTGTAGCTTTAGTTACATAATATTGGATTGTATCAAATTCCTTGGGACCCAGATTGTTGAGTTCTCTATCAAGATTATAGCCCCTAGCCTCATCAACTTGGCCATACAATTGACCAACTTTGTCCCAAGCCTCTTTGACTAAGGTACATTTTCAATATGAAAGATGAGATCCTTTGATACATACTTCCTCAAAGTTCAAAAAGCCATAGTATTTGTAGTGAGACATCCTAATTGAGCATTAGAATTAGTTTTAGGATTAGATGGTGCATTAACAGTTCCATCAATATAATAAGTTAATCCCATTTTCATTAGCTTACTCCATGCATCGATTTTCCAAGTAGGATAATTATGTGGAGTTAAAAGTATAAATTTAGGAGAACCCATGATGAAAAATAAAGAGAACAAGATACAAAGAGAAACAATCACACAAGACACCCCTCCCCCCCCCAAAAAAAAAACCATGGTTTGGGCACTTTATATATATTGTATGTACAATTGCTATTTTCCAAAAAAGACCTAAGTAGACTTCTAATTTTGATGTTTACCACAACTTTAAGGCCAAATCAAACTCAAAACAATATTACTAAAGATCAAAATAAAATCCTACTGTTACAATGGTCATGAATGGCCAAAAAATACCTAGATTTAAAAGTGATATTCCTGCCCATAATGGCTAGAAATTGATAGTAGATCTAAAAAGTAGAAAAAAAATGTGCACTTTATTTTAGTTTGGAAATATTGAATTTCCCTAAAAGATTTCCCTTTTCATTTTTTCTTATTTTGTTTCTGTTAGCAGTTCTATGTTTCTGGTAGTGTTCCTTGGTTTTGGATAGTTAGCTTCTACAAACTTCAAGGTTTGTTCTGCACATCATGCTTTACCTATGTCCAGTTTCACACCTTATTTGGATAATTCATTATGGAATTATTAAGGATTCATGGTCAGTTCTATATTTTCTTCATGTTCTAACAGTCAGTTGAGGTTTTCCAATGTCGTGAAGTAATTTCCCAATCGGTGAAGCTTGGTGACTCATATCCCAATGTTCTTGGATCTTTGGTCGACGTCTCTCTTGGATCAAATGTCATTTATACATCTTTTCATTGATATATTTATGATTTGGGTCCTGACCTATATTGTTGTGTTACATTTTCTTTTCTCTTTGAAAATATAATTGACCTGGCCAACTTATGAGTCGTGAAGGCTCTATATATTGAGGCTTTGGATCTTTCTTTTAGGAGGGGTAGTAGTGGGAGATAGAATTTATCATAAGATAACCTTGGAAGGTTAGCATTAGGGTTTATGTATAGATTTCCTCTTTGTAATTAGGTATGTATGCTGAAATTTTGTAAGTTGCATGTTGCAAGCCAATGTGATGTAAATATATGTTTCTATGATAATGCGAAGATATGTTATAGCATGTTGATTATCTATACTTGTTTCTAAACTTGTTTTTTCTATTGTGTTGACTCTTTCTACATGGTTAGGCCATTTACATTGTGGAAACTCTAGCCATGACTACATCAAGTGGTATCAAATAAAGTTTGATGTTTCTATGTTAGAAGATCAAGTTCTTGAGTTTGTGAATCCCTAGTTGTGTTTGTTGTGAGGTGGAAGAGTGTAGATTTGACTCTCAATTGTAGAGGACTTGTGTAAGGGGATCATTGAGGATATTTTCATTGGTTGAGATCTTTGTTTAACTGTTGAAGGCATAACAAGGGTGAACAAATCACTGAGTTGGAGGTAGTTGCAAGTGTGTCTGATAGATCGCTAAGAGAGAGGAAATCAGCATCTTTTAATTAGATCACCAATGTTGAGGGAGTTTCACCTGAGGATTTTAAAGATTCCACCTAGAAGGATGAACCCTAGAAGGCTAGAATGGATGATGGAAGACTTTAGAAACAAGATGAGAAGTAAGATAATAAAAAATGTAGTGACTAGATTGTGAAGGAATCCTGAGACTAAAGAAGAATACGAAGAAGTTATTGAAGATCTTGATCATACTGTAGATGATGAGATCCCTACGGATGAAGAAAGATTGTTGAGGGCTATAGTACAAGTAAGTAAAAGTCATAGGATGGATGTTTCTACTTTCACTAGTTCATTTCATCTTGAGGATTTGATAGATTGGATTGGAGAGCTATAAGATTAATTTGAGCTTGAAGATATCAAAGATCCACATAGGGTTAGGTTAGCACCAACTAAGTTAAAGGGTCATGTTGTCTTATGGTGGAAACAATTGCATAAAGATATAGGAACATGGTGAAACAAAAATCACTAGATGGAAGGTGATGGTTTCTATATTGAAGGATAAATTCATCCATATGTATTATGAATTAGAATTGTTCAAGAAATTTTAGGACTTGAGGTATAAGGACATAAGTGTGGAGGAATACACCAAATAATTTTATAAGATGACTATCAGATCTGGACACTGAGAGGTATCTAAGGAGAATTTCACTAGGTATGTTAATGGTATGAGATTTAATATTCAAGATGAGATGAGTATATTGAGGATTTATACAGTGGAGGATGTTTATCAGTATACATTGAGGGCATAAGATAAGTTGAAGAGAAGACATGGTAGTCCTAGAGGAAAGCAGAAGAAATCAAGTAGCAATGGAAAAGAGAAGAAACCCATTAAAGTTGAAACTGATCAAATGACACATAGGAGAGGTAATGGTAGAAATGAGTTCAAAGGTAATTGTTTCAAATGTGGTGGCATAGGACATAGGGCTTTTCAATATTTTGAAGGATCTAGTAAGAACTTGAGTAGATAGAATCTTGTGGCACATGAGGTGAAGACTACTGATGAATTTGTGGAAGGAATAGCAGAACCTGAGATAGAAGAGTCTCTTATGCTTAGGAGAGTCATGTTGAGTATTAAATAAGTTGAACCTATACGAAGAAGGAATTTATTTAGGTTTTTTTTCAAATTAGGATGTAAATTTTGTAAAGTTGTCATGGATGGTGGAATTATTGAGAATTTTGTATCAAAGGAAATGGTGCAGAAGCTTGTATTAAAGAGGCTTAAATATCCTTTTCCTTATTATATAAGTTGTTTTTCAGATGATCATAAGGTGGAGGTGAAAAATAAGTGTTTGGTCAAATTTAGCATTGGACCATACATAGATGAGGTATAATGTGATGTGGTATCTATGAGTACTTGTCATGTTTTATTAGGTAGGCCTTGGAAATTTGATAGGGGAGCTATTCATGATTACAAAATAAATTTGGTCATAGTATAAAAGGATGGACATTTTATTACTTTGGTTCCCTTGAAGGAGGTAGAGGGGAGAATTGCAAGGAATATGAGCATGGTAAAGAGGTGCTATTCAGAGAAGAAGAGTAGAGAGGATGGTAAGGATTAGAAGAATGATCTTGAAGGAAAAAAAGAGGTATTAGACTGTAAGAAGGGTAAATTGGAGCAAAGAGGACCTTGGTTGTAGATCAGATGAAGGTTTGTAGAAGAAGTAATTCAGTTGTGTAAAAGAAAGGAGT
Source organism: Thuja plicata (assembly GCA_018584345.1). Taxonomy (NCBI): domain Eukaryota; kingdom Viridiplantae; phylum Streptophyta; class Pinopsida; order Cupressales; family Cupressaceae; genus Thuja; species Thuja plicata. Next base: position 1,310,176 of record MU226330.1, on the reverse strand, counting down.
TAGTGGTAAAAAATATTGTATAGATGAGAGATACAATAGAGGGAGTGAAGAGCAAAGTAAGCTGGTAGATCTGGGAGAATATGGAGTAGAAGTACAAAGGTAGGACGTTGTAGACAAAGAGAATGTCTAGATCAAGAATGTGCATGGGATTTATATCTCACTTCTAGTCAAATTTTCATAATTTTATCTTATGGAATATTTTTCTACTCAGTAGGGGTGTCCTTGGGTCATTGGAAATCTTGCATCACCTAAAAATATTTCCCTTTTAGTTCATTCTTATTTTAGTTTATCTTAGTAGTTCTATGTTTCTAGTAGTGTTCCTTGGTTTTGGATTGTTAACTGCTATCAACTTTAGGGTTTGTTTTGGACATCATGTTTTACCTATGTATGGGTTCACACCTTATTTGGATAATTTTATGTGGATTTATTATGGATTCATGGTCAGTTTTGTGTGTTCTTCATGTTGGAATGGTCAATTAAGTTGTTCCGATCTCATGAAGCAATTTCCTGACTAGCGAAGTTTGGTGACTCATAGCCTGATATTATTGGATCTTTGACAGATGTTTCTCTTGGATCACACATCATTATACATCTTGGAATTGAGATATTTATGATTTGGGTTCTAACCTATATTTTTGTGTTACATTTTCTTTTCTCTTAGAAAATACAATTGATCAGGATGACTTATGAGTTGTGAAGGCTCTATATATTGAGGCTCTGGATCTTTGTTTTTGGAGGGGTAGTAGTGGGAGATATAAATTCTCATGAGATAACCTTGGAAGGTTATCATGAGGGTTTAGGTATATATTTCTATTGTAGTCAGACACGTATGTTGAAAGTCTATAAGCTACATGTTGCAGGCCAATGTGATATAAATATCTAATTCTATGATAATGTGAAGATCTATTATAGCATGTTGATTCTCTATTCTTGTTTCTGAGCTTGTTGTTTCTATTGTGTTAACTCTTTCTACATGGTTAGACCATCTCCATTAGGGAAACTCTAGCCATGAGTGCATCAAAATTTGACATTCAAATGGTGATCATAGGAAAACTATGAGCTTAAATTTTATGGCTAAAAGTTCATTATAGAAAACCAATTTGCACATAAAATAATGGCTAATTGGACTTCAAATTTAATAACTTAAAAAATATTACATAAATTCTTGTGCTCCTTCTTTGTTCATGTAGCACTAAGTGGTTCATCTCCATGGAAATTCTATGTGTCCTTTCATCGATGGTGATTCGATTGTAGAGCCCGTGGGATAGTTTAGTCCCACATTGGTGGGAGAAATGATTTTTGTCTTGTTTTTTAATATAAGCACTCAATCACAATGTAAAGTGTGTTGGCTAGTTTGACTATTGCTTAAGACAGTGGAAAATAGTCTATAGTTGTCGAGTAGAGGATACACCACTAGAGTTGTACCTTTTGAGGGGAAGAAGGCTCTATTTTGACTGATGGAAATATTCAGTCCCACATTGGGGAAGTTTTGAAACTTAGTTTATTTTATATTGAAACTCACATATAGAAAATACAAATGGTGATCTTCAAAAATGATTTGGTCCAGGGTTAGGATGAGACTCTATGGTTGTCTACTGTCGGTTACCCATAAATTTTATGGATTTTAGGATTTTGTGGTTTTTTAGTTGTGATATGACTATGTATTATACCTCATACTACATGTAGAGACAATTAGAGGGCCCACAAGAATTGAAAATAATTTTTTTTCCAAAAAATGCCAAAATATACTGCGACAATAAATTATAGTATGGAAAACATTAAAAAATTCTCATAGATCAACCAATGTTGCATAGGCGGGTCATACAAATTTCTTGTGCAAAAAAAATTGCTTGAGATTTGATTTTCTCAAAAATAGGCAAATTCATAGTGCAAATTTGTTAGAACGACCTCTTAGATGCAATGGTGAGTCAGATCTTGCTCTAGAAGCTCCTAAAACATGTTGCTTCTTGAATATGAATACAAGCCCTCCAAAAAATGGAGCAATATCTCTCCAAAGGCTATGCAATGGAACTCCAATGGCTTTGATACCGTGTAAGAATTTTTATAAGGCAACAATCCAAGATTTAAAGCCCAATGAACAACATAAAAGAGAGAGAATATGGACAAGAATAAATTGTATTCTTATCAATATGATCAAGCTAAGAAGATAATGAATGAATACACTAAAAATATGCCTACTTATATAAGCAAGGAAATATGAGTACATGATAATAAGAAAATATCTTATCATGCATACAAGGTTGAAACACATTTCCACAAAAGATGGATCATCCTCCATTGTGTAATGAAGTATGTGCAACAATGTTAGAATGATAAGTGAAAAGTGCACTATAGGAGGAGACAACACATAAAGTGGAAATGTGATAAAAAATATCACTATCTAAATTGGAATTTCTCTTACACCATGTGCTAATAAAGGTGTAAACTCCTAAGTGTCTCAAATGCGTTAAAATTCTATGTATACATTATCATAAGCAAGATTAAGTAAACCATAATTAGTGAATATTTAATTACACCAACAGTTCTAGAGCCAAACAGATAGAGCCTTGTTGTTAGCAAGTTTCTATAGCCCCAACAAGGATATCACCTTGATAGCCACTAACATTTCTCTATTGTCAGCCAGACATCCATAGCCTTGATAGAGTTGTTAGAGAAACATAAAATTGCATATATTTTGCATTTAGATGCTTTTTAGATATTTTATCTTTTCATTTTCTTGTGCCAATTATCTTTTAAAATACAACTTGAAAATGAATTCATCTCCAAATTGGTTATCAAGGTGGTAGTACAATAACCCATAGTTTTTCACTTAAACAAAAAACATAGAAATGCACCCTGGAAACTTGATACAAGTAATCAATGTGAAATGTGACAAAATCCAGCTGGGTACAAATATTGATCATGAAATGATAGGTATTAATTCCACCTATCATGAAAGAAAGGTTATTACACCAAGGATATCAAAAGTAATCTTTCAATTTAAGCCAAGAATTGATGAATTTACCAGGATCTTGACAACTAAGGTATACAAGAATCCATCTAACTACACTATTAGTAGCCAAAAAAATATTTATGATCAAGAACATATAAAATAAAATTCTTTGAAAATGAGTGTATTACTTCAAACAATTTGATGGGATAACTCATTTAAGAGAATTATAAGCACATGCATGTGAAGAGGTCATCTATTCTATAAAAGGTACATTATTGTCGTAGAACAACAAAGCGCCATAGAAACAAATAGCGAGTATTAGGTGTAGATTTTACATTACAAGCTTGAGAAGTATGGATACACTAGTTATACTTAACACCCCTAGGTCACAAAAGTGCTTCTTGGGTCACATAGATGATAGTAGGTTTGCAACCCTTATTGGGAGTGATGATGAATTTGTTTGTATTACCACTAAGTGGGTTCTAAGTGAGGATTTATTAAATAGTTAGGAGTGTTATAGGGTTAATACATATATTATTTATAGGTTCATATGATCTATGTTAGATTTAGAGGAACCTAGGGATGTAATTAAGTTCCTTGTGGTTGGAGTGTTTGGTAGATCCTACTGTGAAGTCTTGGAAGATGTGTTTCTAGTCACACGCTATGGATTTGGATTTCTACTAGCATCTGACCTAAAGGTCTTCCTTGAAAATGGGATGGAGGTACCTTTCATTTCTAACTTCTACACTAGGCCACTTGTAGTGCATCCATGCTATGTGTGACATGGGGGTAATATTCTAAAAAAATATGTGGACTCAGATGTGGATTTGGACAAAGAGTGGCTGGAGAAGTTTTATTTGTGGGTCCTACTTGAGAAGAGTTGGGATTCTAATAGCAAGATGCAGGATGAGGGTGCTTATGGCTCGGGAGAAATAGAAGACAATGGAGGAAATTCAATTGGGAATGGTCCTAACTCTAGAAACATGTGACCTGTATTACAATGCAATGAGATATTGTTTCCTTTTGTTATTTTTTTATGATGAAAGAAAAATATGTAAATGATGAAAACAAGTGGAAGATCTTTTTGTATTCGTAAATTGATATGTCGATAATGAAAGATATACTATTTTTTTCTTATTAGTGTGTAAATCTATTTAGTTTTCATCATTTCCTTTTATGTACCATGTGTTTCCTTAGACCAAAAAAACTCTACATTTTAATGTATGTAAAGAAATGATTTACCATACCAAAGAAACCACTACAACATACAAAATTGGTATTAAGTATAGAAAATACCCAACTATCAAAAGTTTTCACATAATTAGGACACACCTTAAGGACTGACATGTTTTCTCTTAACGAAAAGAGAAATAAAATATATAGAATCGGTTTATCATGCTAAATATGTCTTTAAATCATGATGATGGTAGGCATGAATATCATCCTACAACCTTAGCTCAAGGACCAAACAATTGTGTGAAGCAATCCTTAGGAAAAATTACTATACATGGAGACATAAATACATGTCACATGCATTGTAGCACTTATTGGAAAGAAAAACCTAACTATTTACACTAGCCTTGTAAAAAAAATAACAAGGATCCATTTATAGGGAGGCAAAATTAGCTACCCTTGCAACTTAATTTTTACTCTTGTAAAAAAAATAACAAGGATCCATTTATAGGGAGGCAAAATTAGCTACCCTTGCAACTTAATTTTTTACATTTAATTAATTTTTCAATAATACTTCAACAAAAACAAGGAAACATTAAGGGCATGATTTCAATTTTGTGTGACACATCACAAAAAATTGCATAGGTATATAGTTTTGGGCAACCATCTGATGTCACACAGGGTGATGCATTAAACTATAAAAAATTGTCCTCATTCTCTTGAATGAGCATAACCTAGACTAACAAGTGAGATGCAAATCTAGAAAAATACTTCTCTAGCAGTCTCTAGAGTGTTTGAAATAAGTTTTTGTTGGAGTGAAATTCTCATGTTGTGGGGATCCAACTATTTTGATCTTTGTAGAGTCAGGTTCTTAAGAAGGCTCCACTAGAGTTTTTAGAACATTAATTCTAAGTGATGCACAAAAATTTTCTAGGTCGTCCCTATGTGTGTGAATATTGTATCTACAAACTGCAACATGACACTTCAATATGTTATTATATTAATGGTTAGAACTATGAAAATTGAAGTAAAATCTTAAGGAAATAATCAAAATTGACATATTGCTTCCTATCTAAGAAGAGTGTGATTTAAGCTATAATTGCCCTCAAATTATGCATAAATCAGTGATATATTCAGTCCTAGAATGGAAGATTCAATGAGAAAATGAACCTAATTGTCATGAAAAAGTTAATTGTAAAGCACAAATGAAGATTATTCAATTAGCTATGTGAGATTATGAACTAAAATATAAAGCATAAGAGTGCATTTAGAAATCTATAAATTAGAGCAGCATAAGAGTGTAATTGAAATTCTAAAATTGGGGGCCAATTGAGCTCAAAATTCAATCCATTTCTAGAGGAATTTGACGAATGAGTGGTTGAGATTTATTTGTGAGGAGAGGTGAGGATTGAATCTTTGGTGATCCATGCAAGTGATCCACGTAACTGAGCTCTCATTGGTTCATGTATTGACTTTCCATGTGCAAGTGATGAGTTGTAATTAGAGACTTTATTTAATTCCTTTTAATTAATTACTTTAGCCAAGGATTTAATTGGATTGATTATATTTAAATAGGCCAATGTAATTAATATGAGTTAGTGATGAAATCACTTTGATTTTAGGAGATTAAATTTATTTTGATGAATTATGCCAATAATTGAATAGTTGGATTGACATAATTAGGGTTATGATCACATTTAGGGAAAACATGGTCTCTAGTTAGAGTATACCAAATTAGGGTGGTTACATTTTCCCCTCTTTGAATTGATGTGCGAGCAGAACATTGATTCAAATGATTTATGATGTTGACTTCAGAAAGTTTGAGAATTTTGCACTTGATTGAACAAAATATAGCTGATGAGATTAGTCTTGCACTTGATTTAACTAAGACTGATAGTATCAAATTTGAATTTGATCAAACCAAGGTTGACTAAATAGAGATCTAAATATACCAATTCTAATCTTGATTGAACAAGAATGGATAATACTGACTCCAAACTTGATTTAACAAAGTTCAGTACAAAGCTGTTGAGAGATGTGAGGTATCAATTCTGAACTTGATTGAACGAGAATTTAAAATACTGACTCCAAACTTGATCGAATGAAGGTTAGTAAAAAGTTGTTGAGAACTTGATAAATATCTGAAAGATTGTAGGCATAGATATCTAGCTTGTTTAGCACTGAAGCCTTCTATCCAATAGTTCCAACTAGATCAAAAGAAACTGCCATGCCCCTAGGCTTTTGATGATGAAGTCAATTTTTTCGTTTAAGAAAGAATTTGATTGATTTTAAGTGTGATCATGCCCCCTCAAGAATGAAATTTAAGGAAATAGAATAAAATCCCTCTTTAGAATGATAGCTAAATGAAACAAGTCGATTGGATCAGTGAAGAATCAATTAGAAGGTAAGATAAAGCAAAAGTGTGACAAGAGAAAACACAATTTTACCAATTTGACTACTTGAAAATTTAAATTTTGAGTTTGATAAAATGATGTATGACCAATATTTCAATGAATGATGTGCAATTGAGTGATAGAGAACTCGAAAAAATGATTACGTAAAGCCTGTGAATCATTTTTTGAACATATAGAGCAATTATGCATTTGGAGGAAAGTTTCACAAAAATTTTACTGTGCTTGTTGAAAGCATTGTCTGTGCATTCAATTTCATTCCTGATAGATCTGAGAAGAAGAAAATTGAATTTTGAGAGTTTGAGAAGGGTGTTGGAGCCTCTGAGTAGCTCAAAAAGGTCAATATAAGTCTCAAAAATCACTTTTTACCCATTCATTCATATGTCATTGGGTGGAGACCTTGGAGCAGATGGTTGTCTCCACATGTAGATTTGGATGGGGGAGCTACATACTAGCACATATGTACAAAGAGCTACACGAGATTATGTATGACAATTCTTGTAGTATGACTATCAACATTCTTATTTTATAGATCTGGGCCTGGGAGCACATCCCAGTGACAGTCAATTGGTTATACGCATAGAGCACCAAAGGATCCCTATGTGTATATGTATTCAAGTTTCATCCAGCAGTCCCATCTGGGTAAGCTGGAATACTAGTAGTGGATCTTTGATGATATCATAGTGGTCGAGTGGAGACCATACCTAGATTGTGAAGAGTGGGCCTTAGATAGGTGACAAATGCCTTAATTCTTTAAGAGAAAGTACTTGATCATCCATACCTGATACATTGTAGAGAGATTCATTATTTCCCATGTCCTCAGCCAATTTGGCCAAATAAAGGGGATGTCTCAGGATTTGACACCTTATACATGCATTCATGATGAGGAGGCATAGTGGGGAGACCACTTATGCTATGAGACTACACACTTGGAGATTGGCGAGATGGTTGTAGTAGGGTGGGATTATCTTCTAGATGTTTCCAATGTTGGGTGCACTGATGTATATCTTGCACATCTTTCATAGTTTCCATTCCCTCAGTTTACAATACTAGATGAGGTAGCACCTTGCATAGGGGATGCTTTAGATTATGATCCTGCAGACAATGGACCCATGAGAGGCTGAGGTGGAGCCAAGAGAGATGGGAGGGTTGGGGGTGGTAGGAATGGGAGAGGTGTTGGTGGTAGGGATAGCAGGCACACTCCTCTGAATAGAGGTCAGAGACATGGTCGTGATGATAGTGGAGATTGTTGGTGCTCAAAAATGCTGGACCATTTTGAGGCCAACTGACAGGCATGAACAAGTGCCTCTACAATTCTAACTTGATCGAGCCAAGGCTGGTAAGCCTGAATCCAAAAGTGTTTTCAAACTGCACAAATACGTGCACATACAAAGAGCGAATCCTTTCAAAGGGGTTAACAATCCTTTGAAAGAGAACAAATCTAATATCTTAATTGTTATATAGTTTTAAACCTAATCTAATATTTGAAAATAATGCTAAACCTAATTGAGTGCTTTATGAAGAAGATATAGGTATATTTGTAATTTACAGAAAGAACAAATGACAATTTCAAATGACAAATAGACCAGTGCCTAATGCTAAATTGGGAATAGAGTCATATAT
>MU226330.1:1279706-1300106 GCA_018584345.1 Thuja plicata | reverse complement strand
AACTGGTTAGGGGGTAGAAGGGTAGATAGGTAGGAAAAAAGGTCGGCTTGAGAGGTTGAGTGTTCAACTCCCGATCGCCACCTTTTTACTTAACCATTTATTTATTACTTTTATAATTATTTATTTTAAAAATGAACATGCATTAAATTTATTTAAAATAAGATAGGGACATGCATACATGCCTTTTTATCATTTTTAATATAGGAAAATTATACAAAATATGAAAAGTGTATATTATACTTCCCTGATGTCTCGTTCATTTTGAACCTGAAATTTTCAGTGTTAACAGAGATGATAGGGATGATAGGGGTGGCAGTGGTGTGGGTGCAGGTGGAGAGGGTAGATGTACTCAGTTCCAGTTTGTGCCTCCATGCATGGATCCAAGTCCTTTACTTACTAGGAAGCAACAAGAGAGATCTTTAGGATAGAGGCCTAGTGGGGGAGGTGGACCTTCAGGACACTATCCTCCTAGAGATATAGGTAGGGGCAGAGACCATTTATCATAGTGCCAGAGAGAGTGAGAGCATCTCAAAGCTAGGATTACCACATTAGACACTATTTGCTAAAAGGGATAGGCATCTAGAGATGATGAGAGCAGAGAGAGATATACATGCATGGATAGCCACCCATTAGGGCCAGAGAGCCGCGTATTAATTTTCTTCATATTGTGCTGCAGTGCCACAGCCTCAGAGAGAACCTTTGTATTCTATTTTAGCTTAGCAGTTAGAGGGAGTTATGCCTCCACTAGCTCAGCATCCTTGAGTTGATGCACCACCTTCTCCTCCTCCAAATCAAGGAGAGGGTGGTAGTCCTACATGACTTGTGATTATATCTAATATTTTTATGTATTGATCCTTATGTGATCATCCTTTGTATTGCATACATTTGATACATGTGTATATATTTTTATCATGATCTCATTGATACTTGATGTAGAAATTTCCACATTTTTTTTAATCTTATATTCACAAATATATATCTAAGATAGCTTCTTCTGATTCTGATATGCTCATTGGTGCTCTGTTGATAGATGATTAGATTGATGCACATTGTGATTATGTACTTGGTCTTTATGATAATTTTTGAGTAGATTCATGTGATGACATCATTTATGCTCTTTGATTATTACTGATATATAGATGTGTTTGGATGATTCTAGATGAATATCAAGATTTATGTTTTTGATATTTTCTTTATGAAAATAAATGTATGGATGCACTTAGGATGTAAAAATGCAATATTTGAATGCTTTGTTTTTGTATTTTTCTCTCTTCCCATTATGAATGCAAAATGAATACAATGGATATGCAACAACATGAATATATCAGTAACATAGATTTAAGCAGTCAAACTTGGATTTCAAATGAAATAGGAAATTATTTTGAGCTCAAGTCCTTATGTTGTTTAAAATGAGTCATGCAATCATAAATGCAACTAAATGCATACTTCTAGGATTGTCATTGATTTGTGTACATTTTAGCATTTTCATCATCATAGGACATTTGTGAAATAGACATCATCAAATAGTACAACTATCATTGATACCTAAAAGTATCATGAAAGTATGAATACTATGTTATTGGATGCAATGTCAAAAATAAACCTAAGCATCAAGGCATAGAGGCCAGGATGACTTGTCAGTTATCTCCTTTTGCTTTAAGAATTAGCTCTATTTGTATGTAATATAAAATATGCAACCTGCAATGACCTTAAATATTCATATCCTTGGGTACATAATATGTCGTACACCTTACTTAGAATTTGATTAGAAATAGACAAGGAAATTTGTTCAACCTCACCTTAGTTTACACAAGGATCGAGATATATGCGACTATCCACTCATGTTGGAAGCTCTTACCATAAACATCCAAGTTAGGTAAAATTTATAGGATCATTGAAACAATCATCATACACATAAAACCAAGAAAACACTATGCCCCCTATCCTTGTGACTTTTTCTCTTTGAATAGACATCATGGAGTAACTCGAAAGATATAACAAGCAATAATTGATAATCAGTCAAATAAAATTCATAATTGCTTACATGCCCCTAGTTTTAAACATCATTAGAACATAAAAAAAGACATAATCAATCAAGATTAGTCTATATATGCTTAAGTGGTGTTGAGGAACACCATTGATTCATTTTTCAATTACAGTAGAGAAATCATCAATCACAACTTTGAATTAAGCAATATGTTTTTATGTCTGAGTAAGTGAGATAAATATTTGTCAGCAATTGCAATCCAATGTAGTGTTAAGGAATGTAGTTTGATTAAAGTGTTGGGAAAAACTAGTATGATGTTATTTATATGTAGGTGGTGTTTAAGAAACACCTTTTTTTGTGATATTGAAATTTTGAGTGAAGTATTAAGAAATACTATTTGTAGTGGCAAACCTTCCTAGAAAAGGATCTAGGACAACCTAGAAAACACTGACCGAACATGCTAGCAGAGATGCCCCTAGTGTAGAATGACTATTCCTAAGATGTAAATGTAGGAAAATCTTGAGCAAGGATAGGACATTTGTGAGGAATTCAGAGTCAATTGATAGCACAGGTTTGATCATGAAGGAACAGTGATAGTAGTGCATCGATATATGGATCATGAAGTACAAGTGATGCTTGTTTTCCAGGTTTTCACCACTTGGAAAAGATTTTATTTTTCTACCCAGACGCTTGTTTGCCAGGTTTTCACCAAGGCACTTTTTCTATTTTTCTATTTTTTTTTACTTTTTCTCTTTTTCTCTTTTTCTCTTTTTTTTGTTAGTATCAAGGCACCTTCTTGCCAGGTTTTCACCAAGAATACCTTTTTCAGGACTTTTTTGACTATTTTTTATTTTCCTCTTTTCCATTGTTTTTTATTTTCTTCAGGATCAACTTTTGAGTTTTTTTTGGTATTTTCTAATAATTGTTTCCACTGTACAATCTCCTTCATCCAAATGTCAAGCATAGAACTGCTTTAAGTGTAGAGTATTGATGGGATCAGGAAGGACATATCCCTCAGGTGTAGCTAATTGATTATCTCTTGTCCTAAAATTTTCTATAATAACAAAAGGCCCCAGCCAATTGGGTTCAAACTTGCCTTTTTATTCTCTATTTGGATAATTTTTAGGATTCTCTCTTAGAATGAGATCCCCCACTTGAAATTGTCCTGGCTTTAATTTTTTGTTGTATACTTTTGACATTATTTTTTGGTATACTTTGAGATGATCGAATGCTTTCTATCTGTGCCCATTTAATAGTTCTAGTGCCTGAGCCCTATCAATGTGGTATTGTTCATCTGTAACAAGACCTTGGAGAGATACTCACAAAGAAGGAATTTCTACTTCGATTTGTGGCATTGCTTCTGTGCCATACACTATAGCAAATGGTGTGGCTCCTGTTGGTTTTTCAGATACTTGTTCTATAGGCCTATAGTGCTAGATTTAATTGCAAATGCCAGTCTCTACCATACTTACTCATAGTTCTATGTAATATTCTCAAGATGTCCTTGTTTGAAGCCTCAACTTGTCCATTACCTTGAGGATAATAGATTGAAGAACAATGTTGAGTGATGTGAAACTGTGTACAAAGGTCCTCAATATATTGATTTTTGAAATTCCCCCATTGTCTATTACAATAGATGAGGGTATCCCATACCTACAAATGATGTAGTTCAAAATAAACATAGCAACCTATTTTCCAATGGCTTTGATCAACGACACTGCCTCAACCCACTTAGTGAAATACTTAGTGGTCGTGATGATGAATTTGTGTCCACTTGAAGAATTAGGATAAATCTATCCAACAAGATCAAAGGCCCATTTCTGAAATGATCAATGTGTTATAAAAGGTATGAGTTCTCTATCTAGAGAATGGATAAGGTTTCCATGTGTTTGACATTTATGACATGTTTTAGAAAATTGCATGGCATCTTTTTCCATTGTAGGCCAATAGTATCCAACTCTTAAAATATTATTAGCCAATGAAAATTCATTCGAGTGCAATCCACATACACCTTCATGAACCTCTTTTAATGCATGGTTAGACTCTTCTTTTTCTAAACACCTAAGTAGCATTTTGTCAATACCTCATCTATATAAGTTAGTAGTAATAAGGACATAATGCGATGTTGTCCTAATTAAAGCTCATTTTCATCCTAAGAGAGGCCATTAGGTAAGGTTTGGTCTGTAAGATAGGCAATTATTTTGGCATATCAAGATTGTTCTTTGGCATTTAAGGCACAAATAATTTTGGATTCAAGTGTATCAAATGCGGGAAAGGACAACTCTTCCACCAAGAATTCATAGTGGAATTGGTGTTCCTCCAATTGTAACATGGATGCTAGCGTATCCATAGCATCTATATATTTGTTTTCTGTTCTTGGAATTTGTTGGAATGTGATGAAAAAAAAGTACTTTTTCACCTCTTCTACCATCTGTTTGTAGGGCATCAGCTTCTCATCTTTGGTTTCAAATTCACCATTCACTTGGTTGATAATGAGTTGAGAGTCACCATACACATGTAACTCTATGATTTTCCATTCCATAGCTAGCTTGAGCCCATTCACCAATGCTTAATATTTTAAGATGTTATTAGTGCATGGAAACATCAGTTTATATCCCTTAGGTATCTTTTAGCCTTGAGGAGTGATAAATAGTACCCCTGCTCCAAATCCTTATTGTGTGAAAGAACCATCAAAATACATCTTCCAAGGATATTCTGCTAAATGCATGATTGTCTTATCTAGAAACTCTATAATCAAATGTGCATCATCTTTCAATGGTGAATCAACTAATTGATATACTAGCACCTATCCTTTGATAGCCCTTATGTCTACATACTCAATATCAAATTCACTTAGTATCAAGACCCATTTTTCTAGTCTTCCTGTCAATGCGGTTTTACTTAAGAGGTATTTGAGAGGGTCAATTTTTGTGATAAGTTTTACTATATGTGAGAGCATGTAGTGTCTCAACTTCTAGGATGAAAAAACAACTGCCAAGCAGGATTTTTCAATGATACTGTAGTTGAGCTCATAAGACACCAAGGTCCTGCTGATATAATAAATTTCCCTTTCCTTTTTTTTTCATCCTCTTGGGCTAGAAATACTCCAAGCAATGTAGCCATAGCTGAGATATAGAGTAGCAATGGTTTTCCATGAATAGGAGCCATGAGAATAGGAGGATTAGCCTGATAGTCTATTAATTCTATGAAATTATTTTCACAATACTCATCCCATTTGAAAGTGACACCTTTATGTAGTAATTTTGTGAAAGGTTGCACTCTATCTACTAGTTGGAACATGAATCTTCTGATGGATTGAAGTCTTCCTTGAAGTGTCCTCATTTGACTGATATTACAAGGAGGTGACATTTTCATTATTTCTTTTACCTTTTTGGGGTCCACCTCAATTCCTTTAGCTGATATAATAAACCCTAAGAGTTTCCCTAATTGAACTCCAAATGCACATTTCTTTGGATTGAGTCTTAGTTGAAATTGTTCCATCTGATCTAGTATCTTCCTCAAGTCTTACATGTGAGTCAATCTTATTTTTTACTTAGCTAATGTATCATCCACATAGTCTTCCATGTTTTTTGTGTATCATTTCATGGAAGAATGTTGGCATAGCTTGTTGATACATAGCTTCTGCATTCTTTAGCACAAATAGCATGAAATTATAGAAAAATGTTCCCCATGCACATGTAAATGTTGTCTTTTCATGGTCTTTAGGAGTAATCTTTATTTGGTTATAACCTGAGAATCCATCCATGAGTGAATACATCTGATATCCTATTGTGAGATCTATAATCATATCAATATTTGGTAGTGGGAAATCATCTTTAGGACAAGCTTTGTTTAAGTCCCTAAAGTCTATGAAAATCTTGATGGACATATCAATTTTAGAAACTGGTACCAAATTAGAAATTTATCCTGCATAAGCGATGACCCTTATGAATCTGGCCTTTAATATTTTTTCCAGCTCCACTTTCACCAATAATGCCACATGTGGGTGCATCTTTCTTAGTTTCTGTTAGACAGGTTTAATTCTAGGAGCTATATATAAGTGATGCATTATTAACTCAGGATCCATTCTAGGCATATCAGTATAAGACCATACAAATTTGATGTTTTTCTCTTTGAGGAACTCAGAATACTATATCTTTTATTCTATTGATAATGATTGTGCTAGGTGAACAAATTGAGGAGCTTCTATTATTCCTAAATTAACTGGTTGTGTTGGCTCTATTAGTATTGAATATATTTCTTGAAAGTGTTCAGGGAGGATATAAAGAATCTCACCTTTTGGTGCCTCTGAGAGGTTTTCACCATCAGATATGTCTTTTATCTTTACTATTTTTGAATCTGATACTGCCACAACGTGGTTTTCACCATAAATTCTTCTTTCTTTTTATTTTTCAATTTGTGACTATGAAAATTGATATCCTCCTCTATTAGGCTCATGCTCCTTGCATAGGTGGAAGATTTTGGAGATTTTCTTCTATGCAAATTGTTGATTGTATGTTTTTTATTGATGACAACATATAATATACAATGGTGTCATATATGCAATTATCAGTATAGATGTTTTAGAGCCTTGTGTGTTTATTTCCATGGTGTAGACATGTTCTGGTTGCTATGTGCATTCACAAAGATTCAGATATGCAGTTTTAGTGGTGTTATGTTAATCTATTTTGGCAGTTACAGTTTTTGAAGATCATCTGTTAAGAGCTGACGTATTTACATTGTTTCTTGTTTTACACCTATCTTCAAGATATGCGTGTTTTATTCATGTTTAGTTATGAGTTAATGATGATTATCCAAAGGTGTTAAACGTGTTTTAACAAAAGTGGGATGATTGAGTCAATTTGGTAGAGCTGACTATGTGAAGCGTCACGTCTATTCAATTTGAGTTGTGTGGTTCTAATCAGGTTGCATGCTTGATTTGTCTGACTAAAGAAGTACTAAAGGGACTCCTAAATCTGAATAAGATCACATATTTTGGGGAAGATACTTATAGTAGTTCATTTGATGAACGCTAAGTGTGAATGATAAGAGGAGAGACAGAAAAAGTACAAAATAGACTGTCTGATGTTTTGGGACAGTAAAGACATTTCATTCATCAAGAAAAGATCTATGTGAAGAAGGAGTGAAAGCATACAATACACTCGAACTGATCAAGACAATAGGTCTACTCAAACAATTCATTTATCAGATATAGTGCATATATGTCTTATTGAAGGTTGTAGCCTTCATCAGTTTATCAATGAGCTTTTTGGATAGTGAGTCTTCACCCCTAACAGGGTTATTTATAAAAGACTCCTAATAGGGTCTGACCCTTAACCAGGTCATTGTACTTATTGCATTGTAAATATCAACTCCTAACAAGGTTGTAAGATCTTCTAACATGAATTATTATACTCAAGTATAGTTCTTTGTGGGTGCTAATTCCCACCAGGGTTTTACCTATTTGGTTTCCCTGTAACCAAAATTGTTGTGTTCTATCTTGTGTTATCTAAATGTGTTAATGCTTAATGTTATTCTATAATTAATTGGAGAAAATAATTAAACTAGATGATAACTGATTCACCCCCCCTCTCAGTTATCCCTTGGGACTATTCCAAAAATTGGTATCAGAGCCAAGTGCGTTGGAGAGAAAGCCTAACAACTTAAGTTAGATCAAATGGCATACTTCAGGAAAGAGAGTCCTAAGTTTGATGGAGAGAACTATCTTGAATGGAAGAAAAAAATGATAAAACATCTTCAGTGCATTGGTTTTGAGATCTATGAGATTGATACTCATGAAATTGATGTTCCCACCTTGAAATACCTTGCAGAAGAAGACTACACAAATAAACAAAAAGAATTATTCACTCAAAATGCAATTTCCAAGGAAGCCCTAATCAGTACCCTATCTGACAGTGAATTTTTTGAGATCAAGAAGGTAGAAAAAACATATTCAATCTGGAAATAATTAGAAGATATGTTTGAAGGAGACATTCATGCAAATAATGCGTGCATAAAGACATGGAAGAAAAGATACAATAATTTAGAGATGCTGCCTAAAGAGAACATCAGAGCTTACAATCAAAGGATTAATGAAGCAGTATCAGGTATCAGGAACAATGGTGGAGAAATTTCAAAGGATGATATAATGGACAAACTGATGACCACATTGACAGTAGATTATGAAAGCAAGATTAAAATCTTGGATGAAACCATACAATTCTCAAAGGACTTCAAAAGAGAGACCCTGAATAGAAAAATATCTGCATTTGAGATATCAAGATTGAAGATAGAACCTAAAATAGAAACAACTTTTAAAGCCTCAGTCCATGGTAAGAAATCCTTGAACATCTCCAGTAATAATGAAAAAGAAGAAGTTGATACTGAACTAGAAGAAATCATTGCTATGATTACTAAAAAGGAAAGAAAAGGTAAAGGGAAATATGAAGGACAACTACCATTCAAATGTTTTTCATGCAACAAAGTTTGCCACTTTGCATCCAAGTGTCCTACAAGAGTCAAGAAGTTCAGATCAGATTACAAGCCCAAATATACTAAGGAATGCTATCATGTTGAAGATGGTGTAACTGATCATGACTCAGGAGAAGATCAAATTGGATTTGTTGCTATTAAAGACAATGAAAAGATGATTGATCAAAAAGAAATTGAAGATGAAAAGAAATCTCAAGAATTGGCTTTAGTCTCACAAGCTAACATCAGAACAGATTAGATCATAGACAACGGGTGTTCACATCACATGATAGGTGACAAAGACATATTTGTACATCTAGATAAGTACAAAGGTGGCATGGTTAGATTTGGAGATAAAACTCCCAAACCTATCATAGGCAGAGGATCTATCACCTTAGATGGAAAGAACAAGACAGATGATGTTCTTTATGTTGATGGTTTACATCACAACCTACTAAGTTTTGGACAACTATTAGATAAAGGATATCAGTTGGAATTCAAGAACAAAAAATGTATTATTGGACCTACTCAAACAAGATCATACTATGGAAACAGGTATTTTATTTTGTTTGTTGATGATTTCTCAAGGATGATGTGGGTTGCATTCTTAAAAGACAAATCTGAAGCTTTTGAGAAGTTCAAAGTATTCAAAGCTAAAGTTGAAAATGAATTTGGATTAAAGATAAAATGTTTGAGATCTGATAGAGGAGGAGAATTCACCTTTGACTAGTTTTATGATTACTACAAAGAACATGGAATCAAAAGATAGTTAAGTGCACCTAGAACCCCTCAGTAGAATGGGATTGCAGAAAGAAGGAATAGGATAATACTTGACACAGCGTGCACTATCATGATTGAAGGAAAGGTTTCCCATACCTATTGGAGAGATACGGTCAATACAACAGTCTATACTATCAATAGAATCTAGTTAAGGCCAGGCGCATAAAAGACACCTTATGAACTTTGGTTTGGTAATGTACTTACTATAAAATACTTTAGAATCTTTGGAAGCAAGTGCTACATCACGAGAGATGATAGTATTGGAAAGTTTGATGCTAGAAGTGATGAAGGTATTTTTCTTGGTTACTCTACTAAAAGAAAAGCCTATAGATGTTTTAATCTAAGATTGAAGAAGATCATTGAAAGTACTCATGTAAAGATTGATGACAAGTTTATGATTCAAGAAAGATACTATGAATGTGCTCCCATGATTGAAGATGAACCCAGACCTATTAGTAAGGACACAATTATTGAAGAAATGTTTGACTGTATTGATGTTTCATGCAAAAATCCTAAACCAAGTCAAGAAGAATCACAGATTACAAATGAAAGTGTCACTCCTAAAAACTCAAAATACACATCCAAATACCACTCTAAGGAAGACATCATTGGACATTAGAGTGCTAAAGTCTTGAAAAGGTCTAGAGAAAAAGTTTTAATTGTTGATGAAGAGGTATGCTTACTTTCTCATATTGAACCCTTAAGTATTGAAGATGTGTGCAATGATTTAGATTGGCAAAGTGCTATGCAAGAATAATTAGACCAGATAATCAAGAATGATACATGGGAACTAGTACCTAGACCTCATGAAAAGAATGTGATTGGAACAAAGTGGATATTCAAATAAGATGAATGAAGAAGGTACAGTGGTAAGAAACAAATCAAGATTGGTATGTAAAGGATATGCGTAGAGAGAAGGAATAGACTAAACTGATAGATTTTCCCCTGTGAGAAGACTAGAAGCTATCAAGTTGTTTTTGGCCTATGAAATATTCAAGAACTTTAAAGTATATCAAATGGATGTCAAGTTAGCTTTTCTAAATGGTGACTTGAAGGATGAAGTTTACATAGAACAACCTGAAGGATTTAATCTATCAGACAAACCAAACATGGTATGTAGACTAAAGAAAGCACTTTATGGACTTAAACAGGCCCCAAGAGCATGGTATGAGAGACTTGATAGTTTCTTAACAAAGATAGGATTCAAAAAAGGAGCAGCAAATTGTAAGTTATTCATAAGATAGATAGATGAAGGATTACTACTTGTTGCTATTTTTTGTTGATGACATTATCTTTGGAGGTAATGACAAGCTTAGTGCAAAATTTTCCAAAGAGATGCAAAGTGAGTTTGAAATGAGCATGATTGGACCTATCAAATATTTTTTGGGATTGAATGTAAAAAAAATAGACAAAGGCATATTCATAAATAAGTCTAAGTATGTGAAGGAGATATTGAAAATTTTCAAAATGGAAGACTGCAAACTAGTAAGCACCCCCATGATAACAGGAAGCAAGATTTCTAAAGATGATGATTCCAAAGTAGTTGACAAGACACTATACAAGTCTATGATTGGAAAACTCATATATCTTACTCAATCTAGACCAGATATTTCCAATGTAGTTGACATTGTTGGAAGATTTGTAGCTGAACCTAAAAAAAACTAAATGGCAATAAAAAGAATATTCACATACTTAAAAGGGACTATAGACTATGGTTTATGGTATCCTAACTCAGTAATATACAACTTCATGTGTATACAGATGTAGATTGGGTAGGTTATGTTGATGATAGGAAGAGAACCTTAGGAGGAGAAGTATTTCTTAGAGACAAGTTGGTTACTTGGACAAGCAAGAAGCAGAACTATATCTCTTAGTCGATATCAGAAGCTGAGTATGTTGCAGCAGCACTAAATTGTTCAACAATGGGTTGGATCAAATAGGTTATTAAAGACTTTGGTATTCAGATTGATTATTCTATTGTTATCCACTATGATAACACTAGCACTATCAATATGTCAAAGAACCCTATGATGCACGCAAAGACAAAATAAATTGAGATCAAATATCACTTTCTAAGAGAAAAAGTTGCTGACAGAGAAGTAAAGTTGGACTATGTGAGCACTAAAGAACAGTTAGCAGATATTTTTACAAAGCCTTTATCCAAAGATACCTTTAAGTATCTTAGGGAGAAGCTAGGAGTAATTCCCTTTCTTGAGTCTGATTAGAATTTGCAACAAAGAACATTAGTCCTTGGTGTTTGATGAATGGTTGACTACTCTACTTCTGGAGTAGTACCTGTGCTTATTTGTGTTTGGCACCCTTTTCCATTGATGTCAAAGGGGGACTATATAGTAAGGGGTAGCATATACTCTGGGGGAGTATATAGCCATGAAAATAAAAATAGTCAGGGAGCTACAACAGTGAAGAGGAACCCTTGATGAGGATATTGAGAAGATTGTAAAAAGAAAGGAATCACTTTTGGATTGATGGTGTTTTTAATCATATGTTGCCATCAATCTCAAAGGGGGAGATTGTTGGAGATTTGCTTCTGTGCAAATTTTTGATTGTATGTTTGTCATTGATGACAACATATAATATACAATGGTTTCCTATATGCAATTATCAGTACAGATGTTTTGGAGCCTTTCATGTTTATTTCCATGGTGTAGACATGTTCTAGTTTCTAAGTACATTCACGCAGATTCAGATATGCAGTTTTAGTGGTGTTATGTTAATCTATTTTGGCAGTTACAGTTTCTGAAGATCATCTATTAAGAGTTGATGCATTTACATTGTTTCTTGTGTTGCACCTATCTTTGAGATATGTGTGTTTGTATTCATGTTTATTTATGAGTTAATTATGATTATCCAAAGGTGCTAAATGTGTTCTAATAGAAGCGGGATGATTGAGTCAATTTGGTAGAGATGACTATGTGAAGCATCGCATCTATTCAGTTTGAGTTGTGTGGTTCTAATCAGGTTGCGTGCTTGATTTGGCCAAATAAAGAAGTACTAAATGGACTCCTAAATCTCACTAAGATCACATCTTTTGGGGAAGATACTTATAGTAGTTTATTTGATTAATGCTAAGTGTGAATGATAAGAGGAGAGACAGAAAAATTACATAACAGAATGTCTGATGTTTTGGGATAGTAAAGACATTTCATTCATCAAGAAAAGATCTATGTGTAGAAGAAGTGAAAGCATAAAATAAATTGGAACTAATCAAGATATTAGGTCTACTCAAATAGCTCATTTATCAGATATACTACATATCTGTCTTACTGAAGGTTGCAACCTTCATCATTTTAGCAGTGAGCTTTTTGGACAGTGAGTCCTCACCCCTGATAGGGTTATTTGTAAAAGACTCCTAACAGGGTCCGACCCTTAACTAGGTCAATGTACTTATTGCATTGTAAAGATCAACACCTAATAGAGTTGTAAGATCTTCTAATAGGGATTATTATACTCATGTACAGTTCTTTGTGGGTGGTAATTCCCACCGGGGTTTTTACCTATTTGGTTTCCCTGTAACCAAAATTGTTGTGTTCTATCTTGTGTTATATGAATGTGTTAATGCTTAATGTTATTCTGTAATTAATTGGAGAAAAGAATTAAACTAGATGATAATTGATTCATGCCCCCTCTCTCAGTTATCCCTTGGGACTATTCCAATAGAAGATGGATAGGGTTCACAAGCATTTAGATAATAGGCCAAAGTATAGTCATTGGGAAAGTTCATGATAGGAGTAGGTTCAAGGTTTACCATGGATAATGATTAAAATTTTTGTAAGGAAAACATCATGTCAGTGTCAATACTATTAGCTGACAAGACATGTTCCATTAAGTCAGCTTCTATAGTGTTTAGATCATGAAGAGTCAAATCAGCATTGTTAAGGTCATTGTTAGTGATATGTGAACCTAACTCTACCTACTCATCAGTTGAGATTTCTCTTTCTTCTCTTATCATATTGAAACTTATATATTTTATTATTTTAAGTTCCTCTAGACCTTGTAAGATGCCAGTGTCTTCATCAATAATCCTAGGCATCACCATCTCATCCAATTTTGTGACAACATTAGTGTTATGGGAAGTGTTTGAACTTTCTCCTCTCTCTAATAGAGGTGAAAATTTATGAATTATATCTACCTCAATGTCCATAGTAGCATCATACATGTGGTCCCATTCATAATCATGTGAGTTTGTGATATCGTCATCAAATTGGTTTAAAAACTCAGTAATAGTTACCTGATGTACCCTATTAGCCATTTCTGGATCAAAGTGTGGTAGATCTAGGACATGTGAAACTATCACTAATTACCCCCAGTTAGGATGTGTATCTTGTTGTTAAGGGATTTCTTCATGAGATTCTTTGGTTGTTGGACTTGTAGAGAGTCTTTTTCTCCCTCCTTTACTTCTTGGACATTGGTTTGTGATAACAAAGGAACATGATGCTCTAGTTGTTCTCCTTGGTATTCTATATCCTCAGTACCAATGTGCAATAATATTTCATGTCCAAGGTACAAGTTCTATTTCTTCCTCTTCTTCATCACTTCCTTTATCAAAGATAGGACCATCTCTTGAGGTGGGGTGTTCTGAATTGTTATTGAAACCTAACATGTTTTGTCTTTGGTGTTTCTGAATTCCATGTGTATAGACTCAATGAGTCCCTTTCCCTTATCTCCTAAAGGTACCTTCCCTTTGTATCCTATTTTTTTAATAAGGTCATAACCTTTTCCATACTTCTTAGGAGATATCTCAACATGTTTTACTTCATTTTCTCTATTTTCCTCTTTATAGAGCCAATCCAAGATTGATTTATCTTCTTTTTCATCCTCTTGGGAAGTAGAGGCCCTAACCATACCATTTGGTTTATGAATTTATTTTCCTCTTAATGCAATAGGGGTGAAAGAGGGGGAGGATTTCCCATAAGATCTTGGAGACGCCAAGATATTAGTCAATAATGGTGTCATGTCTAGTTCGTATTCCCCATGCTAGTTTCTTTGAGTTTTAAGGTCTTTCCAAAGCTTCTCATCACCATGTCTTTAGAGGTTTCAGCTTGGAACTCTTTTGGGACTTCCTTATTATGAGGAACCATATTTCTTCTTTACCATTGTTGTAAGTGTAGCTTGAATCTGTAGGAATTGTTACTTCCACCCCACTGTGTGGGAATTTGATGCATTAGTGGTAAGTAGATGGCACTGCTTTCATTTCATGTATCCAAGGTCTTCCTAGTAATATGTTATAGGAAAATGGTAGATCAAGAACTTGAAAAATCACATTTCATTGAATTGTTCATATTATTATTAGTAAAATAATTATCCCTTTGGGTGATCTTTCCTCTTCCTCATAAGCCTTGATGGTTATCTTACTTCTTGAATCAATTGTTTGTTTTGAAAGACCAAATTTCTTGATTAGATTGAGAGTACATATATTCAACCCCATGCCTCCATATATCAATACACATTTTACACTATATTTATGGATCATAAATTCAATATGAAGGGGTTAATTATGAGGATGAGTCAAAGATTTGTCATCTTCCTCCAAAAATGAGAGATAATGAGGAGATGATGTGTGATTGACCATTGCCTGGAATTTATCCACATCTATGTCTTTGGGAACATTTGTAGAATGTAGGGCTTGTTCAAGAACTTCCCTATGCACTGAAGAGATCTTTAATAACTCAAATATAGAGATTTGAGTCAAGGTTCTTTGTAATTGGTCTACCAAGTTATAGTTAGCAGACGGTATGAACACTGTTTGTCTTGACGTTGCTGGTTTAGGAATTGTGACTATTACCTATTTTCACAATGTAGTTCTAAAAGGTAGGGCTATTATCAGCCCTTATATTACTGGTGAAATAAGTTCTTTTGAGGCAATAAGTTGTCAGATTTCTTATGTTCTAGATTATTGTTGTGTTCTGGTTTATTTGCAAAATCTCATAAAAGATTTCATTTTTTTGTTGTCATAACTATCAAATAGAACTTATTTTTGCAAAGTAAAAATATTTTTGAATTCATAGAAGAAAAATGCTTTGCTCACTTCTTAAAAACATAAAAACATCATTTAACAACATTTAAAGAGTCCACATAAGCAATGGTTACTTTCAAAACCATAAATTGGAAGGTGCATTTCACAAGATAAATAAAAGATCTTTTTTATTTAAAAGATATTAAAAAATGAAGTGAATTTTTAACAATGACCACATAACCCGTGGTCTAGGATTAATAAAGGTTAGGCCCCCCCATTGCCTGATATGGTTGTTGTAGTTCTGAAAGTTCATTGTGTGCTGGAGGTTGTTATTGTTTTGAGACCATGAGTCCACGTCTGAAAGCTACCTGCATTAGAGAAAGAGGAAGAAAGAAGTCAGTTCATATGAACTGAGAAATGAAGGAGCTAATATTCTATCCTAATATATTGATCTCTATTCACTAACAAAAATGCAAAATAGCAATGCAAAAACATATTCAGAATGGCACATGAAAGGAGAAAAAGTGTTTTATTAATATTGTTGCTTCATGTATAGGTATAGGTATGAAGACTAAGTAGGTTGTCGAAGGGACATGCATTTAATACATGAATGAAACTTTCCAACTAAAGTCAAGTAGAGGCAAAGACCAATTAACAAGGTTGTAGAGGGGGCATACATACATTATAAGTATGGGACCTTCTAACTGAATTGACGATGTTGCAGAAGATTGGCTGTTGAAGGGACATGACATTCTTTCATGAAACCTTTCATCCCCTAAATTATTCATTCAGTGCTATCGGAGGTGTTCAACTCATTTTAGAATTTTTTGAGTTGCTACAAGTGATTAAATTGTTACAAGATTGCTGAAAGAGGTATTCTTCCTACTCTGCTACATAAATTTATTTTGAAAAATGTTGGCTATCATATACATATCAAATTTGCATTTGAGGGCTTTATAGCATGTCAAAATTAAGCATATGAAGCAGCAAAGAAAGCTGCCATTTAAGAAGAATAGAAAGGAAGTATTACTTCAATCAGTCATGGGGCAGCAATAAAGATTCTCCTAATGCCAAAGAAGGACATCATAGAATATGAAAGAGGCTACGTGAGGTTCAGAAAAATTCAAGAGTACAATGAAGTCTACAGAATATCCCCATTGTTTTCACAGAGAATAAATTTAATGCAGGAAAAGAAGGCTAAAAGGGATGAAGAGATTGTTTAGATACATGCTAATTTCATTTATTTCAAAGGTGGATTATACTATAATAGAAAAGGAACTTACTATATTATGCACATATGTCAATTTGCAACTGATTGCAGTAGAGGTATTTATCCTATTCTTCTACAAAAAGATGTTTTATAATGCATTGGCTGTCATATAAATCTGATTTGCTTTCAAGGAGGTATTCATGTCAAATAAATCATATAAGGCAATGGGGAAAGTACCATTAGGAGGGTATCTTATTGTTCAAAAAGTGTAGCAAACGATCAACCACACAAAGTTCAGATTCAATAGTATAGTTATGTAAGAAAAAAAAGAATGCAAGTGTTCATGTTATCTTATACTAATACAAGTACTTATTATGAGAATTTATAGTTGGAATTTTGCTATTACATTTTGGGAAAATCATCAAAAGAAATGGTATGTATTCATATACATTAGCCACAAAGATTAAAAAAATTCTCAGATTCATGAAGTTTCAGATAAGCAAAAGAAAAGATGCATTCTAAACATAAGCAAGGTGTAGTGAAAGGCTGCAATGAAGAATATTGACAATATGACTTCCATAGCAATAAAAGTGGAGTACAGATTAGAGAAAACATAATTAGAAATGAAAGAATGGTGAATCATATTGATCAGCTACAGAGAATAAAAAGAAGAGACAATGATAATCAATAATTTACCTAAGGCTGCGGCCTATGAAGGAATCTCTGTAATAGAAAGTTTCAGCTGAGTATAATCATTGTTCTAGATAGATTCACAGTTATCAGCAATAAATTCACATGAGACAACAAACTGTTTTCAGCTCATGAATTAGAGGAGTAAAGGAAAGCATAGTAAACATTTTCTTCACAAAGTGTATACTCATCCATGAAGGGTCATGGTTTAATTTTTTTTTTAATTCTCTGTGAGCTTCAATAAAGGTATAAATAAAAGCTAGAGAAAAGAAAGAAAACCAGAAATGTTTAAAGTTTCTTCTTTCTTCAAGAGTAACATATTCACAAAGAGAGGAGCATATCTTCTATATAAAAAATACAGTAATAGTTCACATCCAAGTAGAGGATATACATCTTAGGCTATAAAATGGAACCCAGAAACAATGTTTTTTCTTTAAAAAACTCAAAACATAAAAGAATAAAAAGCCAATCAGAGATATAGAGTTTCATGGAATCCAAGAGTCTAGAACATTACAAATCATTTATATACTTTCCATACCTTTTGTCTCTAGCAAGAGAGTGGCAAAACAATAGAGATATCCGAAGGAGTGACTACATTCTCATAAAAAATGCAAGGAGTAACGGTCAACAAAGCATCAACATTTTTTCAAACCCTCTCCTTGTTTTCAAAACAAAAGTAATGGCGACCATAATTAGCACAAAAAGATAGTAAGAAGCACATGTCACTTCCCAACAATGAAAATGGTGGCCAAAGAGTAGTAGGCTCTTCCATAAAAATAACAACATATTTTCTTCAAACCCTCAGCGGCAGAAGAGCAACATTTCACAATAGACAAATGTAACAAATGAAAGTCGTTAGGGTTTATTACCCTATGTAATCCATAGGATACTAAAGACTTTAGTGGTGATTTCATATGGTTTGAAATCCACATGATGGAGATTGAAGTTGTTGTCATGTTCAGCTTAGGATTTAGTCTAGCTTCCCTTAGGATAGAAAATGAATTCGAATCCTTAGGGACTTTAGATATAGAATGATATTTCCATAGGTTTCAATTTATCGATTAATGAATATCATTTGTTAATGATATTCATTAATTTATAAATTTTAAAAGCTATGGAAATATTTATTTTGTTTAAACATGTTTTGAAATAGAATTTAATATATTATCTAAAAAATAATCTAAATTAGAATAAACCGAATATATAATTTAATGAATATCAATTTTATTAAAGATACTCATTAAGTTACATATTTTGTAATTTAATTTAGATCAAGTTTTAGATAAAATACTAAATTTTAATAAAATAAAATGATCAACTCATCTACTTATTATTACTCGACGTATTTTAATGCATCTAATTTTTTAAATGAATAGTTAATCTATTCCGTTTAAAAATATTAAATATATTAAAATATATTGACTAATAATAAGTAAATGAGTTGAGAGTTTTATTTAATTTATCTATTTTTAATTGGTTATATCCTAATATATCTAATCTTAAACTATTTGTTTTAAGATTAAAGTATATTAAAATACAATCAATCAAAAATAGATAAATAAATTACCTTGGGGATGGTTTTTCTTTCGTTTATTCGATAAGTATTAATTAATTATATTTCAATATATTCAATTTAAAAATAAATAGGTTTAATATTCATTTTAAAATTAAATATATTGAGATATAATCAATTAATAATTAATAAATAAATATAAGTCTAGTTATTTACTTATTAATTATTACTTGATATCACCTTAAAATATCAAATTTATAAAACAAATTACTTATTGTTCATTTTATAAATTAAATACACTAAGGTAATATTAATTAATAATTAATAAATAGATAATTAATTGGTCTTAGGGAGGAATTTTTCTTTGATTGTACCAACTTGTTAATGATAATAATTATTTGTCTCAATTATAAGGCAATAATTATTAATTATTCTAAGTGCAATTAGGTTGGTCTTTTCTAGGAGTTCCTTTAGGTGATGTCATGCTTATCTTGAGTTGACTAGTAGTTGACTATCTATCCCATGCCCATTTATAGGAGAGCGGTCCTGTTCTTGCTCAATTATGTTGCTATTAAGGCTTGTTTACAACATTTTGAGGCTTGGTTTGAGTGGTTTTGGAGCTATTTATCATTTGTCATCAGTTGGAGAGTCTTTTCTAGCAGTTTGATCAAAGTTTACAACAGTTATGGCCCTGATTTGGTGAGATTTGTTTTCACATCCTACCCCCTACAGTTTTGCATGATTTTGGGAGATGAGGAGTTGTTCTGAGGTAGTTTTGGAGTTGATTCTCAGTGGCACATGGCTTGGAGGAGCTTTTTCAGCATTTATACTTTAGTTTCGATCAGTTTTACTCCTATTTTTGTGGGGTTTTCTTATGCATCTGACCCTTTTAGATTAGATCCCTATATCATTGTATTTTGACCTCATTTAGAAGGACCTTTTTTTCTTCACATGTTCTTGCAAATTGTAGACTTGTGAATGTATTATAAGGGCATTTTGTCGCAGAGTTTTGATAGCATTGATATATTGATATAGTGATTCCTTCTCATTGGTTTAAAGTGCAATATTGTGGATTTAATTTCTTTTAGGTTGTGTTATCATTCTTTTAAGCTATATCCCTTGCTGCATATTTAAATATTGATACTTGTTATTACAAGTCTTTTCTTGTGAGTGTATGCACCCTAAAATGGTCGCCTAGACTTTGGGCCCCATTTCTCAATTTATCAAATCCCTGAATCAATATTTTCAAATATCAACAATATCAATTATATCAATTTCCTTGATCAAATCATAATCAATTCAATATTTCCTAAGGTTTGAGCCTTATTTAATTTAAAAGAGAAAAAATAAAAATAAAAAATATTATTTAATTAAGAGAACATGCTGTTTTTTAATTAATTAAAAATCTCTTTTAATTAAATAATAAAATCACTTTATCCTAAGTCTTTATTTAAATAAAAGGAATTTCCTCCTCTTTTATTTAAATAAAAAATCCTCGCTTTTCTTCTTATCCTATGTTGCACAAATAAAGCATTATTCTTATTTTATAAAAAGGGAAAAACCACTTTTGTCTTATGTGGGACACAAAAGTCAACTCCTATTTTCCTATTGGAAGATATTTGTGCACAAGGATCAAGCTTCCTTTTTCCTCCACCCTTGATTAAGACTTTTGCCTCTTAATCTCAATGGTCCATTTCATCTTACTTCTTATAAAAGGAGAGCTCTCTCCTTCATTTTCATATCTTAAGTTTTCATGCTAATATTATGCTGCAGGT
>MU226330.1:1245439-1270943 GCA_018584345.1 Thuja plicata | reverse complement strand
GGTCATGAGTTTATAGCTCTAGCTGAGAGCAATTTTACAAATCTTGCAACTCCATGCATAGAGAGCTATGGATCAATTTGTGAGGGCTCATTCTTGAGTTTCCTTGCATGTAAGGATTCATAGAAGTTCACTACTTTTGTGTGTACAGTGAGTCCTAGTTCTTTGCTGAAAATTGGTGAAA
Organism: Thuja plicata; assembly: GCA_018584345.1. Taxonomy (NCBI): domain Eukaryota; kingdom Viridiplantae; phylum Streptophyta; class Pinopsida; order Cupressales; family Cupressaceae; genus Thuja; species Thuja plicata. The sequence continues at coordinate 1,270,762 of MU226330.1, read as the reverse complement.
CTTAGTTTACCTTTCAAAGCTAAGGATTTCAGATCCTTGCATAGAATCATTGTTGTAGTTTCATGTTTGTCTGAGCATTGAGAGCCATTGGTATTTTTGTGATTCATGTTGATTCATTTGAAGTTACAAAGAAATTATTTGGTGTATCACCTCCTTTAGATTTTTCCTAGGTATTCATATTATCCTTCTACCTCTTTCCCACATACATATTTAGTTTTAGGTGATATTTCCAAATCTAATAAGAACTGGCCAAGAATTTGGAGATTCATTCTCTTCTCCACCAACAAGAATGTTTCAACATTTCAACAGGGTAGCTAGATTTTATTATCAAAGCTAAAGGCACAATCCTGATTGACAATAGTTTTTGGCACGTCCGGTGGGACCCAAACTGCTACATAGCTCTTACAAGATATTATTTCTTATTGATGTTTTGGTGTGAACAATAGTATTTCTTCCTTTTGGAAGGTATTATTTCACTAGCACCTAGCGGCTCTATTTTGAATGTTTTATTGCAGATTCAGTATCATATTTATTTTAATGAGAAAGACTCTTACAAGAGCAAACAATGAAGGATTCATTTATCAAGAATCACAGCCTAGTAGAAGAGGTAGCAGATCAGCAAGAAGAGATAGAGAATATCAAGCTGTAGGAGAAAGATCATTTCTCAGGGGATCCGAGTTCTCACTATTTGAAAATTCTATCTTTGAGGATCAAGATGCAATCTCAGAAGGTCATGAGGTAATTATTGAAGATTTTAGATTTCTTGAAGATTTAAGTGTTATTGACAATTCTGGATCAGAATTACCCATTTTTGAAGAATCAACAAAGGATATGTTCGTTGTTGTAGCATCTACAAGTGGTACTGCTACCCCAGGATTGAAAAGATATCAAAGGAAGGTAACTTAATCTAACAAATCTATTGTACCACCTGTAATTCAGCAACAAGTACCACCAGTATAGATGGCTAGAAACTTGCCATTTGTGGCTTTTAATTTTGGTAGCCTATTACAAATCGCTGTCCATCATGACATTTCACTAGCAACACTGAAAGGTTTGTCATATTTCAATGGTGAGAATCATATTTCAGCAATTGAGCATATTAAAGATATTGCTACTCTATGTGGATTACATCAAGTTACTCATGATGATGTAGCATTAAAACTATTAGGGGCTTCACTCAAGGGTAAAGCATTAATCTAGTTTAGAAGTTTGTTAGTTAACTCTATTACTACATGGGATGAGTTAGGGACTGTTTTGGTCAGTAAATTTGAGGATAGGTCAGATAATTTGTCTTTGGTTGAGCAGTTAACTACTATTAAGAGGAGTGTTAATGAGGATATTTCTGATTTCAATTTTTATTTCCAATGGACTTGGGACAGATTTCCAAGATCTGTTAAACCATCCAATAACTATGCATTTCTATTTTGTTTGAAATATTTTAACAGTGATATTGCACTTATGATACAGTCTATGGGAGGTAATACTTTACCTAATCCTTATGATGTTGTTGTTAGATATGAGAACAACTTGATACAAGCTGGAAAGTTACCTCCAAGGCCTCCAATGCATTATTATGCAGAAATATAGTCAGTTGTACCAGTTTTTATACCACCTATAACTGCTATTCCACCATTACCAACACTTAATATGCAGGTTGTAGTAGAATAATATGATGCTACAGTCCCTATCAGGGAGTTAAAGGAAACAATTGACAACATGATGAGGACTATTCAGAGCTATGGTAATGAGACAAGGAATCTAAAGAGACAGCAAGGCCAATACAATAGGCCTCCTCAAGAAAATTATTAGCAGAATAGGCCATTGAATCAAGCTTCCAGTTCAAACTAGCCAAGGCAAGCTCAAGGACAACAAAGGAATTATGGTCAAAGAGATAGTTAAGTGTACAATCACACAACTCCTAATAATTCCAAAGAGATGGTAGTTGTTCCTCAAAACAATTATGTGCAAGAAGCAGAATGGTGTAACACATGCAATGATACTCATTTTTGGTTAGGTTGTCCTCATGCACTTGAGGCTAGAAGGAAAGATGTTTTGAAAGGAAAACCAGTTAATAATCAAACAGAGATGCATTATGATCAAACACAGCCTCAAGAAAATCTTGATATTTTTTTAGTGAATTTTAATGATGATGATGTTGTTTTAGCAACAAATTTTGACCCAAATCAAGTGTGGAGACATGTAGTAGTAGGAACAAGGTAGTAGTTAATAAGGTACAATAACCAGTTGTTATAGTACAACATCAAGCTAATAAGGCTAAACAACAAATACAAGCTCAAAAAGGGATAGAACAACCATTACAACCAGCAAGTGAGCTTGTTGTTTTAAAACAACAACAAAAGGTTAGTATTTAGAACTTCAATATTGTTGATCATTTAAAGAAGACACATGTTCCTTTGTCCATGTGAAATGTTTTGGCTCTTCCAGGCCAAAAGGACATGTTGCAAGAGGCCTTGCAATCACTTACATTATCTGATGAGGTTTTGTCTCAACAAACCCCTAAGGTTCTAGTAGCTACAAATGATAGCACATCCCAGAAACCATCTAAATTGGTCAAACCTCCTCCATTTTATGTTACTATCATTATAGGACAACACGTAGTTCACAATTGTATGATTGATTCCGTTGCTACTAGCTTGGTTATGCCTAAGAAAATTATAGACCAGCTAGGCCTTAAATATGAGCCACTTGAAAAAGGGGTAGTCCAGTTAGATGGGACAACAGTTACAACTATGAGAGTTATAAGGAATCGAGATTTAACATTGCGTGCTTGTCCTAGTTTTTCAATACCCATGGATGTATAAATTATTGATTTGCCTCCTAACTTCTCTATATGTTTTTCATGATAATTTACTACCAAGATAGGAGGCTACTTATCTTCTGATTGGACTCATATGCTTTTTTGCATCAGGTATGGTACAAAAGTCACTGTACCCTCATAACCCATTGTAAAATTATGTATTGAACAGTATGTTTCTAGTGCTAGAAACGAAGCAACAATTGTATTATTTGATCACAAGGAAATATCTAATGTTTTTGAAGCTCAAACACAAATAAGTAAGTTTCCTGATGTCTTGTTAGATGATTGGGCTACTGAAAATGTGAGAATTTCAGATGAACAAATTGAGGAACTAAGTTTGAGTAATTATGTTATCCATGAGGTTTCTGACTCTCTTCCAGCTGTGGTAAAAAGTGCAAATTTAGATTCAGAACAACAATCTAACACAGTTTGGAAGCTATTTTTTTTATGGTTCACGTAACAAAATAGGTACAGGAGGAGGTTGTATGCTAGTTTCACTAGAAAATGAGAGGTATTATGATTCTTTCAGATTCACCTTTAGCTGTACCAACAATGTTGCTAAATATGAAGCCCTCATAAATGGATTGGGGTGGGCCATTAAGAGAGGTATTAGCTGTTTGCAAGTTTATGGTGATTCAGAATTGATTGTGAATCAAGTTACAAATGTCCATGCAATTAAGAATGTTTTATTAAAAAATTACAAGTATGTTGTATGGGATTTAATTGAGGGCCTTGAGGCTTTTAATTTACAATCTACTCCTAGAAATCAAAACAAACATGTTGATAGGCTTGCTGCTATTGGTGCCCAGCATGATATTCCAACTAAGATCAGCAATAGTAAAGGGATATCAGCATGCTACTAGTGGTGCCCAGTATGATATTCCAACTAAGATTAGCAATAGTAAAGGGATAAATTATGTAAAAGTAATTGTTAGACCTGTTGTCCCAAATAATGTTGATTATTGGCAATTTTTGAATTTGACCAACATATTGTTAATTTTTTGAGAGAAGAAGCAGAGTTTGCACAGCCAAATCAGAAAAAATTGTAGGAGCAATATGAAGAATAGATCATCCAGTTAAGGAAAAACAAGATTTCCAAAGGTCTTGTGACCTTAGAGTCCATGTTTGGTACTAATGATCAATTTAAAAAGGATAAATCTAGCTTGCAGATTAAAGAAGAGCATTATGAGGAAATTGTTGTTGCAAAGGATAAAGTGCTGAAAATTGGAAAGATATGTACACCTAAAGAGTGTCAAACCTTTGTTAACTTATGCAATGAATTTCATGATATTATTGCTTGGAATTTATTCAGATTTGAAAGGATTTGATCCTAGTATTTCTTAGCATAAAATTAAGTTAGAACAGGGAGCTAAACCAATTAGGAAAAAATAGAAGTCAATGAATCCTAAATTAGAGCCTCTCATGATTAAAGAATTGAATAAATTGATTGAGAGAAATATTATATTCCCAATCAAACATATTTCTTGGGTATCAAATCTGGTTCCAATTAGGAACAAGAATGGAGAAATCAGATTGTGTGTTGATTTTCGTGACTTGAACAGAGCTTCATTAAAGGATAGAAACCATTTTCCTTCAACGAAACAAATTTTACATGTTTTAGATTCAGAATGGTTTTCATTGCTTGATGGTTTCTCTGGTTATAACCAGATTTTGGTGAAAGAAGAAGATAGATTTAAAACAATGTTTACTACCAAATGAGGAACTATGGCTTATCAAAAGATGCCATTTGGTTTATCTAATGCAGGTGCAACCTTTCATAAGGCTATGGACAAGGCCTCATAAACTTAATGTATAGATTTGTACTTGTTTATCTTGATGATATTACTATTTTCTCAAATAATGCATCAGATCACTTTTATCATTTAAGAATTATCTTTGAGAGATGCAGGGAATATGGTATTTCTTTAAATCCCAAGAAAAGTGTATTTGTTGTCCATGAAGGTAAATTGCTGGGATTTATTATTTCAAAAGAGGGTATCACCATTGAATCAGAAAGAGTAAGTGTTATTCTTGCCCTACCACTTCCTACTCACAAAAAGGGTCTTCAAAGTTTCTTAGGAAGAATCAAATTTGTAAGAAGATTCATTCCAGACATCACTGAATTATTGATGTCTTTAACAGCCATGCTTAATAAAAATATTATTTTTAGATGGACCAAATAAGGCAAACGTATCTTTGAATTAATTAAGGAAGCATTAGCTACTGCCCCTAGTTTATTAAATCTTAATTTTTCAAAGTATTTCATTTTATATGCTTATGGGAATGTTGATAGCATAGATACCATATTAGTTCAAGAAAATGATGAAGTTTTTGAGGAGCCAATAGCTTTTTTCAGTCAAGGACTTAAAGACTATGAGCTGCATTATTCATTTGTTGAAAAGAATGTACTTGTTGTGATTAAAGTTTGAAGAAATTAAAACATATGCTTTCTAACAATAAGATCAAACTAATGGTTTCACATCCTTCTGTTAAAGATTTTTTGCTGAATAAATATTTCAACACCAAGAGAGCTGGTGGGAATACCAAGGCAATGGAGTATGGCATTGAAATCAAAGTTACCAAGCTGGTATGAGGTAAGGGTTTATGTGAACAACTTGGTGGAAATGGAGATAACACTGCAAAAGATAACTTTGAAGTTTTTTTGGCTTTAGAAGATAATGAACAACTTGTTGTCCCAGAATTTTAGAATGATTGGGTCGATGATATGGTTATCTTCTTGCAAATAGGACATTGTCTTGAAGGTTTGGAAAGGTCAAAAAGGAGGTATTTTATATTACAGTCCATTCCTTATTGTTTGTTGAATAATATATTATTTAGAAAGGATTTGCAAGGTATTTTTTTAAGATGCATTAGACCAGATCAGATTGAACATATTCTATGTGAATTTCATGAAGGACCAGCGGGAGGCCATTTCTCACTGAGAGCTATAGCTCTTAAAGTGACAAAAGCAAACTATTATAGGCCAAAAGTATTTAAAGACTCACACTCTTGGGTAAGAAAGTGCAAACAATGTGTAATGTTTGCTGAAAAGGAAAAATTGACAGCACTACCTTTACAACCTATTCAAGTGGACTGGCCATTTATGAAAAGTCATCTTGACTTCATTGGTGTCATCAACCCACCTTCAAGTGTAGGTCACAAGTGGGTGTTGACAACCATTGATTATTTTACCAAGTGGATAGAAGCAGTTTCCCTCAAAGAGGCAAATGAGACTGCTATTTTGAATTTTTATGATGATTTAGTTTGCAGATTCGGTGTGCCAGATTCAATCATTTCACATAATGCACTTGCATTTAGAGGAAATAAAGTTGTTGAATGGGCTATTAAGAAAGGTGTGTACCTGAATACATAATCAAATTATTACCCACAAGGTAATGGGCAAGCTGAATCTACCAACAAGAACCTGATTCAGATCATAAAGAAGACCCTAGAAGGAAGCTAGACTAACTATTTCAGTTGAGTTTCCAGCACTTGATTTTATCTATCAATTGGATATGATTGATGAAGATCCTATGATAGCAAGGTTGGCTTAGTTGAATGAGTTAGAAGAGAACAAGAGAGATGCATTGCAAAAAATTGAGCTTCATCAAGCTCAAATGAAGAGATCATTTTATAAGAAGGCATCTCCCAACAATTTCTAGCCAAGAGATATTGTTTTAAAATGGGATGAATTGAAAAACATACCTGGAAGGCATTCAAAATTTGATGCTATGTGGGCTATTTTGTATATCATAATAGCCAGCACACCACACAATGCTTTCTATTTGTCTACACTTGAAGGAAAATATTTAGTAATCCCATTGAATGGGATACACCTCAAGCATTTCTTTTGAGGTTAGTGTTAGAATAATGAGAAAAAAAATGTAAATATTAACACATAGAAGAGAACACAATAACACAGAAATTTAACGTGGTTCACCCAATCCCTGGGCTATGTCCACCAACAATGAGTCCAATGTCTTTATTATTATCCAGTGATTACAATCTAAAACCTACAACTCAATACCATCACAAGAAGCTACAAAAATCCATCATGCAATGAAATCTCAAAACCCTAAGCCCTTTTCACAAGTATATTTGACCTAACCTAATTAGGGCAAAAAATACTTTGACTAATAGAAAAATGATGGCTGCCCAAGGACCCCGCAAGGGGCTCTTCCTGTTGACCCTGAGCTTGGGGGTGCTTCCCCCAATCCCCTATAGATAAGTCTAGGGGGAAACCACGCTGAAAGAAACTAAGTCTGATTAGGCTCCACATACATAACAGTTAGTTGGTTTGAATAAGTGCTTAGCACATAGTTAGTTTGCTTCACTTGGTAGTATTTAGTACTTTTAATCTCACAGTGGTCAAATAAAGGAGGTACACACCATACATAATCAAGAACCCCTTAGTATTCTTGGCCATAAATAATGCATAACTTAATGATGTAATCACGATGAGAAGGGAAGTTGTTTTCAGATAGTTTCTTTTGCAGTTTTTTAAAGGTTAGAATGAACATAAACAACAAGATCAATCACATGATATAAGCATGAACATCATACCCATCACATGAGACATGGATAAATTCTATTGTCTCATGCCATAAGCATCATTCTCACACATATACCATGCAACCCACATTGATGTTCAAGCTCATTCTGCCTTTGTTTTCAGTTTCTTTTGGTTATGGTTTCTAAACAACATCATCATCATATAAATTATGATCATCACATGATACATGGACATATTCCACTATATCAAATTATAAACATAATTCCATACAGAAATGATGAAGTACATATTTTTGTTCAGTCATAGTTTTCTTTCTCTAAGTGTTGTCACCACATGTTTCAATTTTAGATGTGTGGTAGAAGAAACCAAAGACATCACTAATGTACTTCACCATCATAACATGAAATAGATACCTATCATACAAGGCATGGAATCTATTCTTCTACCCCATATCATAAGCATTTCATCCATGTAATAACATTGGAGTACAAGTGTAACATCCTTAGTTTTGTTTTAGTTTCAGTTTTTAGTTTGTAGTTTGTTTTCAATTTGAGAAGGTTCAATTGTTTTTCCTAAAGTTGAAGATGCATAGCCCAATGGATATGAAAAAGGCACCTAGTATGATATTGTTCAGTAGGCAAACACCCCTAAGAGGTCACCAAAAATGTTACCTATTTTCACTATGTAGTTCTAAAAGGTAGGGTTGTTATCAGCCCTTATATTACTGGTGAAAGAAGTTCTTTTGAGGCAATAAGTTGTCAGATTTCTTATGTTCTAGATTGCTGTTGTGTTCTGGTTTATTTGAAAAATCTCAGAAAAGATTTCCTTTTTTTCTGTCATAACTATCAAAAAGAACTGATTTTTCTAAAGTACAAATATTTTTGAATTCATAGAAGAAAAATGCTTTGCTCACTTCTTACAAACAGAAAAACAACATTTAATAGAATTTAAAGAGTCCACACAAGCAGTGGTTACTTTTAAAACCATAAATTGGAAGGTGAATTTCACAAGATAAATTAAAGATCTTTTTTAATTAAAAAATATTAAAAAATGAAGTGCATTTTATACAGTGACCACACAACTCGTGGTCTAGGATCAATGCAAACATGCATACTAATTTAGAATAATGCAGAAAAATAGAAGGACAAAAATTCATTTTTGTAAAATGAAAGGAGGTCAAGATAAGAGGAGTAAAGGTTAGGCCCCCCATTGCCTAATATGTTTGTTGTAGCTTTGAAATTTTTTTGTTTGCCAGAGGTTTTTGTTGTTTTTCTGAGGCCACGAGTCTGCGTCTGAAAGCTGCCTGCATTAGAGAAAGAGGGAGAAAGAAGTCAGTTTGTATGAAATGAGCAATTAAGGACCTAACATTCTATCATAATATGTTTATCTATATTCACTAACAAAAATGCAAAACAATAATGCAAAGACATATTCAGAATGACACATGAAAGGGGGAAAAGTATTTTATTAATATTGTTACTTCATGTATATGTACAGGTATGAAAACTAAGTAGGTTATCGAAGGGACATGCATTTACTACACGCAAGAAAATTTCGAACTATAGTCATGTAGAGGCGAAGACCAATTAAGGAGGTTGTAGAGGGGGCATACATACATTATAAGTATGGGACCTTCTGACTGAATTGATGATGCTGCAGAAGATCGACTGTTGAAGGGACATGACATTCTGTCATAAAACCTTTCAGCCTCTAAATTATTCATTCAGTGCTACTAGACCTATTCAGTTCATTTCAAAATTTTTAGAGTTTCTACAAGTGATTAAATTGTTACAAGATTACTGAAAGAGGTATTCTTACTACTCTACTACAGAAATTTGTTTTGCAAAATGATGGCTGTCATATACATATTGTATTTGCATTTGAGGGTGTATAGCATGTCAAAATTAAGCGTCTGAAGCACCAAAGCAAGATTCCATTTAAGAAGAATAGAAAGGAAGAATTACTTCAATCATTCATGGGGTAGAAATAAAGATTCTCCTAATTCCAAATAAGGACAACATAGAATATGCAAGAGGCTACCTGAGGTTCAGACAAATTCAAGAGTACAATGAAGTCTATAGAATATCCCCGTTGTTTTTACAGAGAACATATTTAATGCAGGAAAACAAGGCTAAAAGAGATGAAGATATTGTTCAGATACATGCTGATTTCATTTCTTTTCAAATGTGGATTATACTGTAACAGCAAAGGAACTTACTATATTGTGCACATATGTCAATTTGCAACTGATTGCAGTAGAGGTATTTATCCTATTCTTCTACAGAAAGATGTTTTAAAATGCATTGGCTATCATATAAATCAAATTTTCTTTCAAGGAGGTATTCATGTCAAATGAATCATATAACGCAATGGAGAAAGTACCATTAGGAGGGTATCTTATTGTTCACAAAGTGCAGCAAACGATCAACCACACAAAGTTTAGATTCAACAAAACAGTTATGTAAAAAAAAAGAAAAAAAGAAAAGAATGCAAGTGTTCATGTTATCTTATACTAATACAAGTACTTATTATGAGAATTTATAGATTTGCATTTTTATATTACATTCTGGAAAAATCAGCAAAAGAAATGGTATGTATTCATATACATTAGACACAAAGATAAAAAATCTCAGATTTATGAAGTTTCAGATAAGCAAAATAAAAGATTCATTCTAAACATAAGCAAGGTGTAGTGAAACGCTGCAATTAAGAATATTGACAACATGGCTTCCATAAACATAAAAGTGAAGTACAGATCTGAGAAAACATAATCAGAAATGAAAGAATGTTGAATCATATTGATCAGCTATAGAGCATAAAAAGAAGAGACAATGATAATCAGCAATTTACCTAAGGCCACAGCCTATGAAGGAAACTCTGAAATATAAAGTTTCAGCTGAGTATAATCATTGTTCCGGATAGATTCACGGTTATCAGTATTAAATTCACAGTAGTCTACAAAGTGTTTTTAGCTCATGAATTAGAGGAGTAAAGGAAAGCATAGTAAACATTTTGTTCACAAAGTGTATACTCATCCATGAAGGGTTGAGGTTTAAGTTTTTTTTAATGCTTTGTGAGCTTCAATAAAGGTATAAATAAAAGCTAGAGAAAAGAAAGAAAACCGACAATGTTTAAAGTTTCCTCTTTCTTCAAGAGTAACGTATTCATAGAGAGAGGAGCATATCTTCTATATAAAATTTACAGTGATAGTTCACATCCAAGCAGAGGATATACATCTTAGGCTATAAAATGGAACCTTGAAGCAGTGTTTTTTCTTTAAAAAACCCAAAATAGAAAAGAATAAAAAGCCAAGCAGAGATATAGAGTTTCATGGAATGTAATAGTCCAGAAAAATATAAATCATTTATATACTTTCCATACCTTTTGTCTCTAGAAAGAGAGCGGAAAAACAACAAAGATATCCAAAGGAGTGGCGACATTTTCATAAAAATGCAAGGAGTAACAGCCAGTAAAGCATCAACATTTTTTCAAACCCTCTCCTTGTTTTCAAAACAGCAGAAGTGGCGGCCATAATTAGCACAAAAAGATAGTAAGAAGCACATGTCACCTCCCAACAATGCAAATAGCGGCCAAAGAGCAGCAGTGTCTTCCATAAAAACAACAGCAACATATTTTTCTTCAAACCCTCGGTGACAGTAGAGCAACATTTCACAATAGACAAAAGTAACAAATAAGATTTATTAGGGTTTATTACCCTATGTAATCTGTAGGATAGTAAATACTTTAGTGGTGATTTCATATGGTTTGAAATCCGCATGATGAAGATTGAAGTTAATGTCGTGTTCAGCTTAGGGTTTAGCCTAGCTTCCCTTATGATAGAAAATGAATTCGAAGCCTTAGGGACTTTAGATATAGAATGATATTTCCATAGGTTTTAATTTATGGATTAATGAATATCATTTGTTAATGATATTCATTAATTTATAACTTTTAAAAGCTATGGAAATGTTTATTTTGTTTAAACATGTTTTGAAATAGAATTTAATATATTATCTAAAAAACAATCTAAATTAGAATAAATTGAATATATAATTTAATGAATATCATTTTTATTAAAGATACTCATTAAGTTACATATTTTTTAATTTTAATTTAGATCAAGTTTTAGATAGAATACTAAATTTTAATAAAATAAAATGATTAACTCATCTACTTATTATTAATCGATGTATTTTAATGCATCTAATTTTTTAAATGAATAGTTAATCTATTCCTTTTAAAAATATTAAATATATTAAAATATATTGACTAATGATAAGTAAATGAGTTGAGATTTTTATTTAATTTATCTATTTTTAATTGGTTATATCCTAATATATCTAATTTTAAAACAAAAAATCTTAAATATTTGTTTTAAGATTAAAATATATTAAAATACAATCAATCAAAAATAAATAAATAAATTAGCTTGGGAATGGTTTTTCTTTCATTTATTCGTTAAGTATTAATTAATTATATTTCAATATATTTAATTTAAAAATAAATAGGTTTACTATTCATTTTAAAATTAAATATATTGAGATATAATCAATTAATAATTAATTAATAAATATAAGTCTAGTTATTTGCTTATTAATTATTACTTGATATCACCTTAAAATATCAAATTTATAAAATAAATTACTTATTGTTCATTTTATAAATTAAATACACTAAGGTAATATTAATTAATAATAATAGATAGATAATTAATTGGTCTTAGGGAGGAATTTTTCTTTGATTGCACCAACTTGTTGATGATAATAATTATTTGTCAGAATTATAAGGCAATAATTATTAATTATTCTAAGTGCAATTAGGGTGGTCTTTTCTAGGAGTTCCTTTAGGTGATGTCATGCTTATCTTTAGTTGACCAGCAGTTGACTATCTATCCCATGCCCATTTCTAGGAGAGCGGTTCTATTCTTGCTCAGTTTTGTTGTTGTTAAGACATGTTTACAGCATTTTGAGCCTTATTTGGAACTATTTATCAGTTGTCATCAGTTGGAGAGTCTTTTTTCAGCAGTTTGATCATAGTTTATAGTAGTTATGACCCTGATTTGGAGGGATTTGATTTAACATCTGACCCCCTATAGTTTTGCATGATTTTGGGAGATGAGGAGTAGTTTTGAGGTAGTTTTGGAGTTGATTCTTAGTGGCACTTGGCTTGGAGGAGCTTTTTCAGCATTTATACTTCGGTTTCCATCAATTTTACTCTTGTTTTTGTGGGGTTTTCTCATGCATTTGACCCTTTCATATTAGATGCCTATATCATTGTATTTTGACCTCATTTAGGAGGACCTTCTTTTCTTCACATGTTCTTGCGCATTGCAGACTTGTGAATGTATTGTAAGGGCATTTTGTGGCAGAGTTTTGACAACATTGATATATTGATACAACAGTTCCTTCTCATTGGTTTGTAGTGCAGTATTGTGGATTTTATTACTTTTAGGTTGTGTTCTCCTTCTTTTACGCTATATCCCTTATTGCATATTCAAATATTGATACTTGTTATTACAGGTCTTTTCTTGTGATTCCTAGTTCTTTGCTGAAAATTGGTGAAACCTAGTTTCCCTTTCAAAGCTAAGGATTTCAGATCCTTGCATAGAATCATTGTTGTAGTTTCATGTTTGTCTGAGCATTGAGATTCATTAGTATTTTTGTGATTCATGTTGATTCATTCGAAGTTACAAACAAATTGTTTGGTGTATCACCTCCTTTAGATTTTTTTATAGGTATTCATATTATCCTTCTACCTCTTTCCCACATACACATTTAGTTTTAGGTGATATTTCCAAATCCAATAGGAACTGGCCTAGAATCTATAGATTCATTCTGTTCTCCACCAACAAGAACATTTCCATGTTTCAACAAGATAGCTAGATTTTATTATCAAAGCTAAAGGCGCAATTCTGATTGACAATAGTTTTTGGCACGCCCGGTGGGACCCAAACTACTACATAGGTCTTACAAGATATTATTTCTTATTGCTATTTTGGTGTGAACAATATTATTTCTTCCTTTTGGAAGGTATGACTTCACTAGCACCTAGTGGCTCCATTTTGAAGGTTTTATTGTAGATTCAATCACATATTTATTTTAATGAGAAGGACTCCTACAAGAGCAAACAAAAAAGGATTTATTTATCAAGAATTACAGCCCAGTAGAAGAGGTGGTAGATCAACAAGAAGAGATAGAGCATCTCAAGCTGTAGGAGAAAGATCCTTTCTTAGGGGATCTGATTTCTCTCTATTTGAAAATCCTATCTTTAAGGATCAAGCTGCAATCTCAAAAGGTCATGAGGTAATTATTGAAGATTTTAGTTTTCGTGAAGATTTAAGTGTTATTGACAATTCTGGATTAGAATTATCCATTTTTGAAGAATCAACAAAGGATCAGTTTGTTTTTGTAGCATCTACAAGTGGTAATGCTACCCCAGGATTGAAAACATATCAAATGAAGGTAACTCAATCTAATAAATCTATTGTACCATGTGTAATTCAGCAGCAAGTACCACTAGTACAGATGGCTAGAAACTTGCCATTTGTGGCTTTAAATGCTAGCAACCCATTACTAATCATTGTCCATCATGACATTCCACCAGCAACACTAAAATTTTTGTCATATTTCAATGGTGAGAATCATATTTCAGCAATTGAGAACATTAAAGATATTGCTACTCTATATGGATTACATCAAGTTACTCGTGATGATGTAGCATTAAAACTATTAGTGGCTTCACTCAAGGGTAAAGCATTAATCTGGTTTAGAAGTTTGCCAGTTAATTATATTGCTACATGGGATGAGTTAGGGACTTTTTTGATCAGTAAATTTGAGGATAGTCGAATAATTTGTCTTTAGTTGAGCAGTTAACTACTATTAAGAGGAATGATAATGAGCATATTTCTAATTTTAATTTTTGTTTCCAACAGACTTGGGATAGAATTCTAAGTTCTATTAAACCATCCAATGAATATGCATTTCTATTTTGTTTGAAAGCTTTTAACAATGATATTGCACTTATGATACAGTTTATGGGAGGTAATACTTTACCTAATGCTTATGATGTTGTTGTTAGAGTTGAGAACAACTTGATACAAGCTAGAAAGTTACCTCCAAGGCCTCTAATACCTTATTATGTAGAAATATTCAACTTGATACAAGATAGAAAGTTACCTCCAAGGCCTCTAATACCTTATTATGTAGAAATATATCCAGTTGTACCGATTGTTATACCACCTATAGCTGTGATTCCTCCATTACCAACACTTAATATGCAGGTTGTAGCAAAAGAATATGCTACTACAACCCCTATTAGGGATTTAAAGGACACAAGTGACAACATGATGAGGACTCTTCAGAGCTATGGTAATGAGATAACAAATCTAAAGAGGAAGCAAGGCCAATACAATAGGCCTCCTCAAGAAAATTATTAGCAAAATAGGCCATTGAATAAAGCTTTCAGTTCAAACCAACCAAGGCAAGCTCAAGGACAGAAAATAATTATGGTCAAAGAGTTGGTCAAGCATATAATTATGCAACTCCTAGTACTTCCAAAGAGATGGTAGTTGTTCCTTAAAACAATTATGTGCAAGAAGTAGAATGGTGTAACACATCCAATGATGCTCATTTTTTGTTAGATTGTCCTTACGCACTTGAGGCTAGAAGGCAAGATGTTTTGAAAGGATAGCTCGTTAATAATCAAACAGAGGTACATTGTGATCAAACGCAGCCTCAAGGTAATCTTGATGTTTCATGAGTGAATTTTAATGATGATGACATTGTTTTAGCAGCAAATTTTAACCCAAATCAAGTGTGGAGACCTGTAGCAGCAGCAACAAGGTCAAAAACCAAGGCTGGGAATGATCAACAAAAAGTTGATAAGGTAAAACAACCTACTGTTATGTACAACAACAAACTAATAAGGCTAAATAGTAAATACAAGCTCAAAAAGGGACTAAACAACCATTACAACCAAAAAGTGAGCTTTCTTTTTTAAAACAACAACAAAAGGTTAGTATTCAAAACTTCAATATTGTTGATCATTTAAAGAAGACACATGTTCCTTTGTCCATGTGGGATGTTTTGGTTCTTCCAGGCCAAAAGGATATGTTGCAAGAGGCCTTGTAATCACTTACATTATCTGATGAGGTTTTGTCTCAACAAACCCCTAGGATTCTAGTAGCTGCAAATGATAGCACATCCCAGCAACCATATAAATTGGTCAAACCTCCTCCATTTTATGTTACTATCATTATAGGACAACACCTAGTTCACAATTGTATGATTGATTTTGGTACTACTAGCTCAGTTATGCCAAAGAAAATTGTAGACCAACTAGGCCTTAAATATGAGCCACTTGAAAATGGGGTAGTCCAATTAGATGGGGCACCAGTTGCAACTAAGGGAGTTATAAGGAATCTAGATTTAACACTACATGCTTGTCCCAATTTTTCAGTACCTATGGATGTATAAATTATTGATTTGCCTCTTAACTTCTCTATATGTTTGTCATGAGAATTTACTACCAAGATAGGAGGCTACTTATCTGTTGATTGGACACATGCTTTTCTGCACCAGGTATGGTACAAATGTCACTATACCCTCAGAACCCATTGCAAAATTATGTGTTGAATAGTATGTTGCTAGTGCTGGAAATGAAGAAACAATTGTATTATTTGATCAAGAGGAAATACCTGATGTTTTTGAAGCTCAAACACAAATAAGTAAATTTCCTAATGTCTTGTTAGATGATTGGGCTACTGAAAATGTGAGAATTTTAGATGAACAAATTGAGGAACTAAGTTTGGGTAATTATGTTATCCATGAGGTTTCTGATTTTCTTCCAACTATGGTAAAAAGTGCAGATTTAGATTCAGAACAACAATCTAACTCTGTTTGGAAGCTATTTTTTGATGGTTCACGCAGTAAAATAGGTGCAAGAGGAGGTTGTATGCTGGTTTCACTAGAAAAAAGAGGTATTATGCTTCTTTCAGATTCACCTTTAGTTGTACCAACAATGTTGCTAAATATGAATTCCTCATAAATCGATTGAGGCGGTCCATTAAGAGAGGTATTAGCTATTTGCAAGTTTATGGTGATTCAGAATTGATTGTGAATCAAGTTAGGAATGTTCATGCAACTAAGAATGATTTATTAAAAAATTGCAAGCATGTTGTATGGGATTTAATTGAGGGCTTTGAGGCTTTTAATTTACAATATATTCCCAGAAATAAGAACAAACATGCTGATAGGCTTGCTGTTGTTGGTGCCCAGTATGATATTCCAACTGAGATCAGCAATAGTAAAGGGATAAATTATGTATAAGTAATTTTTAGACCTATTGTCCCAAATAATCTGATTGTTGGCAAGTTTTTGAATCTGACCAACATATTGTTAATTTTTTGAGAGAAGAGGCTAAGTTTGCACAACCAAATTAGAAAAAATTGTAGGAGCAATATAAAAACCAGATCATCCAGTTAAGGAAAAACAAGATGCCAAAAGGTCTTGTGACCTTAGAGTCCATGTTTGGTACTAATGATCAATTTAAAAAAGATAAATCTAGCTTGCAGATCAAACAAGAGCATTATGAGGAAATTGTTGTTGCAAAGGATAAAGTGCTGAAAATTGGAAAGGTATGTACACCTGAAGAGTGTCAAACCTTTGTTAACTTATGCAATGAATTTCATGATATTATTGATTAGAGTTATTTAGATTTGAAAGGGTTTGATCTTAGTATTTCTCAGCATACAATTGAGTTAGAACCAGGAGCTAAACCAATTAGGAAAAAAAAAAGGCCAATAAATCCTAAATTAGAGTCTCTTCATGATTAAAGAATTGAATAAACTGATTAAGATAAATATTATATTCCCAAACAAACATACTTCTTGGGTATCAAATCTGGTTCTAGTTAGGAAGAAGAATGGAGAAATCCGATTGTGTGTTGATTTCTGTGATTTGAAAAGAGATTCATTAAAGGATAGACATCCTTTTCCTTCAATGGAACAAATTTTACAAGTTATTTCAGGTTCAGGACAGTTTTCATTGCTTGATGGTTTCTCTGGTTATAACCAGATTTTGGTGAAAGAAGAAGATAGATTTAAAATAATGTTTACTACCAAATAGGGAATTATGGCTTATCAAAAGATGCCATTTGGTTTATCTAATGCATGTTAAACCTTTTAGAAGGCTATGGACAAGGCCTTCATAAACTTAATGTACAGATTTGTACTTGTTTATCTTGATGATATTACTATTTTCTCAAATAATGAATCAGATCACTTTCAGCATTTAAGAATTATTTTTGAGAGATGGAGGGAATATGGTATATCTTTAAATCCCAAAAAGAGTGTATTTTTTGTCTATGAAGTTAAATTGCTGGGATTTATTTTTCAAAAGAGGGTATCACCATTGAACCTGAAAGAGTAAGTGCTATCCTTGCCCTACCACTTCCTGCTCACAAAAAGGGTCTTCAAAGTTTCTTAGGAAGAATCAACTTTGTAAGAAGATTCATTCCAAACATTTTTGAATTATTGATGCCTTTAACATCCATGCTTAAGAAAAATATTGTTTTCAGATGCACCAAAGAAGGAAAGCGTAGCTTTGAATTAATTAAGGAAGCATTAGCTACTGCCCCTACTTTATTAAATCCTAATTTTTCAATGGATTTTATTTTATATGCTTATGGGAACATTGATAGCATAGCTTCCATGTTAGTTCAAAAAAATGATGAAGGTTTTGAGCAACCAATAGCTTTTTTGATTCAAGGACTTAAAGACTATGAGCTGCATTATTCATTTGTTGAAAATAATGTACTTGCTGTGATTAAAAGATTAAATAAATTCAAACATATGCTTTCTAACAATAAGATCAAACTAATGGTTGCACATCCTTCTATTAAATATTTCTTGCTAAATAAAAATTTCAACACCAAGAGAGCTGGTTGGATTACCAAGGCAATGGAGTATGACATTGAAATCAAAGCTACCAAGCTGGTAACAGGTAAGGGTGTATGTGAACAGCTTGCTAGAAATGGAGATAGCACTCCAAAAGATGACTCTGAAGTTTTTTTGGCTTTAGAAGATGATGAACAACTTGTTGTCCTAGAATTTCAAAATGTTTGGGTGGACAATATGGTTATCTTCTTTCAAACATCACATTGTCTTGAAGGTTTGGAAAGGTGAAAAATGAGGTATTTCAGATTATATTTCATTCCTTATTTTTTTCTAAATAATATATTATTTAGAAAGGATTTACAAGGTGTTTTGTTAAGATGCATTAGACCAGATCAGATTGATCATATTCTGCATGAATTTCATGAAGGACCAGCTGGATGCCATTTCTCACCAAGAGACATAGCTCTTAAAGTGATGAAAGCAGGCTATTATTGGCCAAGTGTATTTAAAGACTCACACTCTTGGGTAAAAAAGTGAAAATAATGTGTAATGTTTGCTGGAAAGGAAAACTTAGCAGCGCTACCTTTACAACCTATTCAAGTGGACCAGCCATTTATGAAATAGGGTCTTGACTTCATTGGTGTCATCAACCCACCTTCAAGTGCAGGTCATAAGTGGGTGTTGATAGCCACTGATTATTTCACCAAGTGGATAGAAGCAGTTGCCCTTA
The DNA here is from genome assembly GCA_018584345.1 of Thuja plicata. Taxonomy (NCBI): domain Eukaryota; kingdom Viridiplantae; phylum Streptophyta; class Pinopsida; order Cupressales; family Cupressaceae; genus Thuja; species Thuja plicata. The sequence continues at coordinate 1,251,807 of MU226330.1, read as the reverse complement.
AAGAGGCAAATGAAACTATTGTCTTGAATATTTATGATGATTTAGTTTGCAGATTTGGTGTACCAGATTCAATCATTTCAGATAATGCACTTGCATTTATAGGAAATAGAGTTGTTGAATGAGCTATTAAGAAAGGTGTGTACCTGAATACATCATCAAATTATTACCCACAAGTTAATGGGCAAGCTGAATCCACCAACAAGAACCTAATTCAAATCATAAAGAAGATCCTAGAAGGAAATCAATGTTCTTGGCATGAGAAGTTTAAATTAGCACTTTGGGCTGATAGAATAACTCCTAAAAGGTCAATTAGAATGTCTCCTTACATGCTCATTTATGGTAAGGAAGCTAGACTACCTATTTCAATTGAGTTTCCAACACTTGATTTTATGTATCAATTGGATATGATTGATGAAGAGCCTATGATAGCAAGGTTGGCTCAAGTGAATGAGTTAGAAGACAAAAGGAGAGATGCATTGCAAAAAATTGAGCTTCATCAAGCTCAAATGAAGAGATCATTTGATAAGAAGGCATCTCCCAAGAATTTTCAGTCGGGGGATATTGTTTTAAAATGAGATGAATTAAAAAGTAGACCTAGAAGGCATTCAAAATTTGATGCTATGTGGGCTGGTCCATATATCATAACAACCAGCACACTAAAAAATTCTTTCAATTTGTCTACACTTGAAGGAAAAGAGTTAGCAATCCTAGTGAATGGGATACACCTCAAGCATTGCTTTTGACGTTAGTTGGTTTGAATAAGTACTTGGCACATAGTTAGTTTGCTTCAGTTAGTAGTAGTTACTACTTCTAATCTCACAGTGGTCAAATCAAGGAGGTACACACCATACATAATTAAGAACCCCTTGGGATTCCCAGTCATAAATAATGCATAACTCAATGATGCAATCATGGTGAGAAGGGAAGTTGTTTTCAGATAGTTTATTTTGCAATATTTTGAAGGTTAGAATGAATAGAAACAACAAGATCAATCACATGATATAAGCATGAACATCATACCCATCACATGATACATGGATAAATATGGTTGTCTCATGCCATAAGAATCATGCTCACACCTATGCCATGCAACCCACATTGATGTTCAAGCTCATTCTACCTTTGTTTTCATTTTCTTTTGGTTTTGGTTTTTGAACAACATCATCATCATATAAATTATGATCATCACATGATACATAGACAAATTATGTTGTATCACATTATAAACATAATTCTCTATAGCAATGATGAAGTATAGATTGTTGTTTAGTCATAGTTTGCTTTCTCTAAGTTCTGTCAGCACATGTTTCAATTTCAGTTGTGTGGTAAAAGAAATCAAGGACATCACTGACATACTTCACCATCATGACATGAAAAATATACCTATCATACAAGGCATGGAATCTATTTGGCTACCCCATATAATAAGCATTTCATCCATGCAATGACACTGGAGTACAATAGTAACATCCTTAGTTTTGTTTTAGTTTACAGTTTGTTTTCAGTTTGAGAAGGTTCAATTATTTTTCCTAAAGTTGAAGACGCTGTGCCCAATGGATATGCAAATGGAAACTGGTCTGATATTTTTTAGCAGGCAAACACCCCTGAGAGGTCACTAAAAAGGTTACATGTTTTCACTATGTAGTTCTAAAAGGTAGGGTTGTTATCAGCCCTTATATTACTGGTGGAAGAAGTTCTTTTGAGGCAATAAGTTGTCAAATTTCTTATGTTCTAGATTGTTGTTGTGTTCTAGTTTATTTGGAAAATCTCAGAAAATATTTCATTTTTTTCTGTCATAACTATCAAAAGAACTATTTTTTGCAAAGTACAAAGATTTTTGAATTCATAGAAGAAAAATGCTTTGCTCACTTCTTACAAATAGAAAAACAATATTTAATAGCATTTAAAGAGTCCACACAAGCAGTGGTTACTTTCAAAACCATAAATTGGAAGGTGCATTTCACAAGATAAATAAAAGATCTTTTTTAATTAAAATATATTAAAAAATGAAGTGCATTTTATACAGTGACCACACAACCCATGGTCTAGGATTAATGCAAACATGCATACTAATTCAGAATAATGCAGAAAAATAGAAGGACTGAAATTCATTTTTGTAAAATGAAAGGAGGTCAAGATAAGAGGAGTAAATGTTAGGCCCCCCCATTTCCTAATATGATTTCTGTAGTTCTAAAAGTTCATTGTGTGCTGGAGGTTGTTGTTGTTCTAAGGCCACGAGTCCACGGTCGAAAGCTGCCTGCATTAGAGAAAGAGGGAGAAAGAAGTCAATTCATATGAACTGAGCAATGAAGGAGCTAACATTCTATCCTAATATGCTGATCTCTATTCACTAACAAAATTACAAAACAACAATGAAAAGACATATTAAGAATGACACATGAAAGGAGAAAAAGTGTTTTATTAATATTGTTGCTTCATGTACAGGTACATGTATGAAAACTAAGTAGGTTGTCGAGGGGACATGCATTTACTACACGCATGAAATTTTCCAACTAATTTCATGTAGAGGAAAAGACCAATTAAGGAGGTTGTAGAGGGGGCATACATACATTATAAGTATGGGACCTTCTGACTGAATTGATGATGTTGCTGAAGATTGTCTGTTGAAGGGACATGACATTCTTTCATGAAACCTTTCAGCCCCTAAATTATTCATTTAGTGCTAATAGAGTTGTTCAGTTCATTTTAGAATTTTTAGAGTTGCTACAAGTGATTAAATTGTTACAAGATTTTTGAAAGAGGTATTCTTCCTGCTCTGCTACATAAATTCATTTTGCAAAATGTTGGTTGTCGTATACATATCAGATTTGCATTTGAGGGTCTATAGCATGTCAAAATTTAGCATATGAAGTAGCAAAGCAAGCTTCCATTTAAGAAGAATATAAAGGAAGAATTACTTCAATCAGTCATGGGCTAGAAATAAATATTCTCCTAATGCCAAACAAGGAAAACATAGAATATGCAAGAGGCTACCTGAGGTTCAAACAAATTCAAGAGTACAATGAAGTCTACAAAATATCCCCATTGTTCTCACAGAGAATAGATTTATTGCAGGAAAAGAAGGCTAAAAGGGATGAAGATATTGTTCAGATACATGTCTATTTCATTTATTTTCAAAGGTGGATTATACTGTAATAGCAAAGGAACTTACTATATTATGCACATATGTCAATTTGCAACTGATTGCAATAGAGGTATTTATCCTATTCTTCTACAGAAAGATGTTTTACAATGCATTGGCTATCATATAAATCACATTTTCTTTCAAGGATGTATTCATGTCAAATTAATCATATAAGGCAATGGGGAGATTACCATTAGGAGGGTATCTTATTTTTCACAAAGTGCAGCAAATGATCAACCACACAAAGTTTAGATTCAGTAGTACAGTTATGTAAAAAAAGAAAAAAAAGAAAAGAATGCAAGTGTTCGTGTTATCTTATACTAATAAAAGTACTTATTATGAGAATTTATAGATTTGCATTTTTCTATTACATTCTATAAAAATCAGCAAAAGAAATGGTATGTATTCATATACATTAGCCACAAAGATTAAAAAAAAAATCTCAAATTCATGAAGTTTCAGATAAGTGAAAGAAAAGATGCATTCTAAAAATAAGAAAGGTGTAGTGAAAGGCTATAATGAAGAATATTGACAACATTTTTACAATAACAATAAAACTAAAGTACAGATCTGATAAAACATAATCAACAATGAAAGAATGGTGAATCATATTGATCAGCTACATAGCATGAAAAGAAGAGACAATGATAATCAACAATTTACCTATGGCCGTAGCCTATGAAGGAAGCTCTGAAATATAAAGTTTCAGCTGGGTATAATCATTGTTCTTGATAGATTCATGGTTATCAGCATTAAACTCATAGGAGTCAACGAATAATTTTCAGCTCATGAATACTTCTTAGATAACTGAGAGATAACTGAGAGGGGGGGGGGGTGAATTAGTTATCTGCAACTTTAAATCTTTATCGTATACTTATTAATCCAGATTGATACAAAGTAAATGCACATACAGATAACACTTTACAACACATCAATTTGGTTATGGGGAAACCAAATGGTAAAAACCCCGGTGGGAATTAGTACCCACAATGAACTATATTGTTTATAGTGATCCCTGTTAAAAGATCTTCCAACCCTGTTAGGAGTTGTACATTACAATGCAGTATTATAGTGACCTGGTTAAGGGTTGGATCCTGTTAGGAGTCTTTTACAATAACCCTATTAGGGGTGGAGGACTCACTGTCCAAGGACTCACTATCCAAGGACTCACTGTCCAAGTGGTAAAGGCTACAACCTTCTGGTTATTTGATACACACTGTATCAACAAGATGAACTGCTGTTTGTGACATTGCTTGTCTGATCAGTTCCTTTTATGTGCCGATGCTTTAACCTCTTGTAAAGAAATATAAAAATCTAATCTATATTCTGAATGCTTCAACATAAACATCTATATTATCAACATATGATAAATATAGCTCTACTGCATCAACACTCTGCTCTGCTTGTCAATCTTTGGCTTTCACAACTCTTCTTATCACAAGTGACCTTCTATAAGTACATACACCAAGTATGAGATCATGGGACCTATAGGAAAACTCTCCTTAACATCCTTGTCAGCTCTACTAAGCATGCAAGCATAATTACAATTGCGCAAGTCAATGCTGAATAGACGCGTTGCTTCACAAGTCGGCTTTACCAAATTAATCATAACTTTGTAATCTTCTTGAAATATGTTTGGCATGTTTAGATTAATATCAAAAACTCATAACTCATCATGAATATACACATGCATATATAGAAGATATGTGCAACTCAATCAACACGTTACATACGTCGGCCTTAAACCGTTATTCCTCCAAAACTGTAACTGTCAATAACATAATTACATATCTTTACTAAAACTTCATATCTGGGTCTATGTGTATGAACATAGCATAGTAAACATGTCAACAACATGTATCTATCCATGTTGGTCTTCATGTCATCATATTGATAAGTACACACAGAAGTACTACTGTGTATTATATGTTGTCATCAATGACAAATATACAATCAATCAACTATTCAGAATCAGATCTCCAACAATCTCCCCCTTTGGCATTGATGGCAACATATGATATAAAATCAACTTTTGTTCACGGTGTCTTATTTCTAATACAATCTTCTCAATATCCTCAACAAAGATTCATCTATACTGCTATAGTTTCATGTACTGTGTATTCTCTGAATACTCCCCCATTGTCATACTTTCCTATTGTGTTCCTTTACTCCCCCATAGTATAAGCTCCTTGTATGTGTTCTTTGTTTGTCTTGTTTTTACTGGTACATACTCCCCCATTGACATCAATGGCAAAAGGGTGGCATAAACCATTCTGCATAGGTACTACTCCAGAAGTAGAGTAGTCAACCATTCATCAGTCACACAGGACTGATGTATTTGCTTCTTTTTCTAATCAGACTTAGGAGAGGGAATGACTCCCAACTTCTCCCTTAGACACTCAAAAGTATCCTTTGCTAAAGGCTTCATGAAAATATCTGCTAACTGATCTTTTGTGTTTACATAATCCAATGTCACTTCCTTGTCTGCAACTTTTTCTCTTAGAAAGTGATACTTGATCTCTATGTGTTTTGTCTTTGCGTGCATTACAAGGTTCTTAGACATGTTAATAGTACTGATGTTGTCACAATGAATAACAATAGGATAGTCAACCTGAATACCAAAGTCTTTAACCATCTATTTGATCCAAACAATTGTTGTGCAATTAAGTGTTGCTGCAACATATTATGCCTCTGCTGTTGACTGAGAATTACAGTTTTGCTTCTTGCTTGTCCAAGATACCAAATTTTTTCTAAGAAATACTGCTCCTCTTGAAGTGCTCTTTCTGTCATCAATACAACCTACCCAATCTGCATCAGTATACACATGAATTTATGTATTCTCTAATTTAGGATACCATAAACCATAGTCTATAGTTCCCTTAAGATATCTTAATATCCTCTTGATTGTCATTAAGTGGTTATGCTTAGATTCAGCTACAAATATTCCAACAATGCCAACTGCATTAGATATGTCAGGTCTTGATTGAGTTAGATAAATAAGTTTTCCAATCATAGATTTATACAATGTTTTATCAACTACTGTGGAGTCATCATCTTTTGAAAGTTTACTTTCTATGATCATAGGAGTGCATACTTGCTTGCAATCCTCCATCTTGAAGGTTTTCAATATTTCCTTTACATATTTTGACTGATTAATGAATATTCCTTTGTCTGTCTGTTTTACATTTAATCCCAAAAAGTATTTTATAGGACCAATCATACT
>MU226330.1:1204055-1235570 GCA_018584345.1 Thuja plicata | reverse complement strand
TATCGGCCGCCATAGCTGATTCCCTTCTCTCTTCTGTCTGTTTCATTCTGTTTGTAATAGCTATGCATGCAGGTGTTCTTGGGTAGATTGATATTCATCAATCTCAACATGGTATCAGAGCTCTCCTACATCCAGCTGTTCGTTCTCTGTTGAAGCAGCGAGGGTTTGAAGCTTTCAGGGGATTTTTCTGGCTCCTTTTCAGTGGTTCTGGGGGGTCTCTATTTTTGGAGGCATTTTGGGCCCAAACCGACACCACCATTGCGTCCAGAAGGCCCAAAAACCCCAGAAACCATATAAGGTTCGTCCGATTTGGACACCGGGGCCTCTGGAGAATTTTTTTCGGTCTCCCAGGGCCGTACGGGCACGGAAATTGAGAAAAAAATAAAAAACCCTATTTTTTTTATGTTTTTTGGTCTTTTAAAACCGTGCACAATTCTATTCAAATGGCGCCATCGCCAGGCCGCCACCGCGCCACCGGCGCTCGGCCCGGCCGGCAGCGCTGCTGTGTCTTTTGCGGCCCGCGCCGCCTGTTTCTCTGGCCCTCCCGGTGGCTCCTCCCGGCGGCCACCCCTGTGCTCTGCCGCCTTTAGACCCCGCCACCCAGCGGCCGCTGCCATCCGCGCCGCTTTCATCCCTGCGGCCCCGCCGCTCACCGGAACACTCCGCCCCGCAGTGTCTGCGCGCTCCGCCAGCGGTGTTTCCTCTCCGTGCCCAGTGGTTCTCCGCTCCGCCACCGCTCCTAGTGGTGGCACCTTCTGCCAGCCCCTAGGGGGCTTATTTCCTCTGCCCGCCGGTCCTATGGTAACCAGGGGCTTATTGTTTTAGCCCCTGGGGCTCTTTTGTAAGCCCTTTAGGGCATTTTGGGCCTTTATCGCCTTTTACTCTCTATAGGGAGCATACGGGGGTATTTTTCTGACTTCTATATACCGTCGGAAAGCTCTTTCCGAGAAATTTCCAATGGTAGAGGTTAGAGGTTTTGGTTCCACCATTTCGATAGCTTTTTTTTCTGTTGAAGTCCGATGTCCTGTTTTGCCTTCCGGGAGTCATATTTGACTCATCCGGACTCCTTTTTCGGCAAATGAGATATCGTCAGAAAGCTGATTCTGTGTACTTTTCAGTGGCAGAGGTATTTCTTCCAGATTCTTCTCCAAGTTTTTACTCCCCTGAGTTATGCATTTTATGCCCTCTGGTGGTGTGCTTGGTTCTATAGGTCCGGGGATCTCTTCTTCTGGTTTCTTAGTGCACTCTTCTTTCTGACTTCTGAGCTTGCATGCTCTTTCTGATATATTTTTATTCTGTAAACACACTGAGATAAAGTTCCCTCTTCTGCTTATTTTTGATCTTGCACACCTGGTTCAGTTTTTGGTACCCGCACTGTGTTATAAAGTGCCATGGGGGGATTCTGATGCATTTGCCACTATAGGCGCATCTACTCTTGTCAAGTGAGCGTACCTTCCACGACATTAGCCCATGTAGAATGTGTTGATGACATCGCCCTTTATCCTATGTTTGTACCTCTGTTGCACTTGGTGTTCCTGGTCCTTCTTCTGCAGTTGTTTTGGTACTGCATTTCAGTGTTCCTGTCACCTCTCCCAGTTCAGCATTATGGGGGGGTTCACCTGTTGGTTCTATTACTTCCTTGGTTAGGTTGAGTGCTCTACCTATTCAGTTCTTGTTCCTATGTACTAGGCGGATGCAGTGGCTAGGCACCTATGCATTTCGGTGAGATGGATCATCTACTATATAGACACTCATTCATTCCTACTTTTGGAGGTCACCTCTTCGATTGATCAGCTCTTCAGACACTTGTCTTCTCTACCTAATCATGCACTTCAATGGGGGTTCCAGCAGTATCTTCTGACAGAGTTTTCAGACATGCTTCAGAGATGCTTCTTGCTCTATTCTTTTCCCTTTATGTTTTGGGTACCTGATCAGGCCTAGTTGTCGGGAACCATCTTTCCTGATTTCTGCAGTAGTTTCCTAGGTTTGGCTTCTCCCTAAGCTTATCTTAAGGGGGGGTGTTAGAGTAATAGTCTATCGGGGTTACTAATTTATCATTATGATCTAATTAGTAACTTCCCTATTCACTCTAGTTTACTTAAGCTAACCTTAGGTAGTTTCTATTTCTGTTAGTTTCCCTTTTTAGGGTTTTGGCATCCTTTATAAGGATTGTCCGATTTGTAATTCTTAAGGAGATTACTTTGTAAATCATTTAGTTAATAGAAGCTCATTTCTATTTCAATGAATTTGCAGTCTCTGGCCTATCGGCCGCCATAGCTGATTCCCTTCTCTCTTCTGTCTGTTTCATTCTGTTTGTAATAGCTATGCATGCAGGTGTTCTTGGGTAGATTGATATTCATCAATCTCAACACAGATAACACTTTACAACACATCAATTTGGTTACGGGGAAACCAAATGGTAAAAACCCCGGTGGGAATTAGTACCCACAAAGAACTATACTGTTTATAGTGATCCATGTTAAAAGATCTTCCAACCCTGTTAGGAGTTGTACATTACAATGCAGTAGTATAGTGACCTAGTTAAGGGTCAGACCCTGTTGGGAGTCTTTTACAATAACCCTATTAGGGGTGGAGGACTCACTATCCAAGGACTCACTGTCCAAGTGGTGAAGGCTACAAGCTTCTTGTTATTTGATACACACTGTATCAACAAGATGAACTGTTGATTGTGAGACTGCTTGTCTGATCAGTTCCTTTTATGTGCCGATGATTTAACCTCTTGTAAAGAAATATAAAAATCTAATTTTTATTTTGAATGCTTCAACATAAATATCTATATTATCAACATATGATAAATATAGCTCTGTTGCATCAACACTTTGCTCTGCTTGTCAATCTCTGGCTTTCGCAAATCTTCTTATCACAAGTGACCTTCTATAAGTACATACACCAAGTATGAGATCATGGGACCTGTAGGACAACTCTCCTTAACATCCTTGTTGGCTCTACTAAGCGTGCAAGAATAATTACAACCGCGCAAGTCAATGCTGAACAGACACGTCGCTTCACAAGTCGGCTTTACCAAATTAATCATAACTCTGTAATCTTCTTGAAATATGTTTGGCACATTTAGATTAATATCAACAACTCATAACTCATCATGAATATACACACACATATATAGAAGATATGCGCAACTCAATCAACATGTTACATACGTCAGCCTTAAACCATTATTCCTCCAGAACTGTAACCATCAATAACAGAATTACATATCTTTACTGAAACTTCATATCTGATCTGCGTGTATGAACATAGCATAGTAAACATGTCAAAAAAATGTATCTATCCATGCTGGTCTTCATGCCATCATATTGATAAGTACACACAAAAGTACTACTGTGTATTATATGTTGTCATCAATGACAAACATACAATAAATCAACTGCTCAGAATCAAATCTCCAACACAATTTACCTAAGCCCACAGCCTATTAAGGAAGCTCTGAAATATAAAGTTTCAGCTGAGTATAATCATTGTTCTTGATAGATTCACGGTTATCAGCATTAAACTCATAGGAGTCAATAAAGCATTTTTGGATCATGAATTAGAGGAGTAAAGGAAAGCATGGTAAACATTTTCTTCACAAAGTGTATACTCATCCATGAAGGGTCATGGTTTAAGTTTTTTTAAATGCTCTGTGAGCTTCAATAAAGGTATAAATAAAAGCTAGAGAAAATAAAGAAAACCATAAATGTTTAAAGTTTATTCTTTCTTCAAGAGTAACATATTCACAAAGAGAGGAGCATATCTTCTATATAAAAATACAGTGATAGTTCACAGCCAAGTAGAGGATATACATCTTAGTCTATAAAATGGAACCCAGAAGTAGTGTTTTTCTTTAAAAAACCCAAAACAAAAAAGAATTAAAAGCCAAGCAGAGATATAGAGTTTTGTGGAATCCAAGAGTCCACAAAAATACAAATCATTTATATACTTTCCATACCTTTTGTCTCCAGCAAGAGAGCGGAAAAACAACAGAGATATCCAAAGGAGTGGCGACATTCTCATATAAATGCAAGGAGTGACGCCCAGTAAAGTATCAATGTTTTTTCAAACCCTCTCCTTGTTTTCAAAAAAAGCAGAAGTGGCGGCCATCATTAGCACAAAAAGACAGTAAGAAGCACATGTCACTTCCCAACAATGCAAATGGAGGCCAAAGAGCAGAAAGCTCTTCCATAAAAACAACAGAAACATATTTTTGTTCAAACCCTCGGCTGCAGTAGAGCAGCATTTCACAATAGACAAATGTAACAAATAAAAGTCATTAGGGTTTATTACCCTATGTAATATGTAGGATACTAAAGACTTTAGTGGTGATTGCATATGGTTTGAAATCCGCATGATGGAGATTGAAGTTGTTGTCGTGTTTAGCTTAGGGTTTAGCCTAGCTTCCCTAAGGATAGAAAATGAATTCGAAGCCTTAGGGACTTTAGATATAGAATGATATTTCCATAGGTTTTAATTTATGGATTAATTAATATCATTTGTTAATGATATTCATTAATTTATAAATTTTAAAAGCTATGGAAATGTTTATTTTGTTTAAACATGTTTTGAAATAGAATTTAATATATTATCTAAAAAACAATCTAAATTAGAATAAATTGAATATATAATTTAATGAATATCATTTTTATTAAAGATTCTCATTAAGTTACATATTTTGTAATTTTAATTTAGATCAGGTTTTAGATAAAATACTAAATTTTAATAAAACAAAATGATTAACTCATCTACTTATTAGTAATCGATGTATTTTAATGCATCTATTATTTTAAATGAATAGCTAATCTATTCCATTTAAAAATATTAAATATATTAAAATATATTGACTAATAATAAGTAAATGAGTTGAGAGCTTTATTTTATTTATCTATTTTTAATTGGTTATATCCTATTATATCTAATTTTAAAACAAAAAGCTTAAACTATTTGTTTTAAGATTAAAATATATTAAAATACAATCAATCAAAAATAGATAAATAAATTTTCTTGGTGATGGTTTTTCTTTCGTTTATTCGTTAAGTATTAATTAATTATATTTTAATATATTCAATTTAAAAATAAATAGGTTTACTATTCATTTTAAAATTAAATATATTGAGATATAATCAATTACTAATTAATAAATAAATATAAGTCTAGTTATTTACTTATTAATTATTACTTGATATCACCTTAAAATATCAAATTTATAAAACAAGTTACTTATTGTTCATTTTATAAATTAAATACACTAAGGTAATATTAATTAATAATTAATAAATAGATAAGTAATTGGTCTTAGGGAGGAATTTTTCTTTGATTGCACCAACTTGTTGATGATAATAATTATTTCTCACAATTATAAGGCAATAATTTTTAATTATTCTAAGTGCAATTAGGGTGGTCTTTTCTTGGAGTTCCTTTAGGTGATGTCATGCTTATCTTGAGTTGACCAGTAGTTGACTATCTATCCCATGCCCATTTCTAAGAGAGCGGTTCTGTTCTTGCTCAGTTCTGTTGTTGTTAAGGCATGTTTAGAGCATTTTGAGGCTTGTTTGGAGTGGTTTTGGAGCTTTATCAGTTGTCATCAGTTGGAGAGACTTTTCCAGTAGTTTGATCATAGTTTACTATAGTTATGGCCCTGATTTGGTGGGATTTATCTTCACATCCCACCCCCTACAGTTTTGCATGATTTTGGGAGATGAGGAGCAGTTTTGAGGCAGTTTTGGAGTTGATTCTTAGTGGCACTTGGCTTGGGGGATCTTTTTCAACATTTATACTTTAGTTTCCATCAGTTTTACTCCTATTTTTGTGGGGTTTTCTCATGCATCTGACCCTTTCAGGTCAAATTCCTATATCATTGCATTTTGACCTCATTTAGGAGGACCTTCTTTTCTTCACATGTTCTTTCACATTCTAGACTTGTGTATGTATTATAAGGGCAATATTGATATATTGATACATCGGTTCCTTCTAATTGGTTTCCAGTGCAATATTGTGGATTTTCTTGCTTTTAGGTTATGTTATCCTTCTTTTAAGCTATATCCCTTGCTGCATATTGAAATATTGATACTTGTTATTACAGGTCTTTTCTTGTGAGTCCTAGTTCTTTTCTAAAAATTGGTGAAACCTAGTTTCCCTTTCAAAGCTAAGTATTTTAGATCCTTGCATAGAATCATTGTTGTAGTTTCACATTTGTCTGAGCATTGAGAGCCATTGGTATTTTTGTGATTCATGTTGATTCATTGAAAGTTACAAACAAATTGTTTTTGTGTATCACCTCCTTTAGACTTTTTGCTAGGTATTAATATTATCCTTCTACCTCTTTACCACATACATATTTAGTTTCAGGTGATATTTCCAAATCTAATAGGAACCGGCCTAAAATCTAGAGATTCATTCTCTTCTCCAGCAACGAGAACCTTTCCATGTTTCAACAGGATAGCTAGATTTTATTATCAAAGCTAAAGGCGTGATCCTGATTGACAATAGTAACAATAGGTGTTTTAGATGGTGTTACCTATGTAGATGAGGAATTAACCCATTTAATCATGATTTGGGCTTGGCTTTGAGTTACTGCATTCAAATGTGTCGACTTGGCTTTGACACCTTTGATAGTGATCACATTGACTGATTCACTTTTTATGTCCAACATATTGATCATATTATCATTATGAGAATAGACGTAATTGACTTAATTTCCCTTTCTCTTAGAGGCTTCTCCTTTTTCATAGTTGGGAAATGGTTTATTATATTATGTGTGATCTTTATTAGAGGTATTTCCTTCCTTTGATCTTGCCTCACTCAATGAGATCTTGTATAACATGTTTGAGCTTAACACAGTCATTAGTCTTGTGTCCTTTATTCTTATGGAAGTCACAATAGGAATTATCATTCGACCACCTTGGTTTTACTTCTGGTTCCCATGGTTTTGACTCTGGTATAGTAATGATTTTTTTATCTAAGAGATTCTTCAAAACCATCTCAAAAGATTCTCCTAATGGAGTAAATGTTCTTTGTGGTCTAGATGTTCATGGTTTACTCTTGTTGGAATCAATGTTTGCTCTTGGTATTGTGGTTGTTACCTTATCTTTCTCTCTCTTGTAGGCTATTTGTGAGATTAAACATAGCTGGTTTAGCATTTTCATTTGAGGCTACAACCACTCCATCATTAACAACATTCTTGTTCTTATTCCACCAATTAGGTTTTTTGTTATAGTTGATAGATTTATTGTCACTTTGGAGTGTGATATCTCCTTTCTTAACCATAACGTCTTTAGCATGAATAGCATTCTTGATCATTCTATCAAAACTAGGAGAATATTGCATTTGTAGAGCATAGTTCATTTCAGGTACTAATTTATTAACAAAGATTTCCATCTTTTTAGATTCATGTATTGTTTTTGAGTATCTTGAAAATATTCTCCTCCACTGTTGCAAAAAGTGTGTGAAGGATTCACCCATTCATTATTTTTTGTTGTAAAGATCCATCATGGTAACATTGTGTTGGATGTTGTAGTAGTAATGTTGGACAAATCTTTGAATCAACTCCTCAAACATCTACACACTTGGTGTTAGTTTGGAGAACCATTCCATATCATTTCCACCTAGACTCTCTGTAAATAGCCTCATCAACTAGGCTGGTTTGTGAATGTATTCTATGCTTAGGGAACAAAATTCTCTAACATGGTCATGTGGATCAATTTCTCCCATGTATTTTTCATATTTGGGTCATGCCATGTTAGGTGGGAATAGAACCATGTTTATACTCTTGTCAAAAGGAAACAAACATATGTGTTCCAAAGAGTATTTCTTCATTGGTTTGGACTTCTCTTGCTTGAGTGTTGCAAGTTCCGTTTGCATTTGACATAGTTTCTTTGAGAGTATGGAAATAGGTGTTTGTACTTCTTTTCCTTCAATCTCTCAACATGATAGTCTTTAGGGAGTTTGACTCCAAGAGAAGCTAAGTGTAGGAAGTATTTTTCTTTGTCTTCTCCAATGATTTTCTCCAAGGTTCTTTGAAACTTCCTACTTTTTTGAGTTTGTTATATTATTCTTCTGATACATCTTCATCGTTGTCCAAATCAAACAAAGGATGACCATGATTTCTCTCTTTTTGACTTTCCCTTTTGTCATGGTCTTGGCTATATTTTTTAAAGGAAGCACTCCATTCATGATGAGGTGCATCAATTTTGGGTGAGTCTTGATCAAAGAGGGGGTTTCAAGATGTCTCTCCTTGTTGAAACTTAATTAATCTTGGAGGTCTCTATGAACCGTAAAAAATGTATTATTTACATCTTGTGTTAACCATGAAATATGGGTCTCAACTTTTTCAAAAGTGTTCCAATTGTGTCAAGAGGATTTCCAAATTGTCCAAATAATGTGTCCAATTTGTGAAAAGTATGTGTGATTGTTTGAAGTGATTGATTCCAGTGTCAGAGGGTTAGAATTCCCTAATAGTGAGCTGACAACCAAGAAGATTTGTTGAATAAAGTGACAACATGATTTGGGATCAATTGTGACAATCCTAAATGGCATGCAAGGTAGGCTTCCAATTAAACTTTGAAACAATGATAGGCGGACTAGAAAGATCAACAGGACCAGACTGAAGAGAAAAAAATGGTATCTAAAACTACAAAGTTTCTAAGTGTGACACGTGTGCAAGTACCCTCTATCCTAGATGTGACTCACCAGATGTGAACCTAGACTTTCCATATGTGATCTTGTGCTTCTTAAATGTGAGCTTATTTACCATATACAAGCCAGGACTAACCAAATGCAAGCTTGCTTACCAGATGTGATCCTATTTCCTAAATGTGAGCCAGGACTAACCAAATGCAAGCCTCTAATGGGGTTTCCTAGTTTTTTCCACTTTGTCTCAAAGTACGTGAAAATTTGTTTGACTCTAGAGTCTGTATGAGGATTTCTAGAGTGTTTCTGAATAGCATAGATGCTATAATTGTCAAAATGTTGTTTTTTGGGGGGATTTATCTTTTCATTGCAATTTTGGCACATCAAGAAAGTTTGTTAAGGGACCAAACACACACCTATCCCCTAAATTTTAGGTATAGAAAGAAAATCTTTGCTTGTAGACTCAGGTACACACTCACATGCTAATCAGAATATAGCCATCACCAAGCATGCAATGGCTCCAATCATGATGTCGTATTATTTGACTCCAAACACAAGTGAGGGCACAAAATGATGAGTATCTTGGGGCAATTACTATTTGTCTTGCAGAAAGATTATCACCTTTTGGAGATGAATCAAGTGGTTTCAACTACAAAATGTCTTTTATGTTTGGGCATCCATTTGCAACCGTCTCCCATAAAATTGCACAAGGAAAAATTATGGCGTATAGCCCTATGAGAACTTAGATGTGTGTAGTCTCGAAAGAAAGATTCAAGCAGCTCTTCTCTACACACATCTAAGAATGTCCAAGGAATGATAGTCAAAATTCCAAGGACAAAATGTATTATGTCTTCCTAGGCTTTTGCCTTCAAGGAAGCATTTTGATTATAGTGAGATGGAAGGGCTGGCGTTCACCTATCCTCACTTGGGTCATTCCCAAGAAATTTCTTCCTTAATCTGTTGCCCCTCTAATGTTTTGAAAGCAATAAAGAGAATTGGTGGCTTAGGAGTCTAGATTTATGATTCTTCATAAAGAAGAAGAGCATAGTCTCCTATCCATGCCTTTTTTCTCCTATCAAACACATCATGTAGGTTCTTTCCCTTGAATTATCAAACACAAAACCTAGTCCCCCATATTGAGTTTTTGATTTTCCAACTTCGAAAAAGAGCATAATCCTCTAGTTGGACTAAGAATTAAGTTCGTATTTAAATAATTTTTAAAGAATTTGACAAAAATTACTCTTGAGAAATTTAAAGTCAATTTCCTCCAAATTCTATTCAAATCCTAACTTGATGTTTGAGGTTCTAATTTTCCATGAAGGTAAAAAGCATATTTCTCTAATCAAGTTATGAAATGGTAGAAAGTGTGTTAAATTCCTAGAAATTGCAATAAAGTTTGGTTGATCGCATGAGGAAACCTACAAAACAAATTTTTATTAGTTTTTACTCCATCTTCTTGACCAAAGAATTCTTTAACAACATCCTGCAATAACTCATTAGGCTATTTAAATGATCAATTTCATCCAAAAATATACACAGTTAGCTGATTAGTCATCAAATTTTCAAAACATGCTAGAAGACTAACCAAATGCGATTATATTTCTCAGTTGTGATGCAATAATTACCAAATTCAATTAAGGATCATAAAAGTTAGCCTTTGCACTAAATGCAATATGAGATTTAGGCTTTACCAAAAGCGATTCAAGATTTGCAGGATGCAACACAGGAAATTTAGGATGCGAGCTTATTTCCCGAATGTGATATTTTTCTACTAAAGGTGATCCTTTTCTCCTAAATGTGAATCTACATTAAAAAATAGAAAACAAAATAAGGTGAATAAATGGCTCAAAATGGTGAGAAATTTGGGGCTCTGTCCCATGGTGGGCACCAAAAATATGTGTCTGAATATTGTATATGCAAGCTACAACACTGCACTTCAATATGTGATTATATTAATGGTTAGAACTATGTAAATTGAAGGAAAGCATAAGGAAACATCAAAATTGACATATTGCTTCCTATCTAAGAATAGTGTGATTTAATCTATAATTACCCTCAGATTATGCATAAATCAGTGAAATATTCAGTCCTAGAATGGAAGATTCAATGATAAAATGAAGTTAATTGTCATGCAAAGGTTCATTTTAAAGCACAAATGAAGATTATACAATTATCTATGTGAGATTATGAACTAAAATAGATAGCATAAGAGTTCATTTAGAATTTTAGAAATTAGAGCAGTGTAAGAGTGTGATTGAAATTCTAAAATTGGGGGCCAGTTGAGCTCAAAATTCAATCCTTTTATAGAAGAATTTGCAGTATGAGTGGTTGACATTGATTTGTGAGGAGAGGTGAGGATTGAATCTTTGGTGATCCATGTGAGTGAACTCTCATTGGTTCAGGGATTGAATTTCCATGTGCAAGTGATGAGTTGTAATTAGAGACTTTATTTAATTCCTTTTAATTAATTACTTTAGCCAAGGATTTAATTGGGTTGATTTGATTTAAATAGTCCAATGTAATTAATATGAGTTAGTGATGAAATCACTTTGATTTTAGGAGATTAAATTGATTTTGATGAATTATGCCAATAATTGAATAGTTGGATTGACATAATTAGGGGTATGATCACATTTAGGGAAAATAGGGTCTCTAGTTAGAGTATACCAAATTAGGGTGGTTATAGTCCCAAAAAAACATATCTTCATTTTTTTCTTCCTCTCGACCCGAGAAAGATGGCATTTATTTCATCCTCTCATCTCAAGCCTCAGGATGCATCTCCTGGGAAAATGCCTCCTCCAAATGATTTTTAGAAAACCCCATGGCTTGTGCAAGGGATATTTCCTTTGCTTCCAAAAAATAAGGGAGTTCTAATAAGGGAAAACTTAGGTCCTTAAACTCTAAATATTTGAGCTCTTCTAGGGTTCTTTCACTATCTTCATCGTATGGTTTTGACCCCATTTTATAGATGATCTACTAACTCTGGTTGAGCTAAAAAATAAGCTTATCCCCAAGATACATAGAGGCTTGGGTTTTCCCTCTTTCCTATCTCAAGCACAATGTCAGTTCCCAAAATCATAGATTGAAAAACCCTAAGAATGTTCCCTCTTCTCTGATTGGATTACTCAATTATTTTGGCCAATGAACAAGAACCTTTCCAAGGAAAGGTTCTCCTCATCTTCAGGCTTTGCAAGACCTAGGTGGGTGTACCTTTTAACTTGAGTATATTTATGATTATATTCTAGTTCTCAACCTTAGATTCAGTTAGTATGGTACATATACTTAAAATGAAATTTTGAATCCTTATTTCTCCTACTTGTTTCTACACACCCCTAATTATAGAATTTAAACTAAACTATCTTCAATTATTAAGATCAGTGCCTTATCCTGGGGCCACAAAATCACAAATATTCAATTTCCTGCTTAAAATTCTAATTACTTGGCATAAGTATGTCTATACCTTATATAAACATGCATAAAAGTTTCTTTGATAAATTCTAAATATCCTTGATATCCTAACTTATACAAATAATAAAAAAATGAATTGGAGACAACCACACAGTATTTAATCAATCACCACAAATAATTAATTGAAAGTAGAAACTTTGAATCTTCTATTACATTTAAACCACTGAGAGAAAGTACAAAATTTGGTATCAAGCCTTCCAATGTATCTACTATATTTCTTCTATCTATATGTCTACACTCTCTAACTTCATTAATATATTCCATTTCTTTCTTCTCTACACAGTCTCTTTAAATGTTAGATATTCTTGATAACAGAGTGAATATGATCCTTTGAATCACATATCCTCTTTGTTTTAGACTCCAATCAATATTTGTCTCTCAAATAAAATTACAATTTTTATAAGGTATTGGAACCGATTGAAAAACCTACAAATTTCATAACATGGGGCAAGAATATCCCAAGACTTATGTGAACTAGCGATATATAGTTTCATTGAATCATAGAATGTCTTTTTTAGTCTTTACTTCACTCCAGCAATTTGGCGACGTATCATCATTTCACAAATGTATGACATCCTTTGTATATTGGGTTTTGCGAAACAACTCCTTAATTCCTGTTATATTTAGTGTTCTGCGAGGTGGCAGAATTTGTGGGACCCACTTTACATCCATTCATGTGTCATAGTTGCATATTTACAATACCATATATTTATTAAGATGTGAATCATTCCTCATGGCAGGTGGGGGCGTATAATTTCTCCATCACTATTTCATGTTTCTTTCATTCTTGTAACACTTGGTACCCTATGAAATAGCAATGAAATTATCCCTTTTCACTATTTCTCAATAAAAATTCTTTCATTAGTAACATAGTTTTGCAAAAGATTGACAAATATCTATTTCACATATCTTTAGTTTCAAATAGAATACATGTTTTGTGAAATATTGATGCCTTCTCTATTTAACATTTTTGTGAATTTAATGAAATGGTAATCCTGTGAACTACAAAATGAATGAACATCAAAGGTTTCATTAAGGGTATTGAATTTTATGAGTTATGAATAATTCATATAGATTTAATTTAGAGTTTCACGGATAGAAAATACATTCAATTTTCCCAATCAGAGTATACAGGGTATAAAATATATTAAATTAAAATGGATTGATGGATAGTAGTGGGAAAAAACATTTAAAAATCAAAAGGAATTTTATGGATGTCTCAACAGTGGCTCTGGTTGGGGATGAATGACTAACTTAGTCATTGAAAGGATCAAATAAATCTCTAGGATGTGGACTAAAAAGGAAAAGAAAGAGAGAAAAGGAAAAAGGAAAAACCTAAACTACTGTACATGGAATTAGATTCACTTTAATAAAAGAAGTGTTTCAAGAATTTCCCATGCACTAACAATTCTTGATGTTCACCTTCCATATTTTACCAAAAATAGGAATCTTTATCACATTTATCTATGATAATGAATGGTCGTATCTATAATGCCTCAAATTTACCATATTTTCCTTTATCCCTTTTTGTAGCCCCTTTTTCCATATAGATATTTAGTTTGTTGTTGAATTTTGTCATTCTACTTTTGGGCTTCCAATCTAATTTCATCCAACTTTTATAATTTCTATATTATTTCTCTCATAAGTTAAGGTATGTCTAAATATTCTTGTAGAATGAATTTGTATATAGGCAACTTGTTATGCATGGTCATATGTGCCTGTGTTCTGAATACCAATTCAATAGGAGATGTGTCAATTGTCTTTTTCATTGTTACCTTGTCTTCCCAAATTGATTGTATTAGCTTAGAGTCTCATGTTTTTTTATTATTCTCCAACATTCTCATAATTATATTTAAAATGATTTTATTACTAGAATCAAATTTTCCATTCCCTTGAGGATGATAAGGTGAAGGATATGATGGGGTGATGTCATAGGTTTCACAAAATTCCTTGAACTCGTCAGATCTAAAACACATTCCATTATCCATGATTATCCTAGCAAGAACTCTAGAGAACGTTATGCTATGGTCCATCAGATAATGTGACTACCTTTCTAGTATCTTGTCTTGTTTGGATGGCTTCTACCCACTTGGTGAAATAGTTAGTAGCCACAAGTATCCACCTATGTCCTCTAATGGATTATCAGATATCTCACCTATAAAATAAATTCCCCACTTTTGGAATTGTGCCTCAACCTACATAGGCCTCAATGGAAATGCACCTTGTTCTTTAAGTTTTCCAATGAATTTTTGGCAAGTCTCGCACTTTTTACATATTGGTATGAGACTTTGAATACCGATGACTAGTAGTATCAAGACCTTAGTATTTTTTTTGTTGTGGTTTTAGCAGAGAAATGTCCTCCAAATATCCCTCCATGCATTTCTCTCAAATTCATCTTTTTCTTGTCCCTCATCCAAGCATAGTAATAAAATGGCATTCTTATCTTTCCAATACAAGTATCCTTTCACCAGGACATATTTGGAAGCTTGAAGTTTCAAATTTCTCTTTTGGTTTTCACTCATGTTATCAGGGCATTTTTTGTTTTGTTTAAGAAAGTATACAACATCACCAAGGGGTATGCCCAATACTATACACAATCTTATTTTCATTGTTGATTTGAACTACCTCTAAATATGACTCTGTCATTAGTTTGGCTAATCCCTTTCCTCTCACAAACTTAGCAAATTGGATATCTATATTAAATTATTTAGAATAATTTATCCACGTACATCTCCTACATGTCACTTTTGTCTGTCTGAAGATGTCTTTTATAGTTGCACTTGGGACATATGCAATTACTTATGCTCCTACCAGATATGGCCAATGTTTTTTACTTATTTGACCAGAGCATAGGATTTTTTTTCTTTGATGTCATATTTTAATTGAGCGGTTTGTAAGGATTTAATGAATAATTATATAATCTACTCATAACCTTCTTCATTTGTTTGCAACATAATTGCAACAATTGTATGATAACATGCAAAAGAGAAGATCTGTAATGGCTTAGTAAAATTAGGAGATTTTAATACTATTTCCTTTGTAATGACCTTTGTAATGGCTATGAATACATCAAGTTCTTCTCCTATCCAATCAAACTTAGCTCCCTTCTTCAACATTTTAGATATGGGCTTCAATATTTTAACAAATTGTGATACAAACCTTCTAACAAAATTAATTTGTCCTAAAAATGATTGAATTGCTTTTACTATCTTGGGGATAGGAATTTTGTCAATAGTTGTTACACTCTTAGGGTAAATTATTACACCTTCCTTGGATATTATATGTCCCAATAGTTTTCTTATGTGACTACAAAGTGACATTTTTTAGGATTCAATGAGATCCCATACTCAAGAGCCTTCAAGATTATCTTCTTCAAATAATTATAGTGATCTTCTTCCTATTTGGAATAAGAAGTGAGATCATCTTGATATACTGCCATGATCACATCTATTAGTTCATAAAATGCTACATCAATGGCTCATTGAATTGTGGCTCTAGCATTGATCAGCCCAAAAGAAATCCTCACATTAACATACATCCCCCAAGGTATGGTAAACTTTGTCTTGTATTGTTCTGACTCCTTCAAATCAACCTGGTTATAGATAGAGAATCCATCCATCATGTATAATATTTCACAACCAATAACCTTTTTCAATAATGTATCCATATTTGGCAATGCATAGTTATCCTTGAGAGATTATATATATAAATTTTTGAAACCAGCACATAGTCTTATGTCCCTATTCTTCTTACATACATGTACTAGATTTGAAACCCAGGTGGAATATCTTATGGGTTAATTATCCCTCCATCTCTTAACTTCATGATCTCTTCCTTCATTTTAGGTGCCAAAGTTGGGTTTATGGGCCTTTATTTTTACTTGAAGGGCTTAGCATCAATTTTGAGAGTAATTTCATATTGGAAAAAATCCTCTATATAAGCTTTAAGGTTGTCATATGACTAGGAAAATACATGTCTATATTTTCTTAGTAGTGATATTAACTCCTATCTTATCCTAGGTGAGATTTTATTTCCAATGTATACCATTTTTGGGGCATTCTATGCTCTAAGTTTTATCTCTTCCACTTCTTCCTCCTTAACTCGTGTGGTTCTTTTATTGATCCTATCATTTCCTTCAAAGGTACTGTCTAGAGCCACCAAACCCCTTGGGATCTTTTTTTTTTGAGTTGGAATATTTATTTTCCAAAAAATGTACCTTTACCATCTTCTTTCTCAACATAATCATTTAAGTCTATTTCCTCAGTTTCATAGCCATCCACACAGTGTAAAAAACTTAATAGATCATCATCATCTTCAAATAGTTTCCAATTGGATATATTGTCAAGGGTAGAAGGCATAATCTTGACCTCAACCTTAGAGACACCATTCAAGGTTATGTCATCCTTCTTGAGGGCCATGTTTTCCAAAATTTCTGCCATTATATTCTTGTTCTTGTCAACCCACTCTATTAAAAGGAATCTAACAATTCTATGGTGTCTCATACCGCATTCATATCTTACTTAAGTCTTGTATTTTTGTAAGAGGATCTTGACCTTATTTGTAAAATTATTAGATCAAAATCTCTATATACACTAAGCAATTTGATCTCATGCTTGATTGCTAAGTTCAACCCAAGTAGGAGTGCCTCATACTCTGCTATATTGTAAGTACATTTAAATGATAACATAAAAGAATATTTGAATATCTTTCCATCAATTGAAATAAATACTATTCTAGCTCCATTTTCCTCTTTGTTGCATGCCACATCAAAAAACATATTCCATACTTGATCCCAATTTTGCTGGGCATGTAAACTAATTAACTCTGTATTTTTCAGTTCTAGCTTTGTAAGTTGGACTAAAAAATTTCCTAAATCAGTATCATAGAAGCAATTCATCTGATCAAGATCTATGTCTTCAATGATATAATATGATCTTGGTTCCCTATCCACTTTAATATCCTTCCCAATTACTGGCATTGAGGCATATGAAAGACCCAATAGAGAATGTCCACCTACTAAACCTATCCATTGTCTGGATAATAACATTCCATAGTTAGGTGCTACATCCACAACAATGATATCTATTTCATAAGTGGTTTCTGGGAAAGAAACTATCTTTAATTCTACATCCTTCATGATGCCAACCACCAAGACTAATCTATTGTCCATGGCATAAAATTTCCCATATGTCGTGTCAACCCACAACCCTAGTTCCTTCATGACCTCAAAGGGAATTATGTTTATAGTTTCTCCTGAATCTGTCATGCAATTTTTAACTAGCCTATTATTTATTAAAAGTGTCATATAAAAATCATCAATTTGAGATGGGTTTTTGGTTAATGTGGTACCCAAATACACTTCTAGGACTGGTCCTCCTTCTTTATTGTTGGTTTTAGAAGTCTTATTCTTTTTAATATTATCTTCCCATTAGGGACATTAGATAAGAGTGTGATGATACTTTCCCTATACTCAGGAAACTTCATCATCTCAAGTAATGGGACAGAAACCTTCATTTGTGATAGGGCATTTGTGATATCAAATGATGGTGTAATTGAAACTTGCACAAGATTGACCAACTCAAAATTCTTAGAGATTTTATTCTTTAGAGGTTTAACAAGTTTGGTGCTATTATATCTTAGTTGAGTTGGCACAACATTAGGCTATTTATTTTTTGTATTAGTAAGCTCATTCTATTTGTGGTTTTGTTCTTTTACAAAGATCTCTGCAAGCATGCCTTGATCCGAGTTTACCACCCTATTTTTGAGGCTATAGTTACTTCTAGCCTGATCCACTATTACAATAGTAAGATCCCTCATTTCCTCCTCTATAGGCCTCCTTAATTAAGGTACATCATATCATATTTATATTCATCTTCTGAAGAATCATAAGCATCATCAGTACCAAAAGGCGTAACTAATAATGTATTGATTGTTGATAAGAATTATACTTATTGTATTTTGATTTCTCTTCTGGCATGTTTTTGGATACAACATATTGTAATGGATATTGGGGTAGGTTGAATGCTAAAAATCATGGATTTTTATCGCCCATATAGTTTCCTTGTTTGTTTAGAGGATCTGGTGGATCTCTGCTTAAGTTTTGATTTCACACTTCTATTTTCCCATCGTCCAACTAGTATTGTAGGGCATGTCTTGAAGTCTAAAACTTTAATTTATATGGTATGGTAGTCTCTCAATCATGTCCACCTTCTGTGACATATATTTCAAGGAATTTATGAATTTTCCATTTTATCTTCTTCCTTATTTTGCTTTTGTGTCTTGGGGTTATGTATTCCATCATCATCCCTCCTTCCAACTTTTCCAGTAGCTTTCCTATTGTTTTTTATTGTCATTTCTACTTTGCATGCATCTTGTAATGTGGTTGGGTTCCTTTATCTAATCTCATATTTTTTGTTACTTTCAAAAGCATCCACATAGAATACTAAACAAACTTGGTCAACTGGTTTCATACATTTGGGAACTCTATTTAGCAAATTGTCAAATATTTTATTAAATTATACTATTGATTCATTATACCCCTTTTTTACACTTGCCAATTTATGCAAGGAAAATTTGGGGTCATTATGATCTCCATATTCCTCAAAGAAAATTCTCTTGAACTATGTCCATCTTCTAATTGATTCATTGGACAAACCCTTGTACCATTCCCTTGCATCATAGATCAAAGACTATATAAATAGTTTCATGTACACATCCTCATGTCTCACATCAAAATGATCCATTGTATTCTCAAAAGACCTCACATGGTTTTCTCTTGTCTCAACATTGTTTCCACTTAAATTTCGTATAGAATTTATCAGTTCATTTATGATCTTATTAGGATGCCCTATTATTCCTATGAAATCTAGTTGTCTATGCCTATTTACATTCATGGGACCTCTTGAAAATGCATTTTACCTTTGATATTGATGTCCTTGGATGACATGTTGATGTTGATCTTGGTTTATTCTATTGTATTGAAAGTTAAGAGGGGGCATTTGTGAATTATATGGGTGATAATGGGTATAATGGAGTGGTTGACCAAGGTGATCATAGTGATATGGTCTAAAATGACATCATTGTTATACATGATGTCATGAGTGATGATGAGGATTATGTTGGTATTGTAAATACCCTTGTTTCATATAATTGTATAGGAGGTTGTAATGGGATCTATTGCAATTATAGTTATTCTCATTTATTATTCCCCTAGGTGGAGGCATATTGTTTCTAGGTGGGGGAGGAACTTTAGCTATTCTTCTTGGTATCTCTATATGGTTATCCCTTTCCTTGCTAGATCCTTGATAATTACAGTCTTAATACTGTTGATGATCAAGTATGGAATTATTTACTATTTCATCATCTAGAAAACATAACTTGGAAATGAGGTCGAATGCTTTCTTTTTCAACGCTACATTTTTCTCAACCAGATTTGACTTATTCACTATATCATATAAAATTTGCAACTGGTTATGTATTTTTTGGTTAATATTTTCTCTTTGTTCATTGTGATTAGGTACACTTGTGTGTACATATTTAGAGCTTTCTCTTGATTTTCTCGAAGAATAAAATCCAAGGGGTACATTCAAGGTTCTTTTCCTACTTGTACTGTATTGAGATTCCTCCAACTCATTTTTGCTCATCCTCTTAGTGTATGCCTTATTTACATGGGTCAGACTCATCTCTTCTTTTGCTTCCTTTTGACTATTTAACTCTCAGCTTACTAGAAAACCATTGTCATTAGTATAGTACTCACATTTCCCATCTTGTGGAAATCTTCTCTCGAATCTCATTTGACTATTTTTGGGACTACAATCCTTTGTCTTTCCTCTATCTTATTTTGTTTCTCTTTTGACTTAACTCTAAATGCTCAATAGGGTGTCCTTTTTTCAAGGATATCCTACCAAACATACAAGGTTGAGATTTGGAAAAATATAAACTTAGATGTCTTTGATTATTTCTTTTGGCTTCACAAGTTATCTTGATTTTATTCATACACTTTAATGCTATTACTTTATGTCAGATTCACCACCACTTTGTAAGAGGAAAGATTATACTATCTTCTAGGTTCCTTTCCACTAGAAGAGTATTTTCCCTAATCTTCTATATTTCCCCAATGGATTTTCCAATCTGTTGGTTGTGTGACTTGGATGGGGCTATCTCAACTGGTCTAATCTAATAACACCAAAAGATTTTGAATGATATTCTTTATGTTCAACTCCCCAGCAGAGTTGCCAATTTATTGGTTCCTGAAACCATAGATTGCAAAACCCTAAGAATGTTCCCACTTCTATGATTGGATCAAGAAATTATTTTGTCCAACAAAAAAAGAACCTTTCCAAGGAAAGAGTCTCCTACTCTTCGGGCTCTGCAAGACCTAGGTGGGTGTACCTTTTAACTTGAGCATATTTATGATTATATTATGGTTCTCAACCTTAGGTTCACAGAGTATGGCACATATACTTCAAATAAAATTCTAAATCCTTATTTCTCCTACTTCTTTCTACACACTCCTAATTCTATAGTTTAAAATGAAACATAAATTCAAGAAACTATCTTCAATGATTAAGATCGGTGCCTTCTCATAGGGGTACAAATTCACAAATATTTAATTTCCTACTTATAATTCTAATTACTTGGCATAAGCATGTCTATACCTTGTATGAACATGCATAAACTTAAACACTATTGAGTTCTTATTAATCCATCCATCCCCTTTTAATTTTTGTAAATTAATAAAATTTATTTTAATTCTTCCTTATAGAAGCCAAATAATCAAATCACACAGAGTAGAGAAAGTTGCTTTGATAAATCAAAAATATCCTTGATATCCTAAATTGTACAAATAATAAAAAGATGAATTGGAGACAACCACATAGTATTTAGTCAATCACCATGAACAAGTAATTGAAACAAGAAACTTTGAAGCTTCTATTATATTTAAACCACTGAGAAACACTACAAAATTTTGTATCAAGCCTTCTACTATATCTATTGTATTTATTATATCTATATGTATACCTTCTCTAACTTCATTAAGATATTCCATTTCTTTCTTCTCTACACAATCTCTTCAAATTTCAGGCAATTCCTAATCAAATATTCTTCAATTAACATTTGATGTGATATAATCTTGCTAATAGAGTGAATATGAGCCTCTAAATCACATATCCTCTATGTTTTAGACTCCAATCATTAGTTTTCTTTCAAATAACCTTGTAATTTTTCTAAGATATTGAAATCAATTGAAAAAGGTGCAAATTTCATGACATGGGGGAGAATTCCCCCTTCTTCCTGTTATATATGAGATCCTTTTCCAACCAAAACATTTTCCATACGAATTCTAAAAATGATAGTCTCTCTTGTACAAACACAGGAAACAAATGGGGTCTTTGGATAAATCCATATACCCTAATTATGGTATGCTTTCCAAGGTAAAACCAGTCAACAAAACTATGTGCTCCCTTTTCTCTAGGTTATAGGTAAGTGACCTCAACACTTTATCATTGTTAATGTGATCCTTTCATATGGATGGTCCAAAGTTTTGAAATCAAAATAAAAAAATAATCTTTTAAGATATTGTAATTGCTATCACAATGCTTATCCCATACATAACACCATCATTGTACATGGAGTTTGTTTCCATTGTTATCTATCATACCTAATTTCATTGTCTGGTTGAAACCTACTCTATTTTGGAAAAAAATAAAGTAACACAAAAATGATTAATGGAAGAAATTGCACTCCTTCTTTTGTTTCCATGCCACTAACTGATTGTGAATTAACCTCTCCAATTCAGAGGCAAAATCATATTCTAAGTTCACCTCAGAGTTCTAAATTCTCACTTCCATAAACATAAAAGTTATTGGCATCTTATATTTATAATCTTCTCCTAATATTTGACACAAGGTAAAGTATGTCCTCTAGAAAAACACAAGAAAATCCTCAACTAGAAAGGGTTCCATATATGCGATGCGCATAGTCTGGTTCTTTTCTCCTATTTTTTGTATATTACCACTTCATCTTTTTTGAAGGTTTTCTTAAGCCTTCATGGTCAACATTGAACTATTCTTTATCAATTTTTGTTAGAGCATGTTTGTTTAACATAAAATAGTCAATAATGGCTGACCTAGTTACCACCAACAAGGGTTTCTCATTGGTCATCCTAACAGTTATGGTTTTAGGATTATAATGATTTGCCAAAAATTGAATTAATTTAACATCAACAAAAACATTGGGCACTACAAGATTTTTCAAGTCCAATGTCTAAGGGTTTGATGCAAGGACCTTACCATATTTATTCTTATAAAAATACCAAAATAAATCCCTCCCTCGAATAGGACTTGAAGCATCCCTACATATTTATAATCTTTTAGTGAATACAAATTTTCCCCTGAAATCCTCAAACCTAGGTAATGCATCCAATAGAAAATTTTGCATGCGCCTCCTATCAAAGTATGGCATTCTATACTTGGTTTCTAAGCTTTCTGTTATTTCCTTCTGCTTAGGCATTTTAGAAACTACTAAATTTTAGCTTAAAGTGTAATGGAGTACTTACTTGTGACCTTCGCTTGCAAAATTTAGAATATCTTTGTTGTAGAGCTCACCTTCACCACTTCTCCAACATAGAATGAAGAATTTAGATAAAATCTCACATTTTAATTCTAGCCTCCAAGCATCTTTTCTCATTTAATTCATGCATGTGAATTCATAACTCCGCCAACTTTTCAAAATTTGAGCTCAAATGGCTATCATCATTTCACTTTATTTCTTTATCCAATTGGTAGTGATATGTTTTGAGTTATTTTTCATAATAGAGAAATAGCAATGAGTTCTATTCCACAGTAGTCAGTTTCTTCATGTCCTGAGCCTTATGCGAACTAGTGATATATAGGTTTGCTGAATCGTAGAAAATAGTGAATTACAGAAAATACATCATTTTTATTGATTCAAACTTACAATATCTTCTTCACCCCAACTGTTGCTCCTTTTCTTGGTATTTTATATCATAAATAGGCCTCTTACTGACCCAAAAGACTGACCAACTATGTTTAAAACTTCCCACAAACCTACTAAGAACCTTTATAACTAACTGTCCCCATATTTTGACCATTACAAAAGAGATAAAGTGTTGTCAAGTTGACAACTAAGTTGTCAAAATGACAAATACATGTCTAATTACTTTAAACACTTGAAAATGGTTATTAAAAGACTTTAAAACCATAACTCAAACCCTATTATACCCCTTAGATCATTATCCCTCAATGGGTCTTATTTTTCCTACATGGCATTATTACATCTTTTTGGCACTTCAGTGCATTTCACAACATTTTGGTGACTTTAATAGCCAAATTATATTTTTTAGGACCTTATGGGTCATATTACATTGAAAATTGACCATGGATGGTCTTATTGGTCTTATCCTCTCCTTGGATCTCCATCAGGGCTTCATGGTGGCCCTTAGGCTCTAAGTTCTTCTGCACTACATAGAGTCCTTTCTTAGGAATTAAAATCTTTGCAAATCTACCATTATTTCTTAATGAGTTGAACCAGAGTTTAATATCCCTCCTAATAATGACTAACCATCCTATAATACAATGAATACCATTGGGTTTTATAACAACAACCCTTGGCCCTTTCTAAGCATAGAATGATTATCTTTCTATTACAATCAAAGGGCATGTTGAATAAATAGGCATGAGTTTCTATATTTCCGATGATGTGGGCAAGTGTAAATCTTTTATTCGATGTTCCCAACATGCTTTTCAGATATGGATACAAATAAAATCATGGTGATCTTTTACAAAGGTGATCATGATTGTGTAAATTAACCAACTAGATACCTTTTGACACATGTTTGAATTGTCGTTAGACATGGGAATCACATGATATGTAAAATTCCTAGGAATATTTGTTGGTGGTCTTGTTATGGTGTGAGATTAGTCACGAGACATGTGTCACCCTGATAGACTTTGTTGAGAGGAAGCCTCAACCAGAAGTGTTTTAAAATCTTTCCCTATCAACACGTGTCTAACCTGATTAATGGGTGTATGCTTGAAAGATAAGTGTGTTTCACAAAGGGGTTCATGGTCACATAACATGACCAAACTAGTGATGGTGAAGGTAACAAGGACAACTTGTGTAGATGTAATCTATAATTAATACACTAATTCTCAATTCATAATACCAACAAAATTCCACCATTGAATCGCTAAGAACTATATGGGTTAATGAAAAAAACATATTTTGAGAATTATTGTATACCTATTTTTGGTCCCCAATAGTGGCTTATCATGCCACCCAACCATGTGATACCCTCAGGCCTATACCACCATAATCATAGAGGTAATCATATAGCCCAAGAAATAATGCAAACACATACATACAAGGATGGTAAAAATATCACCCACTCTAAACTAATTCCTACACAACCAAATAAGCATAAGAAACATATTGAACAACTCACTACAACAACCAAGCATAGGAAGGGTCACTAACACAACCATAATAGTGGTTACCCAAGTGCATACCAAATTCACTCATGCAACAAGACCTTAATCACACAATACTAGAGCCAAGAAAGTGGGCATGTCATTCTCATATCCATAGAATAATCTACAACCCAGTTTGAAAACAAACTCCTTTCTTGTAAGACCAATTGCCTCATGAGCAGGCATGAAACTCAACCAGGGCATATGCTATAAGGCATAAAACTAGGATGAACACTCTAATATCCCCATCCCAAAAAGTCCATAAACAACATGGGTGGGATTATTCCACTAGAAATTACCTTCACTCCATTGTGGGAAAGAAAGGAAACCTACAAAATTGTAAGTCCAATCACTACATGTGCAGGTGTTGACTGAACGCTACATGCACAAGATTACACAAAATATAAAACTTAGTAATACCATACTCTACATGTATGGGAATGTCACAAAAAAATTCCTATCATTACATGGTGGGCTTGCAAGACATCAAGCCAAGGATGCGGATCCAAAGGTGACCCCAAAATACTATCTCAGCACATACCATATTATAATTGACACTATTCATGTAATATCAAATTTGTCATATCTATATAAGAACAGACTCAAATTGGTCCAAAATAAAAATTCCATATATAAATTCCACCATTCCACAAAATATCCACTCATAAAAGCTACCTAAATCCTTTTTCTTAATAAATCATATAATTGACATCAACTGAGTCCCAATATCAAGCCACCATTAATGGCTTTTAAAAAGCTTAAATTTTCAAACTCAAGGAATGAAAAATTTAAAAGAACCCATTGATTCCCTATTGAAAAAAATCTCAAAAATGTATTCAAATCTACATTTCATCCACCTATACAAATTTGGCCAGCATATCCCCATACAACCCCTCTTTTAAAAATTCCAACATATAAATTAACACAAGCTTCAATGAGCTTCTATTATAAAATAGAATGCATAATTAAAATCCGCAAAACATTTATAGACAAAAGAAACCAATTCAATAGAGAAACAAGGGAGAATTCAAAGATTCTCCAAAGATGACCCCAAAATACTATCTCATCACATACCATATCACAATTGGCACTATTCACATAATACCAAATATTGAATTGGTCATATCTATATAAGAACAAACTCAAATTGGTCCACAATAAAGATTATATATATAAAGAGCATCATTCCACAACATATCCACTCATAAAATATACCCAAATCCATTTTCTTAACAAATCATAAAATGGACATAAACTAGTCCCAATCAAGCCACCATTAAAGGCTTCCAAAAATCTTAAATTTTTCAATTCAAAGAATGGAAAATATGAAAGAACCCATTGATTCCATATTGAAAAAATCCCATGAATGCATTCAAATCCATTTTTCATCCACCTATACAAATTTGGCCAGCATATCCCTATACAAACCCTCTTTTCCAAAATTCCTACATATAAATTCACACAAGCTTCAAATGAGCTTCTATTATAAAATGAAATGCATAAAAATAATCCATAAACCATTTATAGACAAAATAAACCAATTAAATAGAGAAAAAAGGTATAATTCAAAGATTCTACCTCAATCTTGTTGAAAACCTCCAAATGTGAAGTTAAAACCACACACATTAAGAGAGGGAGTGAAATTGAGACAGCTGGTAAGAGCCACTCCAACAAGTATTTTTATTAGCAATAGTAGTTCACCAGAACAAGTGAGAGGGGGGAGTGAATAATTTGTGTAAATAATTTAAACTTTAACCTTTAAAAATCAAAAGATAAATGCAATTTTGAACATATTAACAACAACACCATAACACAACCATTTGTTGTCGATGAAACCTTGTTAAGGGAAAAAACCTGGTGGGAATTAGAACCCACAAATAATGCACTGAAAGTATTGTATCCTTGTTATTAAATTTATCTCTGTTAGGATTTGATTATTACATACAGTACGCAGTGTATGTTAAAGGAAATACCTTGTTAGGAGTCAAGAGAAACAATAGGCTCACTACCTAAAGAAGGTTAAGTCCACCCTTAGGACATACTGTCTAAAATACATATGTATATAAGATATACAATTCAATGAATCGAATGATAGAAAAAAGTTTTCTAAAATAGTTCCAATTAAGTTCTTCAATCACAACCACTTCTTTTCATCCAGCAAAATTCTCAAATACAAGCTCGCAGCTTCCACACTTCGTTGTCTCACCATACACTCCACAAAAGAAAACAACTTTATTTTATATAGGTTTACAATAAGAAATTAGGTCGTCCAATTAAAACTTCCCCAATGAAAAAATAGTTACATAACCCCTTGTTAAGATACACATGGTACCTATAAAATGTAAACATCGATTACAATCCATCAAATATAATCTAAGACCTTTAATCCATGCTCGTCGTCCATAATACACGCTACATTTATGAAGTCGGCCCCAAATAGGTCTTCTCTATAACACACGCCACAACTAACATCACTAAGAGTCTTGAGACCCAAGAATCATAAAAAATATTCATCAACATGTCTTCTACCATTCCTCAAGATTGCATAACATGAATCAATTTCGCACGCAAGTTATCCTCAAAACTTAGAGACTAACTTTGTCATAATTCTCTGTCATTGTTCAGTAAACAGTCTTCACCAAAATCATTGTAACTCAATAAAATAGAAACATAATCTCAAGAAACATTAGATATAAGATCAAATCTCATCCATGTACACATCTGGGTGGTCCCACAATAGTGTGTGCCACTTTTTGGCCAACTCTAACACTAAGATAAGCATTCTAATAAAAAGCTTCACTTTTGACACCTGTTGCCGCAAAACTATTAGAAATTTAAAGATTATGTAAAGTAGAGTGTTTTAGAATTTTATTTCTAGTTTCTAAAAATATTTTAAAAAAATTAAAATTCATTAAAATTCATTTTCCTTCTCCTTCGAAAAGTGGTTTGTGTGAAAAATAGTGTTTTTAAGGAGTGACTGTCACTTGGATTAGCATAATTTTTTTTTAAAATATGATAACGATGTAATTATTTTGAGGTTATATCTATAACTTAAATATCTAAAGGATGCAATTGGTTTCATTCATTTTGGGTAACTATTTTATAGTTTATTAAGTTCTAAAGTGACATTAACTGTAATTTAGGCATAAGGTCTTTTGGATCGCTCTAACTTGATCTGTGTATATCAAAATTCATTTTTTCTCTTTTTCATAGAAAGGTAACACAAATACTCTTTTCCTACATATTTCTCATAATTTTTTTTAATTTACTATTTTTCCCAAAGCCTCGAAGAGACAAGTTGTTGAATGACCAAACAACTTGTGTTTAGTTAAAGTAAAATTTGAAAGTGACAATGAACTCAATATGTATTAAAATTATATTCATTATAAATATTTCTCTGAATAGCATCATTTGATATCATGTGTTTCAAAAATAATCTTGTTTGGTCCTTGTCCCAAGCCTTGAAAGGCCATTTTTTGGAGTTTTCTTTTTTTCTTAGGGTAAAATTTCAATTTTGGGGTCTTCGCTCCAAGACCCCCTTCGCACGAAGGTTTCTGGAGGGGTTCATGTGAAGGGTTCTTCGTTCCAAGACCCCCATGGTAAAATTCTAGCAAGAAACTCCCCGGTGGAATTTTACCCAACCTAGTTCACTCGAACTAGGTTGGCTAGTTATGATTTTTTTTAAAAATAAATTTGAATGGTATAAAAGTAAAGATTTTTGTTTTCATTTTTCACTGAATTGCAATAAGTTAATTTACATTTTCTATTATTGACAATTTTTTACAAAAGTGTTTTTTGTATTTTTTTCAAATGCATAATTTTGGAGAGGAGAATTACTATCAAAGTAGTTTTTCTAAGACATTTTTTTGAAGAGGAGAATTTTCATTGCCCATCTTTTGGAAGACATTGTTTGGAGAGAAGAAATGGGGAATAAGAAGGGAAGACAAAGTAAATCTGCTAGAAAAAGGTCACCTGGTACCGAACAAAGAAATCGTGAAGCTACATTGGCATATTATAATAAAAATGAAGAAGATATGGACCTAGACCTCTAATTTTACATACCCAAATTTTATGGACACATATGCTTTATATTTCTCTAATTTGATTCTTTTTTGCATGTAGCTCCCAATCAACATGATCAAGGTGAAGGACAAGCTCAAGTAGGAGGGTCAAGTCAAGTTGAATAATTACACATTGAAAAAAGGTCAGGATTACTCCCTACGAAAGACCAAGCAATTGATGTTGGAGAAGGGTTAGGATCATGTGCTTCTACTGATATGGATGAACTTATAAATCTAGCTCAAACTGTAAAGAGAAATATTAATTATAGAAACTTAGATCATTTACTTATGATGGATGTGGAGAATTTGAGATCACTTTCTAATGTTTAACCCTTAAGTCTTGCTAAAAAGAGGTCAATGAATATGATAGCAAGAGAAAATTTGGAAAAATTTGATCATTTTGAAACACTTGAACAAGCCCAATCGCTTTTAGTTGTACTTAAAAACAAAAAGTTGGAAGGGGAATTAAAATTATTGGGTATAGACACAACATCAAAGAAGAGAAAAGTTGTTGACGTGCAAACTTATATGATTGAAACTCTTAGGAAAGGTTTGAACCAGGTAGGGAAGCGATCTCAAAATAAAGATAAGACCATTACAAGAAAAGTTATGTTGACATCCATTGTAGGTAACACTATGCTTCGAAAAAGACAAATATCTTTAGTTTCATCTCAGATTGGTTTTAGTAGGAAAACAATATCATGGTATGTTAATAGGAGAATGATTTTGGATGATAGCACCTTGGAAGGAAATTGGGAAAACATTTGTAGAGCTCCTCATTATGATAGGATTGATGGAGGAATCAAGAATTTGGTCACATTATTTTGGAATGATACTACTCATCCTTCATCAAACAGTAGAGATGTTATCAGACATAGAATTGTAGCTAATCAGTATGAACATTGGTTGGACACAACACAACATGAAATCTATGTATCATTTTATAGTTCAAATCCTAATATATAGATTGGGAAAACATTATTTGAAAGATTGAAGCCATATTATGTCAAGACAAATAAAGTGTTTGAAACTTGTTGTTGTCGTTATCATATTGAATTTGATCTCCACTATCAGGTTTTTTGAAAGTTTATAGAAGACAGTTATGGTTTTGAAAATGC
The DNA here is from genome assembly GCA_018584345.1 of Thuja plicata. Classification (NCBI taxonomy): domain Eukaryota; kingdom Viridiplantae; phylum Streptophyta; class Pinopsida; order Cupressales; family Cupressaceae; genus Thuja; species Thuja plicata. The sequence goes on along the minus strand of MU226330.1, from coordinate 1,205,792 downwards.
TCCTCCTACTAGATGAAGTGAGATCATCTCATCCATTTTATGTGACAAAAGAGATGATGCAGTTGGTCAAATAAATTTCATAAAAGGAATATGTGAAGCATGTGCTGATTTGGCTCTTTTTCCTTTGAAAAATGAAAACATTGATGTAACAAAGATGGTAAATAGAAAGAGTTACAAATATGTAAAGAATGAAACAAAATTTGGGAAAGAATCCAAAAGGTTAGAATATGTTGAAGAGGACATAACAGTTGGAGTATTATGGACAAATTTAAAAAATTGATTCAACCCTACATTCATCATGTTTTTTTGGAAAAGTGGCAAGCACAACAATTCCAAACTCGGAGAGACAATTTCCCATTTGGAACTATTGTATCAGTTGTTGATTTTGCAGAAAACTATTCATTTGTTAATAAAAAGGCATTTTAATAAAAATACTATTTTTTTAGAGAAAATTACTATTATGGTACATGTGTGTTATTGACATGCATAATTAGAATTGGATGGTATTTAGAGCACATCTGAAGCATAGGTCATCAAGAAGGGATATCATTTTTATATAAGTGGTGATAAAGAGCATGACATTCATTATGTAGAACACTGTTTCAAGATGTTTTTTGTAAATTTCAAAGAAAGAAGTATAAAATTGGTAAAACATTATGTTTGGTCAGATGGATCTGTTGCCCAACTCAAATCATCCAGACCATTTTATGCACTATGTAGATATCATCATAATGAAAACATACCACATGTTTGGATTTTCTTTGAGAGTGGACATGGAAAAGGTGAACATGATGGTATTGGATCTTGCATCAAATGTTCTCTACGAAAGTATCAAATGAATTATAAGGGAGTTGATATAAAAAATGCACATGATGTTTTTGAATGGTGCAGGACATATTTTAAATCAAATGAGAGTGACACATCATCAAGAATGACCCAAATGGTACCACAGAAAATTTTGGGAGATAAAAGGTATGCACACACTTTTAAATTATTCATGTGTGATATATATATATATAGTATATATATATATATATAATATATATATATATATATATATATTTGTTAGAGTAGTCAAGTATTGCTAATAATTAAATCAGTTAATTATTAGTTATCTACTCTTAGCTTAAGTTTCACTTAGGCAGTTTCTATTTCTGATAGTTTCCCTTTTAGGGTTTCGGTATCCTTTATAAGGAATCACCGCTTTGTATTTCATATCGAGATTGTAAATCATTTCATTGTTGAATATAGAACATAATTTCTGTCAACATGCATTTACTGTCTCTGGCCTATCGGCTGCCATAGATTCTTCTGCCTCTCTGTCTTTTGTTCTGTCTCATAATAGTCTTTGCATGCAGGTGATCTTGGTTGTATTGTAGTTTAGCAATTCTAACATGGTATCAGAGCCACTCTGTAGCTGGCTGTTCATTCTTTGTTGAAGCAGTGAGGGTTTGAAGCTCTCAGAGGTTTTTCTGGAATTTGTCTCTGGTTCTGGGGGGTCTTTATTTTTTGGAGCTGTTTGAGCTGAAACAGACTCCGCCATTGCGTCCAGAAGGCCCGGGAGAGTCGAAATACATATAAATTTAGACCATTTTGGTTACCGGGGCATCTGGTGAAATTTTTTTGCCCTACTAGGGCCGTATGGGCACGCAAAACGAGGCAGGATTGGAAAAATTAAAAAAAAATAATAATGTTTTTTCTGCGTTTAAAAAATGCGAGCAGTGTTAATACGAGGGC